>JAJLRJ010000008.1:32712680-33190180 GCA_024195265.1 Dendrophyllia cribrosa | reverse complement strand
CCTGAATTTCCTTGTTGGTTACAGTAGTGATCCCTCGCCCGGAATCATCTTTATCGAGTTTGCACCCGCAAATAAAGATTCAAAACTGTTTTCCGAAAGCTCAATTGCAGTACCGCCGCTAAAACTGGTTTGAATAATAAACATTTCGGACTCCGAATCACTAGGCTGTTTCTAGCATTCACTACAAACAACTAATTCGAAATGCGACTTGGAAAAATTAACATAATTAAAAAGCCGAGAACCTTGTTAATACCACCAGTGCCAGCATGGAATGTTGAAAACAAAAGAAAGGTGAACAATGGAGGGATTTTTGTTCAGTGTATTTTTTGCATCCCTTGAGGAATCCTCGCCACTGTAAAAATAATCCATTTATTGGCCTTCAGCTCGGGGTCATGTGATTTATTCCCCTCATGCATTACCCTCGGGCTATGCACGAGGGGAATAAATCACATAACCCCTCGCTTCAGGCCGATAACCCTTACATAATTAAGTAAGGAATTTTTAAAATTATTTCAATAGAATCTGGCAGAAAAAGTTGCATTTTGGTGCTATATCCAATAGCAAAGATCAATTTTTGACAATTTGTGTGGTCCAACAAAATCAATGACCACAAGTAACTCCTGACCTCTGTAGAAATGAATGATGGAAGTTTTTCGGGTGATCATGACTATATAATTACAAAGCAGAACGGTGATTTGTAACAAAAAAAATCAGTCAATAAAATCAATTGCAACAGATACATATAACTTGTTTTAAACTGTTTTTAGATAACTCTGTTCATTTCCATGTTAACAGTTTATAGCTTTTCTTTTAAATGGTATTTACACTAAACAGAGAAATTTAACAGTAAAACTGCACATATAAAACAGGCACTCAAGTATAATATTTGAATGGGAGTATACTGCAGACTTTTTTGGTTGGGGAGGGGAAGACAGTAACATTCTTGGGATGCAGTCTGGTGTATACTTAAGACTGCATGGCTGCGCTGTTGCATTAGATTTTTCGCAGTGACCACTGCCAACCATGGCTGTGCATAACTCAACAGCATTCATGGTTGTTCACATTTTATGAAAACTGCAATGCATATTGAATTTGAATGATTTTTTAATTAAACAGTCATTAACTTTGTTTTTTATGCATTTGAAGGTTTCGTCTGAAGATTCTGGATCAGAAGAAGAGGTATTATTTATCTTGTCATTTGTACATGTATTCATTCAATGGTAACTAGAACTTCCAACCAGCTTTTGATTAAAGAGGTACAGTAGATTTTGTTCTAAATGATGCTAGCATATCACTGCTTAAAATCCAAGATGACATCTGTCAACAGATATTCTTCATGGAACGTATGTGCTGATCTTCTCATGAAATGACTGGAGTGTTTGGGTGAATAGTGGACATATCAACAGGGTGGTCATGTTCTGAGAATGTCTTTGAATTTTCTATTATATATGTTAGATTAGCCTGAAAAACAGACATTGTTTTCTAGCGCCACCACTGTAAGGGGCCCCTGCTTTCTCAGTCTATTGTTAGAGTTGCATGTTTTCATTTTTAATTTAATTGGTGTTGTCCTTCGTTGATTGATGAAAGCGAAAACAAATGCATGTAGTCTGTAAGTCTGATTTTACCGGGTCTGCCTGGCCGGGTCAGTTATATTCAAAAGCAAATTTGCATGGTGAAATTTACCAACATAACATTTTTAAATTCTAGGTATCTGGGCACTCAGATGACTCCTGTGAAGAGACTGACAGTGACCAAGAAGTGGATGAGGAAGAGGTACCAGATTTTTCCTATTTATTGTATTTTAATCTAACATTATTTTACATTTATTTTGTAGAATTTAGTTTTTTTAGAATGAACTGTATTGGTTGTATTAGATTCATCTATCAATAGTTGACAGTTCATTTTTCTATATTTTTTACATTGTTACTTTCTTTTATTTCTTGTAAGTAGTTTCTTTTTTTTCTTCATTTTATTCTTTCTTTGAAAAACAAAAAGGAAATGACCCCCGCAAATTAAAGCATTCATGCAGGATATGACTTAAGACCCTGTACCCCCTAAATCTTGTATTTTCATGTAAAATCTAACTATGCTCTTGCTTTGTTTGTTTTTTTCCTTACAGGATTCTGAGTTTTCCTTGTTTCTCTACAATTTAAGGGCAATCCCTAGAATAGAAGAAACATTGACAAAAGATTCAGTTCCATCACCATCTTCAATCGTCTGCCATGCTGAAGAAATAGGGAGAGAGCTTCACTCTCTGTCATTTAATGGAACTGATCCAGGTGCGAGTCAAAGTGACTCAAGTCTACCATCATCAATGCAGTTCGTGACGTTTCTTCACAGTTGGCATCTTTCAATGCTTCAACAGCAAGTGAAGCCCACCCAAGTTCTGTGTCTCATGCTGTTAGACAAATAGCCTATTGGTCATCTGTATTTGTTTCCATGATAACAACACCATCATCCCTTCCTAGTATCCAGCCTGCATCCAATTCTACTGTCCAGCCTGCATCCCATTCTACCGTCCAGCCTGCATCCCATCCTAGTGTCCAGCCATCATCCCATTCTATCATCCAGCCTGTATCCCATCCTAGTGTCCAGCCATCATCCCATTCTACCGTCTATCCTGCATCCCATCCTAGTGTCCAGCCATCATCCCATTCTATCATCCAGCCTGTATCCCATCCTAGTGTCCAGCCATCATCCCATTCTACTGTCCAGCCTGCATCCCATCCTAGTGTCCAGCCATCCCATTCTACCGTCCAGCCTGCATCCCATCCTAGTGTCCAGCCATCATCCTATTCTACCGTCCAGCCTGCATCCCATCCTAGTGTCCAGCCATCATCCCATTCTACCGTTCAGCCTGCATCCCATCCTAGTGTCCAGCCATCATCCCATTCTACCATCCAGCCTGCATCCCATCCTAGTGTCCAGCCATCATCCCATTTTACCGTCCAGCCTGCATCCCATCCTAGTGTCCAGCCATCATCCCATTCTACCGTCCAGCCTGCATCCCATCCTAGTGTCCAGCCTGGTTCATTATTTATACTCAATACAAACAAGGTTGAAAACGAAAGATTTCAATTTAAGAAAAAAAGGCGCATGCGTATTTTGGGCACCGGAAGATTTTTGCGGGAAAAATTAAACCCTTCAAACAAATGTTTACTAAGGCAAGCAAAAGAATATACAAATAACACAAAGTTGCAAAATCAAATTGACATAGTGGTAGTTAAGAAAATCGTATCTTAATTTTTGCAAAAAAGAAAAACTTTGTCGAAAATAAGTCTTGGTACTCTTGTTTTCAGAAAAATGTCTGAATGGAGTGTAATACTAAGTTTATAAAACAGAAAGTGGTTAAATTTCAATTTCAGTCCTTTTAACAATGCTAATCGCTTTTGTTGGAGTAACATTGAATGAACAAAGCGTCCGCGATGCTTTATCACTCAACGTTTGTAGTTTCACTCCCACAAAATTGATTTGCACTCTAAAATGTTTTCATTTCTCTGCGCCCTTGATATAGGTAATTTTAAACCAACTGCGGAAATTCTTTCCCGTTTAAAACAGTATTATTCAATTCGAAATACGCGCATTTAAACTGAGACATTCCCCTTAATATCTCGATCTAAAACGTTAGCAATGCGTTGTTTCAAATTAAGATATTTTATAGGAATGTTTCTGAATAAGTGCTTTTACTGCTTTTATAAGCGTCCCATAAGGGCCATAAGGTCGCGGCACTCACATGGTCAACGTTCGATAGACCCTATTCATAGACCCTATTCATTCACCAAAGTGGAGGTGGGTAGTGGTGGATATTTACCTCGCCGCTTCGCGGCTCGGTAAATATCCACCACTACCCACCTACACTGAGGTGAATAGTTGTTTTAGTACATACTGAAACAGTGAGATAATATAACGAAAATGATGCTTTTTAACTCATTTATTCCTGTCAACGATTACAATATTCGCGCGCAAATTGCTGGGAGGTGAATAGCACTTGCTATTCCGAGTTTCAGTAGCCAATCAGAGCGCGCCAACAATGCTATCCACTGTTTCAGTATATACTAATTCTTTTATATTCATGCTAATCAGCCCAACTAGCCTCGTTAGCATGTGCAAAATTAAAAAGAATTTTTGCTCGAAAATGAGACTAGTTGGGCTGATTAGCATGAATTTAAAAGAATAAATAAGTCGGCCGCCATTTATGAATAGGGTCTATAACATCGACTGAGACCAGATTGGACACCTTATTGAGAGTTATATAACAGATTAACTGGTTAGCTTTCAGTTGAGGTTGGGGTCAGCAGGTTATATAGTTAAATTTAAGACTAAGCAACCCGAGAAGCTCGGTGGTTCAGTAGGGTATGTAAGCTTAAGCCCAGCTCACAGGTTCAATCCTGAGTGGGGATTTTAGATTTTCTTTTATACACTTAAAAATTTATTGAAAATAAAATTCCAAGTGTCGACATTACGTTGTATAATTCTCAATAAGGTGTCCGACCTACTTCACCCTATGTTACCTAATGCCGACCCACTCGATCATACAGTGGTCATCATCCATAGCGCCGTGGACGCAGTAAGGCCTCTACATTCTGTCTCCAGTCTCTCTCCAGCCGGAGCGGTCTTGTGTCATCTTTCTGATTTCATTCTAGGTCCAGTGAGGTGGTCCTTTTTAGGGGCCGATTACATGGCGAATTTTAGCCCAGGCTGAAATTTCAGCTCTGAAGGCAGGCTGGAATTTTGTTGCGATTTAATACATGACGAATTTCAGCCGGGGCTGACAGCCGTAGCCACCATCTTGTTTTATTGAAAACTCATTGCGCATGCCCAAGTGCACTTTTCAGCCCGGGCTGAAATTTCATTCTGATTATATGAGGTTTTTCTGCCCGTTTGCCAGCCCGGTTTGACAAACCGGGCTGGAAATTTCAGCCCGGGCTGAAACTTCCTTCATGTAATCGCAAACGTCGTTTTAAGAAGATTTGTTCAAGAAACCAGTCTGAAATCTCAGCCCGCATAACCGGGCTGAAATTCGCCATATAATCGACCCCTTAGTAGTGCGAAAACAAAAAAAAAGGATTTCTGCTACAAAGGCATACAAAATTTATACATATTTCTTTGCATGTGACTCGTGAAACTGCATATCCTTTATGTAGGCTACTCTGTACAATGTAAGAATAAGCAGGCGTTTTAAAAAAAGTATTAATGTTAAATTATGTGTTGTTGAGAAAGTAGCAAATGTCCCTTGAATGGGAGACATTTTATAGCAAATGTCCAATCATAGGAACCGACATCTTTCCAAGGTCTCGACAAATGCAGGAATTGACTGAGACATGGCATTCGTAATGAAAATTGCCTATGTCACCGCACTTATCATCTGAAAGTAGTCCCCGCAAGTAGCTAAAGTTTTGCGTGTTGGCTTGTTCCCATAACTACTGTTTGAGAAATGGTCCCCGTAAGTTGCCAAAGTTAGTTATTGGCATGTCACAATAACAGTGTCACCATAAAAAAAAACAGCATTTTTCTAATTCCAAAGAAATATATCAAGAAAGGAAGTTTTAAGCAAACAAATCCCCTTTGTATGTTTTGGAAACCTGCTACAGAAGAAGTAGTCCTCACAAGAGGAGTGTAGAAACATGGACCCCACAAGTAGCCAAGGGCGCGCACGTGTGTGTTTGTTAATAGCGACCTTCAGATTGGACTACGAGTACGAGATTGAGTACGAGTACGAGTTTTCAAACCAAATTCGCGTGCCTCATATACTTAATTATCACACCAATCTTATCCCTAACGTTTATTTACGTGTTAGTCAGCAACAGGAAGGAGTTACAGTTCGGTGGATACAATTATCTCGAAATTCCAAAGTCGTACTCGTACTCGATTTCGTACGCGTAGTCAAATCTGAAGGTCGCTAATGACAAACCTAGGGGAGAGGCCCAACCCCCGTAATATTTTTAGTCTCTAACATTTTCACCCCCCCCCCCCCCCCCCCCCCCCCCCCACCCCACGTGGCGTTTATTAGAGGGGACGTTTATTACAGGGGGCTTTTATTAGATGTAGGCGTTTTTATATTTCTCTGCAAACATTCCTGGTTCGAACACAACTTTGTACTACATCAATAAAATGTAAAACTAGTTTCATTCAGGTCTCTTGACTGTAGATTTATTTGGGTTGCTCGTAATTGGTTGTGGGAGTGGAGGGCCGCGGCGTCTATTAGAGAGATCATTCAAATGAAAATTCCTCAACCCTACTTTCGTATTGTGATATTTGTTTTTCAGTATTTTTTCAAAAGAAAGTTTAATATTTTTTATGAATTTGGATGTTTCGGTCCTGCCAGCGGAGCCATTGCGCATTAATAATAGGAGGGTCTCAATGGGGTTAACCGTAAAACGGCCCAAAAGTTACTCGTTAGGCGTAAAAAATGTTAACAGTAAAAAAGCTTCTAGCCACGATTTGTCATTTGCCATTTCTTGTTAAGACTGTTATGTTGTTATGGTCCTAAGAACAATGGGAATTAATTTTTAACTTTTTAAAATAAAAATTAATTTTTAACTTTTCAAAATAATGGAAACTAATTTTTAAGATTACTGTTAACCGTAACGGGAAGAAATCAACCATTAGCCGTAAAAAGGCCAAAATTTAACCGTTAACCGTAAAAGCCACCACCCCATTGAGACCCTCTAATAATACCATATCAACTTTATTAAAGTGTCAATAAAATTACATAGCAGAATAAATCCATTGGGGACACTATTTAAAAAGAATTTACAAGCAATCGAAGAGTAGGAAGTCCAGCTATTTTATATATAGAGATCGTCTTTGACCAAATGAAAAGCAGCCTCTTTTTTAACTCGTGAATACGCGAAGCATAATGAACGAGTGCCACCTGTGACCAGTGCGGCCTTTACTAGCCTACGAGCAAGCTCTTGGCCCCATGTCCGAGCCCGAGAGCTTGCTCGCAGGTCAGGCCTTTACCCACTCCAAATGCAATACTCGACCTCCGAAAACAAGGACATTATGAACACGCTGTACTGATGTTTCGCGTTTGGAGTACTTTGATGGAAAATTAAAACCGAGGTGGTGCAAGGTGCTGTATTGTTGAACCAGCGCTCCCGCGAGTTCGAATCCTGGAGAAGACGTTGAGTAACTTTTTTTTTCTCTCTCTCTTTTCTTTTTAAACTGAAATTTGAAATTTGAAGTTGGCGTTTAGACCGTTTTGTATCATAGGAGTCTTTAATTTTTTTTAAGCGAACTGTTGCAGTCACAAAAACAAAATCATGAAGTTAACATGTGTGAAGTCCTTTTTCGCATTTAAAGGCCCACTGTCACCCAAAATGCATTGCGAATTTAACGCAGTCGAAAATTCCCAAGAGCCAATCACGAGCGAGCTCGTCATTTGAAAACAAAAACAAACGACCGCAAAGCCGACTGGGTGACAGTTGGCCTTTAAGATTCGCTCATTGAAAAAGCGTGCACAATATGACACAATAGAATCGCGTCAAATCTGTAGCGTGTTTGTCAGTGATTGGCTTCTTAGTTCCTAATCCATATTCATGTAACTTGCAGAACGTGTCACTAACCAAGCAAGCTGCAGTTGAGCGAGGACGCCGAGATATTCGGATATCGATGAAGCGAGGAAAGAAGTCTTCAAACTCAAAACGCGTGCGAGTATAACCGAAGGTGAGTACTGGTTTGAAAGAATATATTGTTTCAATTTTGTCCCGAAAACTAAAATATTTTTTATTTCTTCTCAAAAGGAGAATTTAAAGCCGCACGAAGGAAACCGAAGACATGAAGCAAAGAAAGAAAGTTTTCAACAAGTTCAACCA
The DNA here is from genome assembly GCA_024195265.1 of Dendrophyllia cribrosa. Taxonomy (NCBI): domain Eukaryota; kingdom Metazoa; phylum Cnidaria; class Anthozoa; order Scleractinia; family Dendrophylliidae; genus Dendrophyllia; species Dendrophyllia cribrosa. Next base: position 33,182,363 of record JAJLRJ010000008.1, on the reverse strand, counting down.
AAGGTGAGCAGTGGTTTCAAACTATATTATTTTTAAGTTTTTTTCCAGCAAGCTAAAACAATTTCCAAAATGCTGCTCGTAATTCAAGTATGCGACCACATGCACTTTGAGCGTCGCTTTCTTGGCCGTAAAACAGTACGTTTTCATTACTCGTATTTGCTTCATACAGTGCAGTAAAATGTTGCAGTCTTGCATCTAAGCTGTAACGAACAGGTTAAAATAAGTTTTGGCCCCTTAAAGTTTGACCACGTCCGTAAAATTCGTAAAAGCAGCCTCGCGCATCGGTAATTCGCGTGCATCCTAAATTTATATGGGAAGCTTTACAACGCGTATATAAATTTTCGAATTTTGCTTGCGTCATTAACAATTATTTACGGATATTTTGAAGATGCATGGAAATTAGAAAGCAAATGAACATGTCCTCACCATTGAATCTTTTTTTTTTTTTTTTCTGTTTTCAGGATCATGAACACAGTGGTCAGGAAAACAACAAATAAGACAATGGAATCACTGAATCGGGAAAAAACGCTACAAAGATAAGAACTTTAACATTTTAATTATATTGCACTATAAAATGGTGGCTGACAAAAATTTCCATTCAGACGCAGATTTATCCATTAAAGTGCTTGGTGCAAAAGGGGCTTATATCCCGGTTTTGGCCAAAATGTAAGAAGAACACTCCAAATTTGACCATTTTTGCATGCACCGGGAATTTTATGTGTTAAACATTGATTTATCCATTTGCGTAAAGGCTAAGTTGTAAGCTTTTAGTCACAGCAATAGCAATTCTTTCAGTACTGGCCGCTTGCTATGGCTAAATCCTGAGAAATAAAGTCTTCAGGCAAAAATTACACGCAGATCTGCGTTTAACACACAAAATAGACCAATTCCGATATATTAAAATTCATACTTGGCTCCGAGGCTTAGGGGAATAAAACAAAACAAATTAATTATTCATCCCTGAACCTCGATGTGATTTCTTTTGTTTTATTCCCCTAAGCCTCGGAGCCAAGTATGAATTTTAATATATCGGAATTGGTCTATTTGCAGCGCAGGCAAATAAGATCACGTCTGGAGCTTTTTTCTTACTTTCGACCAAAACCGTGTTACATGCGTCCTTTGCTGCAAGCCATTCAGTCTTAAAAATACTGGATCAATGAAGGTACAAAGCTACAAATTATAATTTTTTTTTTCCTCAGCCACTATTTTATAACGATTATTTTCTAAAGGACAATGAATCTTAAGATCTTAGAAAGAGTGGGAATGTTGAGCTATGTTCTGTAAATTATTTGATCTGATTTATCGTATGGGTTTTTTTATATGTATTTATTTTATCAAAAAGCAGCGAAGCAAATTCATATTGATGTTGTATCAATTTACTTAAACTAGGCAACGAAAGCAAAGACGATTTTTTTAGTCTAGAGTTAGTCGTTATCGCTCAAGGTTTCTGCTATTAGCAAAGTTCAGAGCCTTTGATTACCATAGTTACATCTTCAGGTGGTGATGCAAGAAGGTGATTCTTTTAAGGTGGCTCTGTAAGGTTTAATACCATTTTAGAAAAGCGCATAGTGCAAATAGCTGTGCATTTTTTCAATCAAGTATGACGGTAAAAAGTTAACGACAGCTACATGAACCTGACAAATGACTTATCAACATCGTTAACAGAACAAGCTAACAATAAACTGAACACTGAAAAGGCAAATTTGACTTTAAATTATTGGTGTTCATTGTTTCTCATTAATCAAAGATCCAAACACAAAGGCATTAAAAATAGGTAAACAGTAACTATTTAAAAAAATGCAGCTCTTTAGTAGTCTTCACAACTATTAGGATGACACAAATTGGATGAAACTTTAAAATGTTATATTTCTAAAATGAAGCATTCATTGAATATCAACATTTCCAGGACGATTTATCTCTCTGATTATCAAAATATATAAAACGAAGAGCTTTTATGGTGATCTTACTTTTAAGTTTTAGACCTTTTACAGTATAATGTCGCATGAAAAACAACAAAAGACAGACGAAAATTACACTGACACGGATCGCAAAGGACCAATCACAACAACAAGAGACTATCCACATGACTCTTACTTCCGTTTAGGTTGTTGACTCGTCAGTCAATATCAACAACAACAGTTCTTTTCAGAACTGCACTGATAAATACAACTACAGATCGAACTCGACAGACTAAAACAACTTTGTTGACAAATACGTAAGGTGAAACATTCTAAAATTATATTATTTCGCAGCCTAGCGTCAAAATGCGTGAAACTCTATAGACCCTATTCATAAATGGCGGCCGAATTATTTATTTTTTTATATTCATGCTAATCAGCCCAACTAGCCTCATTTTAGAGCAAAAATTCTTTTTAATTTTGCACATGCTAACGAGGCTAGTTGGGCTGATTAGCATGAATATAAAAGAATAATAAACCGGCCGCCATTTATGAATAGGGTCAATAGCAAGACGAAATTGTTCCTGATGTTTTAGATTGTATACGATAAGCTTGACGGTGCCGCCTTAATAGATTCAGCTTTGCATCACTGACTGATTGGTTGATTGATTGATTAATTAATTAATTAGTTAATCAACAAGAGAACAGACTTTTTTAAGAAACAACATTTTCAAGTTGAATTTGCTCTTTCAAATCCAAAAATGATTGTTTATCGTTAATTTGATTTTAGCAAAAATGTTTTTTTTTAGCTTCGGGTTATTTTGGGTGGAAAGGATCTCTGAAGATTTAAGTTTTGAAGGGTTTTTGTTCTCTTGTCGTCATGGTAGCTTAGTTTATAAAACCCTCCTGTCTGGTTCGGGGAAAGTTGGTATTTCTAGTTAATTGGGCCAGCTTTACAAAAACACAACAAAGATTTCGATTTACAAATAATCTAGAAATGAACTGAGCAAAATTTGAAGATTTTAGAACATTTTGCAGGATTATGAATTCAGTCTTTCCCATCTCATAAGTTTCATTTTAAATTAGCGTTATTTCAAGTTGGTACCACCAATACATAAGATAACTCGCAACATTTAATGAAGCAGAGGTTCCATTTTTAAGTCAATATTTTTTGAATCTGTAAGCTTTAATTTCAATATTTTTTCATGTTATAATGGATATGATAATCCAGAAAAATAAACGCTATAACGCGGAAAGTTTGAATAATTCACGAAACACGAGGGGATTTCAAAGCACCTCGAGGCTACACGCCTGAAACTAAGCATTATCTTTTGTATATTTACTGCATTTTATATCTCACTGAGAAAGAAGGAAAAACAAATTACTATACTTTTTCTTAAGTTACCAACTTGAACCAAGATCTTAAAATTCAAAATAGAAAAATTGGCATTCGACTATGTGCAATTTCTGGTATACTGGATAAAACATAGTTAATAGAACAAACTGGTTATGAAACTCAGTCAGTCCTTTGTTATATGTTTTTGTTCTCCATTTCTTTTGTTCATTTGCCTTGACCCTGCACAAAACACAAAAGGCATTGAAATGCATATGAGCAACTGACCAGTAGAAACATTTGGGCTCACACGTTAAACAAAACAATGTGCAGGGTCACGGTTCGTTCAACATAAAACAAAGCAGCTTTGTACACTCTTTTTGAAATTTGTTGAGCTTCATAACCAGTTTGTTCTATTAACTGTGGATAAAATAATTGAGGATTGAATAATATGATCAATTTTAAGGTGGCCGACAGTTTTGATAGGTTGTGAGGGCATTATGTGAGAAAGGTTGCAGCTTAGAAGCTGAAAATTGGCAAAAGGAAAATATAGTGATGGAAGATTTTAATTAACAACTAAAATGTGCGCTTTGAACTGTTTTCATGACAACGTGGATGATTGAAAACAACCCTAAAATTTCACTTTTAAAAGGTTTACGTACAATCCAGTCATTAGATGTTCTTATGAACTTGCACACAGCTTACAATAAATAATTCTCATTGTTTAAAATTGGCTACATCAAGTTTTAACAAACGGTTTTTTAAATATTCAAGAACATAGCTGCCCAGTCAATATTGATCGTGTCACAGAATTCCTTTGTTAGACTACTTTTTTAAAGTTCTCATTATTTGAAATGCGATAAAAATAAGAACTTTGACAAATTTCATGAAATTTTAATGAGTGGATTTTGAGAAATTGTCGTTTGTGTACATTGTTTACAAAACGGAGCAGTCGCACATTCTTTCTAAAAACCCGCGCCGTCACGCGACTTGCCGCTGACCGCCCGCGAAACTGTGTTCGGCCACCTTTAGGTGGCTCGACTGAATTTTTGGGGGGCGATACCTCCGAAGTTTAAGCATCAACTACGACGCCATTAACAATGCTTTGGAAAAACGATTACCACAGCTGTATTAGAGAAAGATGAAAATTTGTTAAGACCAGTGTTATATTAAAATCGGAGTTGTAATAACGCCATGACGTTTTTAACTTGCCGTCGTATTTCTCGGCACCAGGAGGTTTTTTCGGTAATTGTTAAAGGGAGCTTGTACCTCCTATAGCCGCCTCGGTAATGGAAAAGATTGAACAAATTCTATAAGAGCGTTTTAGAAATTTTTTGGGATGAAGTTTTGGGGATTATAAATACAGTGAAAAACATACTATCGACATAATTGGCTAATATCTAAAGAAAACGATGCGCTTCGAAGATGCAGTCTCATCTCACAGTAGTTTGATTCTATTTGAAAATCGTGTGTAAAAAAGTGAGGGGATTGCTTTGGCCGATTGCGAGAAAGAAGGATTTGATTAGTGTGCGTTCAGCTGCTCTTGTTGCCATTGGGAGTAGCTAATGGTCGTGGGTCGTGGGTACAAGGTCGTGGGTCGTGGGTACAAGGTCGTGGGTCGTGGGTAAAATGTCGTGGGTAAAATGTCGTGGGTCGTGGGTAAAAAGTCGTGGGTCGTGGTTGTTACAAAGAAAATACATAAGAAATGAAGGAATGAATAAAAGCAATTTTAGCATTAAAGTTTCTATATATAGAGAGACAAACAAAGTATTTTATTCTACGATGACAGACGATCCGGATGTCAATTGAGAGTGATATTTTTAACTCTTAGATAGGATAGCCAAAAAAAAAAAAACCAGGAAAGAAAAAAGTCAACGCAGTGGCCTTTAGTTCTCGGCATTAGAATTTTTGATTTGCTTTATGTACATCGTCTCATTGTTATTGTTCAGTCTTCACACATCACGGCGTACTCATAGCCAGGAGTAGACTCAGAGACTCAGACAATTAATACAAACGATATTATTGGGAGGAAGATAAACGTCTCTGCCGTAATCTGGATAACTGCTATTAAAACGCGCAAAATATTTACAGAGTTTCATCATGGCAAGCGGGGCTTTTCAGTTAACATCGTTGCGTGACTAGAAATCGGGCTTAGTCTTCCACATCGTGACATATCCGCTCAAACTTTACGTCACGGAATAGATAGGACGACAAATACATCTGGAAAAGAAAAGACGGCATTGATCGCTTTCCGCAAAACAAGTAAAAAATAATAAATAAAACTAAATAAACCATTCAACTGTGCAGTAGGGCTTCTCAAACGTTATCTCTTTGTAAAAAAAAAAAACTTTCATGGATGCAGCTGGAGACGATTTTGCTGGATATTGATGAGCGAGCAAGAATCTTAGAATTTTATCACTCAGCTTTCAAACACAACGAAATTTGAATCTCTGATGCATATACTGCGCTCATAAAATGGCTTTATTGCCTGAAAAGGTTTTCATGCCTTTCAGCAGTCGTCCCCAGGTTTAGGGATTTTAAGAGTTTTTATTTCTTTGCCATCAGTATTCATACCAATGCAGTACACTACACTGACAAAAGGGAGGCCTGTGAGTCTGTGACCATTTTTTTTTACAGATTTATTTTGTGTTCGTTTTACATTCTTAAATTATGCTAGCTGTACATGTCTCGTTGCATTATGTGTGGCTTTATGGTTCCTTTTTCCGAGTAGCTTTTCGCAACATTTGGCATCACGTTAATGGCTTTTATGATGGCGGCAGAGCTTTTAATTGGGATGATGACTGAATTTTATGAGAGCGTTGATGTTAAATGGATTTATTTCAAAAATATTTTTCTTTGTCGCCTTGTTTTGTTTTATTTTATTTACTTATTTTTTTTACCATTTCAGTAACATTGTTTTAGTTTTATTGAATTTTGCTTGTGTTTTGTTTTGTTTGTATGTGTTTGAGTGTATCGCACCCCGCACCTTCAGATCAGCTGCACCTTCGGAAAGTGATAATCAGTAAATGTCTTAACATAAATTATTAAAGAGGTAAGCCCTTTAGGTCTAGCAGAAATGGTTAAGGATAAAAAATAAATAAACATCCGGGAGTAAGATCGCCATTTCCCACGGTCATGGATGCGTCTGCGGTCAGCTCCTAACATTCAACCGTGCCATCAACCTTGCCATCGAAGAATGTAACGGATGTTCTTTATTCAGTTTTGTAGCATCGGCTTTTGTGTTTGGACCATTAAAAATAGTATGATGATAACTTAAGGGCCATTGTGTCTCTTAAAAACACAAATATCTAATCCATGACTTGTAACTTTTAAATACGGTTTAAGTTTAGAACCACGAAGACCATATTTTAACTGTACTGTACTGTTCATACTTTCAATAAAACTGTTTAAAATTGCTTTTATTCATTCCTTCATTAAATTTTCTTATACTTTCTTTTCTAACACCCACGACCCACGACATTTTACCCACGACCCACGACATTTTACCCACGACCCACGACCATTAGCTACTCCCGTTGCCATTTTTTATGTAATTTGATCTACGGCTTCAAATGTGATGATAATTTGGAAACCGCTTGATTAATGTTTTTTAAAAATTTGATAAGTTTCAAGGACATTGAAATTATGTAAGGCAATAAAATAGGGCCTCCAATGTACCAATTTTTTCCCGCAGATTTTGTGTTTACAAGTGAGCGTCATTATTCACGGGTATTGTTTTCAAGTTTCATATGCACGTGCACAACTTTAGCAAAACAATCATTTGCATCGAACACAACGCTCGATTGCTGAGAATGGACCATTTTCGTATTCTCGGTATTGAACTGGTACTAGCTTGCAATGGAGGCTAATGCGGGGGAATATCATTAAAAACATTTGCATGTGAAAAGATTCCCCCGCATGAGCCTCGACTGCAAGCTAGTACCAGTTCAATACCGAGAATACGAAAATGGTCTATTGCAATAACATTACGCACAAGCTCCCTTAAGCGATTACCCAAAAACCTCCTGGTGTCGAGAAATACGACGGCAAGTAAAAAACGTTGTTGCTATGGCAACTCCAATGTTAATGTAACACTGGTCTTAACAAATTTTCATCTTTATCTAATACAGCTGTGGTGACCGTTTTTCCATAGCTTGTTAATGGTGTCGTAGTTAATGCTCAAACTTGGAGGGTATCGCCCCCCCAAAAATCCAGTCGAGCCACCTCAAATCCTTGACTAAATCCCATTAGAAACGGCCACAAAAGAGGCAAATAAATTTCACATTACCTCAGTGTTTGCATTAAGACTATGAAAAAGGCAGGAACTTACGCGCGACGATAGGTTTTCGTGCCAAAAATTCGCCCTGATTGTTCAATGTTTATATTTTTATTTATTAGCAAATCCATTCTATTTACCAAGAAAATAATACATCGTTCTCAATGGTTACTACTATGACGAAACGCCTTTTACAGTCAAAATACTCGGCGCGTTCCGCTTATCATTTGGGAATGACTTTCATTATCGGGAACGGATTGCATTATTGAAATCTTCCAAAGGGGACCTCATTCGAAATACGCAAGCGTTGGCCGCTGTTGGTTTCAGTGTATTCAGTCGCTTGGACTTCACAGGAAATTTTTTTTCACTTTCCGAGCCACCACAGTAGCATTTTAAGAATTCTTTTTCGGAGTTTTATAAATGCAGAGCTTCTTTACGTCAAAAAATACTCGGTGATGAATTTTTGTTGAGCGAACAGCAATACTGCGATGTGTAAAGCCGCCTCCACCGCGGTCAAAGGCCTGAGCCTTAAGTAAGTCTCGTAGCTAAAAGTACGAAGATTTCACGAAAACCTTTCTGAAATGGCCGCGCGCTTCAAGTGGTAGGATTGGTAAGGATTATGACGTCACTATTGGCGAGCCAACCGTGTTCCCAGTGTCCTCTCTTCTGGCGAATACATGAGTATTCTAACTTGCGTGTAAAATTTTCACTGTTTTCGTATTGAAAATGGACAATTGTTGCTGCAGTTTATCGCAGAACAAAACACCATAGTTTTCCGCTCAGTCACCGACTTTCAACTTCAATCCTTGACTGTTTTGAGGTGGTCAATAGTGACGTCACTATTGGTTTCCGACAATTTTCCCGATCGATCTACGTTTATGAAGGCCAAAAAGTTTCATTTTTTAATTTCCAATATCTCTGCGATGCCAACTGCAATTAGTTTTAAACTTCAGAATATGTTTATTTGGTCCTCTTTCAACACATTGCACTTATATTGGACTAAAGTAAAATATATCAAATTTTTGGTTTATTTGACCGTGGTTAACAAGCCGCCTACTGTCACTTGTTTTGCACGTGAACATTCGCCTGATGTCTATAACAAACCAATCAGCATCCGTTATTTCGAATGAGGCTACCGTTGGCCGATATTAAAATATTCAATTTTTAACCTGAATTTTCATTTTAATAATGCAATCCGTTCCCGATTAATGAAAGTCATTCTCAAATGATAAAACGGTACATTTCGCCAACCCTCTGTACAAACAGAAACGTCGTACCTAAAGATTTGTGTTACATTTATCCGTGACAAGAAATCATGAAGATAAAACGTAGCGGTATTAACGCGGTTTACTTGTAGAATTTAGAGTTTATAATTAGATAAAAATACTGCAAAAGGATCGAAAAGGCTCCTTTCTACGATAGGTAATACATGAACCCTTAGAAAAAAAGTATCGGAAGAATATTTCGTGTGTGAAATTTTGTGGAAAGTTGCTTGCCATAAACCTTGAAATGTTGCAAATTTGAAAAGTTGTATAATTTAAAGATTCAGAACAAAAATTACAGTAACGGTTAAAACGCTAACCTGTTTAAAATTCGAATTATAACATAAAGTCTAGCCTCAAGCAAACTTATCATAGTCTGATTAAATCCTTTGTTTACCAAAATTGCGCTGCAAAAATAGAACTAGAGTTAATTGATTTCACCTAAAGTTCTTACTTATATGATGAAAATATCGAACCATTTTTAAAAATCCTTTAAAAAAGATTTAGCTAACTTTCTCATCACCAAATTGGGCTAAAACTCTTGAGCTCTTGGCACAAAGTTGTATGCTTTTTTGTTTAGGTTTTCTAATTTAAATCTATAAATGATGCGATGTTTTGGCCATTTTACACAATGAAGATCTCAATTAAATTTATTATTAAAACAAATTTATCATCAAAGACTTGAGTTATTTTTCTTCGACAACTGTCTTTCTTGTCAATTTACGATTTAAAATTTATGATAACGCACCTTTCCAGAAACAACGTAAAAACGAGACTTCTGCTTATTGCATGCGTGCGTATTCTCGTACCCAGAAATGTCCCACGTCACGAGTAAACAACAACAAACAATAAAACCTACATTTGTTTGGCTTTTGCTTGCAAAACCGACGCCGATTACAGCGAATCCCAAGTACCGTGGGCTCAAAATTTCTCGCAGTGCATGCGTGCGTGTACTCGTACCCAGATCTAACGCAATGCACAAAAGTAGATACGAAAACACGGAGGAAACCAAGGGGAAAAACGCAGGGCAATCCTTAACTCTTTGCCATAGCGGCACGAGTAAAAATCATTTATAAAAGATTTAGCAAAGTTTCCATCCTAAATTGTCACACAAAAGCTTGAACCGGATGTTTTTCTCAAATTTGAATTGATAAGTGATAGGATGTCAGTGATGTTTTGGCCATTTTACACAATCGAGATCTGAATCAGATAAAATTACATTTATAGTCAGTGAAACAAATTTAGTAAAGGCTTGACTTTTGTCCTCGTTAACTGTCTATCTTTTGAATTTATTTCCACGTTTCGTGTTTGAATATTTTACTTGAAACAAAGCTAAGGACGTTTAATGTAGATAACATTTTCTCATACGAATCGATAACTATTGTGTTTTTTGGTTACTTTACAAATGAACAAATCTATAACAGTCGAATTGCTTGCGATTTTAAATTAGTGGTTATATAGACAGTAAAGAACGCTAAACATGAACCTTTCTTAATTCAGATCAGATTGAGGCAATTGTGTTTTCAACTTGAATTTTTTTTTTTCTAAGAGAATTGGTTTGCTTAATGTTAACTGCCCACTGCTCAAAACCAGTTATTTTGACGTTTTTCAAACTTAATGATTTTCACATTCACACCGACAAGGATAGTTTACGACCGTGAAAATTGTGTTGCTTTGGCGATTTTTATAAAGCTTATTGCATCAAAATGCTCAGGAAAGATTAGAAATTATTTCTCAGTTGATTTGTAATCAAATATTTAGTTGTTCGTTTAATAAAAAGGAAATAAATTTAAAAAAAATATATTTTAAGACGTTGTATTTGTGGTCGGTATAACGTTATTTTCATTTCGTAAAAAGTTGAAACTGGATTCAGTAGTCAGGGGACAAAAACTCGGTCAGTTCTATTTGAAACCAGACATCGGATTTTATTCTGGGCTGTAATATAATTACCTATTTAAGTGTTTAGACTTTTTTCTGCCAACACATGATGTAGCACAAGCCAGAAACAAAGAAACGAAATTGATTTTTTAATTAACAGTCAAAAAATGGCTGTTAAACTCGACAAAAACATTTGTCACAAGTAAGAGCATAGCGTGAAGCAATTATTTCTTGTACTCCAAATTTTTGAATTTCTTTACGACTTGCTCCAATGATAATTAAAAATTAGAATTAAAGTCTGTGGGCAAGGCGTTTGTAAAAAGAAAATTGGCGATATTTTATTTGTCGCTACAAACAAGAATTGTGTTGGCTGAAGAAGGTCTAGTTAGAGGCAACATGGCAAGGTATAAAACTTTCCAAAATCGAATCGCTAGTAATCAGTAATATAAATCTTTTCAATTCCGTGCTAAAAATTGATCAGTATTTACAACTTGCCATGTTGCTTTCAACGTTATTTCGAATACAGTCTATGTATACACTGACTTGTGCAAGAATTTAAAAAGACGAAAGGGTGATAGGATGCGATATTTTGTAATCAAAATTTAGTTTGAACAAGACATCGGGCACTTTATTTGGCTTAAAGTTTATTTATATGGGAAGTTTGGAATAATTTTTTCACATTTTTTGCACGAGGTGGTGTATGCAAGTTGTTTTGGCGGAAATATTCTTAAGAACAATCTTTTTAATTTTTTTTTGTCGAAATTGTTGTCAGGGGAAACGCTGTGCAAATTTCTCTAGATTTTCCCGCCAAAAGACTTAGTATATATAACAAGAATTTTTCTTGACACCTTTTTAATGATTGAATTCAATTAGCTAATTAAGATAGTTAGAAAGAGAACGTAAATAAAAAACATTTGTTTATATACTATGATATTGCAAGTGAAATAAATAAAATAAGATTACAACTTGAAGACTGGTTTTATTGACTTTAATTTCAGAATAATAAAATTTATTATTTATACTTAATATCAGCAAAGATAAAAATTTTTTCAAAAAAATCGGCGCATGCGTATTTTGAGCGCCCGTATTTTTCGAAGTCTTTTGGCGGGAAAATTTAAACCCTTCAAACAAATGTTAACTAAGACAAGAAAAAGAACATACAGATAACACAAGGTTGCAAATCAATATTTTCTAAAAAAAACGGCGCATGCGTATTTTGGGCGCCCGTATTTTTCTAAGTCTTTTGGCCGGAAAATTCAGCAATTTTGAACAGCTGTTACAATGGAAATAAAAATATCGAGAACAAAATTGACATAGTGGTAGTTATGAAAATCGTATCTTCATTTCTGCAAAAACAAGGTTTTTTGAAGTCTTGGTACTCTTTCGTTTTCAGAAAAGAATGTCTAAATGGAGTATAATACTTAGTTTACAGGACAGAAAGTGGTAATTTCAGTCCTTTTAACAGTGCAAATCGCTTTCGTTGGAGTAACATCAAATGAACAAAGCGTCCGCGACGCTTTGTCACTCAACGTTTATAGTGGTTCACTTCCCCAAAATCGATTTGCACTCTAAAATGTTTGGATTTCTCAACGCGCTTTGACTCGCTTGAAAACTAGGCTTTTTGCTTAGATCTAATTGCCAAGTGAGTTCCAAACTTAGCACGTTCACCCCTAACCCTCCTAGCAACCTTCTCACTAAAGCAAAGAGAACGGATTGCGAGCTAAAAAGTAGCTATTCTCTTTAACGTAACACGCTTTTCTGCGAGAAAATGAGCAAAGCTTGTTTTGATCTTTTCAACTGCTGGCGAATAAAAAAAAATCTCGAATACCCGTAGTGACACCGTTTTAGAAGGTCATACTTAAATCGCTCTAAACGTTCACTTGCCTTCGGCATCACAAAGTATCGTAACTTGTGTCTGTATGATAGTGAATTTTAATGTCTATGTTGTGGTGCAATTTTGTCCTTGGTGCAAATTTTATTTTCCTTTGTTTAAAACTGATTATCATATTTCCATAACCAAAAACAAAGGAAAATAAAATTTGCACCAAGGACAAAATTGCACCACAACATCTACATTTATTTGGTCGGTAAAATCCTTGCAGATATCACACCAACTGTGCTAAAAACTAAAAAAAAGCTGGTATCAATGTAGGTGTAGTTACGTATTTACCTTTGATTATTCTACAGGACGATGACTGATGTCTCAAGTCTCCAAGAAAGAATCAAAGAACAATAGCAAGTAACAACAAGAGGCAGAGAAAATAGATTTTAGATCAAAATTTTCGAAAATCTGTAAACCAGGTGTTCGCTAAACCAATCAAATTGCTTGCTTGTGTTTAATAATTTCAAGCGCTCTATTTACATTTTATTAAATGTCAATTTTTTGTGGTACTTTTTATTATGCTGTACAAGGTGGTTCTAAATTTTAAGTCTGTAGATGAAATCCTAAAGTGTGACCATTCAAATGAAAGCTACTGAGAAGTACTTTCCTGTGGTACTTTTTATTATGCTGTACAAGGTGGCGCTAACTTTTGAGTTTGTGAATGAAATCCGGCTTTGTGATTATTCAAATGAAAGCTACTGAACATTACTTTCGTGTGGTGCTGTTCAATTAGTTACACAGGGTGGTTCTACTGAACAGGAAGATGAATGAGGAGGGGAGAAGGGGAGAATGTCTCTCTAAAACAAATCAGTTTTAAAACTAGGAATAGACCATTTTGTTGCTTGTTAGGAGATCATGGGGAATCAAGGCAATGTGGTGGAAATTTAAAAGGTTTCTATGGAAATTGAAAGCTTAAAATCTGCATGCGAATGAACATTTTTGTGACTTTTTTCATTCAAAACGTAACATACTAGTTCAAAGAAGTCACAGAATAAATTTGATAGCCTAGCCTTTTCTTTGAATTGTATTCCCAAACGTGTTTTTCTCCGTAATTCTTTGTAATTCAACAACAAACTATTGTTCTGATTTCCCGTGATCCCCAGCAAGCGCGAAGTGGTCTATTATTCATTCAATAGATATAAACTGTAACACTAACCTGAGGTATGAGGAATATCGTCGTTGTGCTGTCTGTGTCCAATAAAATCACAATATTTTTCTTCCATAAATACCGCATGGTCAATTCATGCCTGTTATTAAAAAAACCCACAGAACATTTAGATAAGAATGACATGGGTTTATATTTGCAATGTACACACAGACCTTGAGAACAGCTGAATGACAGGACTGGTCTGTCAGGGGGATCTATTGGAGGGGCCTGCCTCACCCCACCCTCCATATTCACCCCACCTTAAGGGTCCTTACGATGGAATCTTCATCTGTCACTGTAAACGAATTTTAACAAACATGTTTGTGTCAATGCAAATCCAATAATATTGATCTCGCTCTGTTAAAAAATGCTCTGCAAATTATTGCACTGATGTGATAAAAAAGTGTCTTGGCTGTGGATGTTGAGGATGGACATGATTGAAACTTGAAAAACTTGACCGTTCATTGGCTGATGTCTTGGAAAACTCGCTAGCAACTGTTTACGGTTCGTTCTCCATTTGCTAATTCACTGATACTGTTGATATATTCTTTTCGATATTCTAGGCTGAGTATTTCGTGTATGACTAAAGGTACTTAGTTTTAGTTAAAAGCATTTTTCACCTACAAACGTCAAACTTATTCCAATGACAAAGCTCCTTTAAAGAATTAGGAATAACTGGTATAGTTTGCAACGTTTATAAAAACAACAAACCTAACACAACAAACGCGAAACTTGTTACCACAGCGACAATACCTTACATCAAGGGCACTTCGGAGATTATTGTGCAGATCTTACACTCTTACAACGACCGTGTCGCTCACAAATCGATTACTACTTTACGACAACTTCTAACAAATGTCAAAGCCAAGGACGAACCTAACGACAGACAATTGCAAGGAGCAGTATACAAATGATCAAATGCTGCGACTACCAGGCCTCTTACATCGGTGAGACTGGCAAACATTTGAACATACGACTGCCAACTGAACACAAACGGGTGACGAGAAATGGTGATATCAACAGTGACATTGCTGAACAACATTTACACACGAATCACAGAATTGACTGGGACTCTGCGTTGATATTAACAGTACGGACTTCTACAAACAAGTCAATCCAGAAAGTTCGTTTACAAACTTAGAATGTAATGTACATAATGTACACGTTGTCGAAACGTTTAGTAAATGTCAACAACAACAGTTCTTTTCAGAATTGCACTAACCCGGACGATCACACCCGACAGACTATTGATACTCCTGGGTTCAAACCATTTACAATAGTAAAGTAAGTGATACTAACCTTAAGTATGAGGAATATCATCCTCCTTCTGTCTGTTTCCAAGGCAACCACATAATCTTTCTGACTCCAGCTGAGCATTGTATGGTCATTTTATTCCTGTTGTTATGAAAAAACAGCACGACGTTAGACAACACAGACAATTGTCGGTCAAAAAATGGCTATGTAAAGATGGCTGATGGAGGATCACGTGATATGAGCTCTTCTGTTTAGACATAATTATAGCTTTCTTATACACAAGGAAGGGACCACACAAATATAAAGTAGTTCCGTTGTTGCACCAGCAGCAAGCAGCTTTTCCTCTTTAATAAGTAAATAAGAACCTATTTAAGAACCTAAATAGCCTAAATTCTCAGTAGACACCAAATATATAAGAACCAGTTTCAGACTATCTTTGAAAAATCAAGGTTCTTATATACGTGGGTTTTTACTGTAATGTGAAGTCTATCAAGTCCTTTCTAGAATGCATTTGTGTGGGAATAATTTCCAGATTCGAAATTATGCCGTTGAACAGCTACAATTATTAAATTGCAAAACAAACCTGAGGTATATATGCCGCTGCTGTTATGAAAAAGAGAAATCATCATTGTGTCCAAGGCAATCACAAGAGTCTTTTCTGCCTTGATAATTGTATGGTCATTTTCATGTCTGTTATAATGAAAAACAACAAAACATAAGAAAGACATATTGATAACAAAGGTTTATGGTTATAACTCGCAGTTAGATTACCGACCTTGAGAGTATGTAACAGTAAACAAGTACTACAATACTACATCATAGTTTGAGAATGGGACAAACAGGTCACAAATACAGTGTTTGTTTGCGAGAAATCGGAATCAGATGTCAAATATACAGACTAATTCCCGTAAAATTTGATATCTGGAGAATTTATTAATGGCAAACTTAGATACTAAGTGAAAGAATTTGGGGCTACACCTGGGCGACAAAGCGTGCAATCGCGTAATTTTTACATTTGTCTATAAACGTTTTCCCCAGTTAGCAAACGCATGATTGATTATATACCACAGGAATATCAAGCCCGTTTCTCCAGAAATAGGAAATTCAAAGGTACTATCGCTTAGTTTCTTTCATTATGAATTCCTCTTGTACTTTTTACTGTTCCAAACAATTGTAAATTTGTAACATGAGCTCGGTTTATATAGCGACATGTCTCTGTTTACAAACATTACGTCAAATTTGTGTTGTTATTCAATTTGCCAACTATTAAACAAAAGAACAAATTGTTTCAACAGCCAATAGTTCTCTGGTTGGCACATTAAGTATTGATCCACATAAGAACGATAGCAAACTTCATTGTTCTGCGGCATTAGCTCTTTCCCACATAGAATATCTTTGATTTCAAAAATAGAGGAGGAGCTGATGGTTAATAATTATATTTCACTATAAAAATAAAGAAAATCCATTTGCGTCTCAAATTACTTGAAACCTTAAAAAAATTAGACAAAATGTACCTTGAACCTTAACTTTTTAGCGGTTTTTGAGTCTAGGCCAATGAGATCACTAGTTGTAACAATGAAAAATCTTGACATTCCATCGTGTTTGACATTCCATTGCCGTTCAGCGCTATCCTTCTTATGCGGATCATTACTTAATAACAATAGGTGACGTCACGAGAAATATCGCTGTATATGCGTACACAACCCCCACCCTCCCTACCCACCACCTCTCGATGCAAAAAAAAATCTTCATTATTTCAAACAAAATTAATCAATAATATATATTAAGGATTTGAAAAGATTTCGGTAAAACCTCATACATTACTAGTTATGCATACTGTTCTGAAAACTGAAACAAAAGCTAAAACAATACTAGCTAATACTGACTCCAAAAGCAAACGAATAGCGCATACATACATAATTAATATATGGGTTATACGGAAATCTGACCGTTTCGCTAAATATCTCTTTCAAAGTACAAATGTGCAATTTTTCTAACGCTGTAACTCCAAAGAGCAACTTAAAATAAAGGTTGATATGATCTTCCTTACCTCAGTCTTGTGGAAACTGAGACGCTCAGAGAGAATTCAATCTTCCTGAATCTTAAAGCGTTGAATGTCCTCGTATTTAGAACCATCGATCGTTCCAAAGCAATGTTCTGTGAGCCACGCTCCGCAAGTAAGGTCTTGTAACAATTTTTAAGTCGTGGACAATTTCCAGTTGTAACCATAGTAAATGGAGGTTTCTTTGCTCCAACACAACTGCAGAACGGCGTTTAGGTGAAGCGTCGTTCGCCATGTTCTTTGCTTGCAGTAAAGGTGACAGAAAAACAAGAATAATTGAATATTAATTTTAACATTTATTTGCAATTGAAATGAAATTTTCGTCTCATGTGCGATCAGATCTTGTATTTTCCAGTGCCAAATCGCGGTACCGGATATTTCCATTTTAAAATCTTGCATGTTAAGTGATGTCGTTGTATAGTGATGAGGTTAAGGGGTTACACTCTAAAAAATAGTGGTGCTGCGTCGTTGGGAAAGCTAAAGACGACAATTTGGTTTTATCAACCGAGGTAAAGAGGTAAATTGATTCGCTCTAACGCAGGGTTAGCGCTGGAAACATCAGCTTTTAAATCACTTTTCGGTGGCCATTTACCTTATAAACTCAGTTGATAAAATCAAATTTCAGTGAAGGGCTGGAACTGAATGAACAATTGTTTTTTTCCTCGATGGGAGTGAATGGGTGTAGATATATTTGGGGTCCTTTTAGTAGAACGATATTTTTCTCTTTTTGGGATACTTGAACATATATAGTGTACCAAACAGAATAGGGGGTCTGTATATAGTGCACCAAACAGAATAGGGAGTCTGTGTATAGCGTACCAAACAGAATAGGGGGTCTGTATATAGTGTACCAAACAGAATAGGCGGTCTGTGTATAGTGTACCAAACAGAATAGGAGGTCTGTAAATAGTGTACCAAACAGAATAGCGGGTCTGTATATAGTGTACCAAACAGAATAGGAGGTCTGTATATAGTGTACCAAACAGAATAGGGGGTCTGTGTATAGTGTACCAAACAGAATAGGAGGTCTGTATATAGTGTACCAAACAGAATAGGGGGTCTGTGTATAGTGTACCAAACAGAATAGGAGGTCTGTATATAGTGTACCAAACAGAATAGGGGGTCTGTATATAGTGTACCAAACAGAATAGGGGGTCTGTGTATAGTGTACCAAACAGAATAGGAGGTCTGTATATAGTGTACCAAACAGAATAGGGGGTCTGTGTATAGTGTACCAAACAGAATAGGGGGTCTGTGTATAGTGTACCAAACAAAATAGGGGGTCTGTATATAGTGTACCAAACGGAATAGGGGGTCTGTATATAGTGTACCAAACAGAATAGGCGGTCTGTGTATAGTGTACCAAACAGGATAGGGGGTCTGTGTATAGTGTACCAAACAGAATAGGGGGTCTGTATATAGTGTACCAAACAGAAGAGGGGGGTCTGTATATAGTGTACCAAACAGAATAGGCGGTCTGTGTATAGTGTACCAAACAGAATAGGGGGTCTGTGTATAGTGTACCAAACAGAATAGCGGGTCTGTATATAGTGTACCAAACAGAATAGGAGGTCTGTATATAGTGTACCAAACAGAATAGGGGGTCTGTGTATAGTGTACCAAACAGAATAGGGGGTCTGTATATAGTGTACCAAACGGAATAGGGGGTCTGTATATAGTGTACCAAACAGAATAGGCGGTCTGTGTATAGTGTACCAAACAGAATAGGGGGTCTGTATATAGTGTACCAAACGGAATAGGGGGTCTGTGTATAGTGTACCAAACAGAATAGGGGGTCTGTGTATAGTGTACCAAACAGAATAGGGGGTCTGTATATAGTGTACCAAACGGAATAGGGGGTCTGTATATAGTGTACCAAACAGAATAGGGGGTCTGTGTATAGTGTACCAAACAGAATAGGGGGTCTGTGTATAGTGTACCAAACAGAATAGGGGGTCTGTATATAGTGTACCAAACAGAATAGGGGGTCTGTATATAGTGTACCAAACAGAATAGGCGGTCTGTGTATAGTGTACCAAACAGAATAGGCGGTCTGTATATAGTGTACCAAACAGAATAGGGGGTCTGTACAAAGTAAGACACAAGCCAAGCCAAGTTATACAGTTGTCAAATTAAATACTTAACTATAAAAATATTAAAGTATATATCACAATGTTATGGACTGCTGCCTATCTGGATAAACACCGAGATCGATTACAAATAAATGCGAGAAAATTATTTTATCACGGTTTTCTCCTTCTAATTATACCGAATCGATAATCTTTTTCAGTTAACACGATCGATTATTCGGAATTAAAAAATGTGCCAGGAAGATGTTTTGCTGAACATGTCCTTCTTAACATTTTATCGAAAATAACAAGGCAATGTATAAAAATGTCGAGAATTGCGGCAATTGACACAAAAATATAAATCAGTTTTCCAAGCCAAAAGAGTTACCTTGTGATCAAGTTTGATGCGTCAAAATCATTGACAAACTTTGTGAAAACATCTCTTACATTTCCTACTGTGAATATGGCCGGGTGAGTTATTTAAAAAGAAGTGTAGCTAAAGCCGCGGTTTAGGGCAATATCTGTTTTAAGTGGGTCAGTAAGGCGACAGTTCCCAGCATTATTTTCCATCACTTACACTTTTTAAGAAGATAAAGGAACATTGATGATGATGATGATGATGATGGATATACGGCGCCATATATATTCAACTGGTTTTTTTTTTCGACTTCCATTCTGTCTCAATGGCTTGTTCTTGCCCGGTTAAGATCAGTTTACCCGCTTTTGACTTATTATTTCAAGATTTTTACTGATCCAGGTCTACAAAACATAAGGCACTCTTCATTGGTTTGTCGCTGTTGTTTTGCCGTTATTATAGTGTTTATATAGAAGTATCGCAACTGTTTGATCTCAAATCAAAAATAATTTTGAGACCTTGATCTTGCGTTTGACTGGGTGTGAAGATTCAGCCATCTAACGTCATTTTCACTTTATGAATTATCAAAAGGTTTGAGAATTTTGTATTAAAACCTCACGGTATACACCCTACAATTAACGAGGGTGATCATCCGAAATGTTGAAAGGAACCCCTAAACGTTAGCAGAAACCTGTTTTGTGGGTGTGGTTCACGTTAACTGTTACTCCTGTTAAAGTGCCCCTATGCAATGATCAAATTTTTTATTTTGAATTTTTAAATTTTCGTGTACAATTAGACTTTCTGACTTATCTTGCCAAATTTCAATCCATTACGAACATCAGAAGTCATTTTATTTGAACATTTATTTCCGAGAATTTACGGCCGCCATTAATCAACCTTGTTCCACGTCTTGGTTGCGAATGGGAGAAAGTGACGTCAAAGACTCAAACATACCTCACGGGTTGAAATTATAATAACAATAAGCATAGAAAATTGCATAAAAGAACAAGTCCAAAGTTTTCTGCTTTTCGCGTGGTTTTCAATATTTATTATAATTTCAACCCGTGAGGTATGTTTGAGTCTTTGACGTCACTTTCTCCCATTCGCAACCAAGCCTTGGAACAAGGTTGATTAATGGCGGCCGTAAATTCTCGGAAATAAATGTTAAAATAAAATGACTTCTGATGTTCGTAAGGAATTGAAATTTGGCAAGATGAGTAAGAAAGTCTAATTGTACACGAAAATGTAAAAAAATGAAAATCAAAAATTTGATCACAAGGGCACTTTAAGACTATCAGTTCTTTCTGAAAAGTTGTTCCTGTCAGCTTATTTTTTTTTTCATTATTAAACGCGGTAAAAGGTATCAGAATGACTCTCACATGCACAGTGGTCATTTTCGATTGAAACACTCTTAGTGGCACCAAGACACGACTTAACCTGAAAGGTATGACGATCACCCTCGTCATTTTTATATGGGAGTCCCCCAGGGAGTCCCCCACGGAAGAAAACGTTTGTTAGCATCCTTCTGTCTACCTTTTTACCTTTGTAAAAACAAAAGGTACTAAAAAATACCAGGAATTAGGATTATCAACAATTCGCAAGGATAAAATGGATTGAAAAAGTTATGACTTGATTCGTTTCTGACGTGAAGAAATCAATACAGATCATGCTAAGTCATGTAATACTCATGCACTGCTCCCCCCTCCCACCCAGGATGTTTTTTCTTCAGGCCTTAAATTGTCAAAAAACACTGGACAGCAAAACCACGTGACTATGAATCAAAGAGAGGTCCCGGATCGACATCAGGATAGGCAGAAAATCTTGAACAAATGCAAATGATAACACAGCAAACTGACAATACTGTGGAGAAGAGAGACAGGAAGAACAAAAATAGTAAAAAATATATATCTGCCTGAGTTTTGTAAATATGGATGATGAAAAATTGCAGCATTTTCACTACAAGTACGCAAAACAAGGGTTTTATGACTCCAATCAACTCCAAAATCACACAGAGAAAGAAAAGGGAAAAGAAAAGTGCGGAGAAGAAAAAAGGACTAGCGATACCCATCTTTTAATATTGCGTGCATTAAAGAGACAGAGCAGCATCGTTTGAATAAAAAATTCTGACATTCAGACCGATTACCTGTTAATTAAGTTAACAGTCATATTTGTCTGGGGGGAGGGGCTTATGTTAGAGTGTAACATGAGGGGATCAAAAGAGGGGTCCTTCTGGGAGGAGAATAGGTCAGATGGTACCGTGGTACCATCTTGGAGTGGGAGATCCGGACCTATTTCCAAGGATAGCTATAGCACTTACTGTGGGGTAAAGTGCAGCGAAGGGTGCACTTCCCTGCCACCAATGATTTATTAGCTTTAAAGGACAAACTATTTTAAATTACAGTGCTAAGGGATTAGAAATCAGTAGTGCTCTCGTGCATTCACTACAGGAATTGCATTTACAGCAAGTAAGGACCTAAGAGATGACAAAGCTACCAATGTTGGGTGGGAGGGAGGAAAAATATACGGACACGATACCAGCTTGAAGAGTGAAACTCAAATGTGGGGTGGTTCGTGTGCAGTAGATTAACTAGTGTCCGAACGGCATGCTATAAAAATAATCACATGACAGCGTGAGACGGAAATTACTGGGAGCTTAGTCGTACAAGTTAGAACTGTGAAAGTAATATTACTTCCAATAGAAATTGCCTACATGAGTGTTGCACTATAGACCATATACCTAGACTATGGCACTAGTGACCGAAAACAGCATGGCAGAATCACACAACAGCATGAGTGAGAAATTACTGGAACTTTGACCTACAATTTAACCTAGTAAAAGTACAATTACCTCAGGCAGGCAATGACCTATGGACTGTTGTAAAACAGAGACTTCGGAGCTCATTAACGTCGGTTTAATAGCTAAACCTTATAATTGACGAGAAAAAATAACCAATCACTGATTCGCACAGTTAATCGTTACAATTGACAAAACTTCATTGCCCAATCCGTGACAATCGTATTTGAGCTACAACTGAAATCCTTGCTTAAACCTATGACATTACTATAGAAATTTAAATATAATATCAGCAATAAAACCGAAATAAAAACCCTGCTTAAACCTGTGGCATCGCTACAGAAAATTAAAATATCTCCCATGAAACTGAACTCAAAACCCTTCTTTAAACCTGTGACATCGCTATAAAAATAAAAAATATCTGCCATGAAACCGAACTAAAAACCTTCTTTAAACCTGTGACACCGCTATAGAAAATAAAAATATTTCCCTTGAAACCGAACTAAAAACGTTCTTTAAACCTGTGACGTCGCTATAGAAAATGAAATTAATCCCCCGTGAAAACGAATTCAAAGCCTTGCTTAAACCTGTGACATCGCTATAAAAATAAAAAATATCTGCTACGAAACCGAACTAAAAACCTTCTTTAAACCTGTGACATCGCTATAGAAAATGAAAATATGTCCCATGAAACCGAACTGAAAACGTTCTTTAAGGACGTTCGCGCTAATTGTTTATGCGCATCCTTACTGCACACGCACGATCGAGCGCGCGCGCAAAGTAAGAAATCTAAACAGATAAAGGGCTGGTAGACGTTAGCTTTACTTAGATTTTACTCGCTTGGATGGTCGGTGACCCCTACGTTTTTTGGCTACATAAATTTCTTTTCTAATTCTCGTCAGATTGTGAAAAAATGGACAAAAAATCAATGTAGGAAGTTTAATTTTTTTTTTCCATTTTTTTCCACGCGGCATACATCGAATCCCGCCAACTTGCGGCTGTCATGGTTTGCAAATGCTGTCGTTTAAAATATTTACTTTAAGGGACGTCACCAGTTGATTTAATTTGCTTTATAGACCCACTCGTATAAAATTTGGCGTAGAAAGTTCCATTCTAGAGTTTTATTTGCAATATTTTTAGACTAACAGACATTGGGGCAATATCGAGTACGGAAGACCGATTTTTCAAAATTAAGGTGGCCTTTCAGATATCTTATCTCCGAAACGAATTCGGTGACCACCCCCCTCCCCCCCCCCCCCCCCCCCCCCATTTTTTTTGCATTTCTAACACGAGTAACTCGTTACCTAGCTGAAGCAAATGTTTTAGAAAAAAAATCAATGTTAGAAGATTTTCTCGCGAACGTCCTTTAACCTGTGACGTCACTACAGAAAATGAAATTAAGACTCCGTGTAAACGAATTCAAAGCCCTGCTTAAACCTGTGACATCGCTATCAAAATAAAAAAATATCTGTCACGAAACCGAACTAGAAACATTCTTTAAAGCTATGACATCGCTATAGAAAATGAAAATATGTCCCGTGAAACCGAACTAAAAACTTCTTTAAACCTGTGACATCGCTATAGAAAATGAAATTACCCCCCCCGTGAAAATGAATTTAAAGCCCTGCTTAAACCTGTGATATCGCGTTGGAAAACTTTGCAAGCAAGGTGCTTTGTGGTAAGTACAAACTTTTGGTCCTTTGTTACTGAGTTCTGTTATTTATCATATCAAGAAAAGGGTATTCCAAATCAGCCTCAGTCATCTTAAAAATGCGGAATTAATTAGACTACGAACTCGAGTTTTCTTTACAAAAATGTCGCCTCAAACTTTCGTAACATCGGAAAATTCCAAGCCTTTTGTTTTCGGTTGGATAAAAGATGTGTTTTAGGGCACAAAATAAGACCAGCTGGGATGTTCGGTAAGGAGAAAGCAGCTGGTAAATTCTAGGGATAGGATTCCTTTCCCTAAAATTTCTGCTATTGAAATATTCAGCTGAGGAAATCGAAAAGCTCCAACTGTATTAGTATAAAAGACACTAAAACGATATGGAAAAAATACAACGCCATAACAAGCGTTTTCCCAAACATTCCTCTGTCCCTGTTCAAATGAACAGCAATAACTTGGAATGAAATAAAGTAGTCACTTCCTTTTGAGACACCTAAAAAATAAGGACACCTTTATTTCGGACGGTTCACTTTGTCTCGAATACACCAAAAATTCATATGAACTCTATCGTTATAATACAGACACATCCTCACGTAATACAGACATTTGGGTCGGACCCATTGATTTTAAACTGTTCTATAGAAAAAGTCATTGCCTGACGAGTGAATTCCACGTTAAATGTCGCGCAAAAAAACGATATACAGTCGATGAAATGAAAAAATGTTGAAATTGACGCTGTTCATATAATTTTTCTCTACCGACGTTTCGTCAATGCTGCCTTCTTCAGGGTACAAAACTATATAGTTTTGTACCCTGAAGAAGGCAGCATTGCCGAAACGTCGGTAGAGAAAAATTATATGAACAGCGTCAATTTCAACACTTTTTTTATTTCATCATTCAGTATAACGCTGCGCAGGTAATTTAAATACGATATACAGTCGAACCTCCCGTAAGCGACCACCCAAAATGTCAAGTCTAGGTGGTCGCTTACGGGAGGTGGTCGCTTACGAGAGTTCAGACCATATTGGGTCAAAATTTTGCCTTATTAGCATATGGTAACTGCAGAGACTTATCCCATGTGCTAATGCCCATCGAAACCCATGTAATAACTTTTAGTAGTCACAAAAATATTTAAGCTTTCCAAAATATTTATTCAGAGTTTCATGGTTCACTTCTGTTAATTTACCTAATAAGGCGAATGGAACAAATCTCGCGATAGTTACAAATTTAATCTTTAATGTTGTCTAAACGTTAAGGGGAACTGAATATGAACTAATAAGGATTGGATTGCTAGTTTTAAATTTGACAGCCCTTTTATATTACTGGTGATTTACATGTTAACAAGCGTAAAAAACTGTACATTAACCCTTTAACACCCAAATTTCCACCAAAAAGACCCTTTTTCAGGCTACAAATGCCATTTTATGGCCATTATCTAACCAAATTGAGGCCGAACAGTAAAAAACATCGTTTACAGCTCGGAAACTAGACCCTCCTACCATTTGTAGAAGAATTTGAGAATTTGAGTTCGGCATAGGTTTTGAACGAGAAAAACAGGACCTGTCTTGAGAAATGCGATAATGTTACAACACCTCATTATCCAATTTCCGCTCTATTATCTGTCAAGTAGCTTCAAGTGGTCGCTTACGGAAGGTTAAAAACAAAAGAAAATTTCAAACTTTGAGCTCTAAAAGTGGTCGCTGTCGCTTACGAGAGGTGGTAGCTTACAAGAGGTTCCAAATATAGTGATTTGACTTGGAAACGTTTGGTATTTTGGAAAACTGGTCGCTGAGGAAAGGTGGTCGCTTACGAGAGGTGGTCGCAACCTGAGGTTCGACTGTATAACGGTTTTTCGAATGAAATTTAACGTGGAATTCACGAGTCTGGCAATGAATTTTTCTTAAATCGCATATGTCAAAGAATCAAAGGCTCCTTGCGAGCTAAGTCGTGAATATGAAACAACTATCGGACCTTTTCCTACCCCACACAAGGTGGGTCCTCTTAGATTGTACATGTTATGACTACTTCCCTTATGTTGCAGATCCACGTACCAATATCTTTTACCAAAGAAGGACCACTAAAACCTTAAAACCTTCGTGTGTAGCTAGTAAATACGAAGGAATGTGTTTACTAGCGAAAATGAAAATTACGGGACAAACTTACCTTTTCCTTCATTATTAAAGGGGCATTATCACGCAGATTTTGCTGTGTTTTGGTCAAAATGCACTAAATATATGACAAAGTACCTTTGCTCAAACATAAAATTGCTTTTAGAACACCAAGAAGATAATATCAAGTGATTTCTTCAAGGAAGAACAAACCATAATAAGTTTTTCTGCGATTTTTCCACGACTCTTGGGAGGAACTTGAAAAAATTGGCCAATTTTTTCAAGTTGCAATCCATTTCCATCCTGGCCATCCGCAGCAAAAGATAACGAACACTAGTTTCTGTGCACTGGTAGAGTATTTATTAACAAAACTGGACCATTATTTTAAGCAACCGGGCGGCCGTTTTGGTGTATAATAAAAATTACTTTCAATTAGCTCAGTACAGTATGCTTGTTTTCATAAACTTTTTTGTTTGATTTAGACATGTTTTTTTCTAAGCATGAAATATCGGTTTTTGCCGGTAGCTCGCTCGCTTCTTGTAGCTGTTGTAGGACTGCAGTGTGAATGGCTTCAGTCTTCACTCTTTACAAAAGTCCACATTTTGGTTAAAACTGAGAAGAAATTCAGGAATTCACTCTAGATAAATTTAGCATTAGTGAATGGCACGTCTGTATTTTTCGCTTCAAATCAAAGCTCACTATTTTAAAAGAAAGTATACATACTATATAAAGAAAGTACAGAAACATCGTACTACGTAGATGCCATGTAATATCACTTCTCAGCTATGCAATTCCACGCTAAATACCCTCGCTTCGTTAGCTAATAAGAATGCGAGTTTTCTTTTACATATACGATTCTAAACAAAATTAGATCTAACCCGTCTAGCTGTACCGAAACTCGGTTATAGTAGAATGTTAAAACATTTATTTTCTGAGGTTTCATAAGAAACTATTAGTTTACACGTTTCTGTGAGTTTTAAATCTTCGATTAGTTTGGATTGATCACCTAAATAACAGAACAAGGACTTCCTGACGTCTGTTGCATGGTGCTGACAGACTGTTTTTGGCAGATTTAAAAAGGTCACAATTCAAGTTGTAACCAACAAAACGGCTGCAATTAGATTAACAGTTTTGATTGCAGTTCCTTTTAGTAAAGACGTTCATGCATAATCTGACCATTTTGTACACTACAGTCATCACAATTGTACAAGTTTCTTATATCGGTTTTCGTGTTTACGTTTGTTTGACTGGATTCGCGTGACTTTTCCCGAAACTAGACGTGCGAAACAAAACCAACGCGCCAGGCAACTACTGGTAGGTCACGCGAAGCACCCATTGGTAGAACAAAGCCAAATCACTGTATACCATTTGCAAGTAGTTTCAACCTTTAATTTTCAGCATTGGCACTTGTACATACTATCTCTGTTTTCCAATCGATTTAAATTATCATGTCAACATTTTATTTCAGTTTTAGTAACGAAAAAAATTCCCACATAAACAGCCTGGCCTAGACTGTTAATTATTCATAACATTTCATGTTGTATTTTAGAAGTATGACGTCTTGTAAAATTCATTAATAATTCATGAGGGTGATGACCAATCCAACAACAGTATTCAAGTCACATGTATACCTTTGTAAATCCCAATACATATATAAACTGTCTGAAAGCACGGGGAGGGTTTGAATAGGTAGCAGGGAAATGTTGGGGTTGATGAATGAATACAGAATATTAATTAGCTTCATTAGTATTCTGTATCTAGATACAGAATACTAATGAAGCTAATTAATATTCTGTATTCATTCATCAACCCCAACAGTATTCTGTAGTATTTCTGTATTTCTGTAGTATTCTGTAACTGATACAGAATACTAATTATGTACATGTAACTCAGCCACGGTGGAGCCACGGTGGTCTAGTGGTTAGTGCGTCGGACTTTCAACCTGAAGGTCGATGGTTCGAAGCCTGGTCTCTGCCGTCGTGTTGTTTCCTTAGACAAGAAACTTTACTCCACACTGTCTCTCTCCATCCAGGTGTATAAATGGGTACCGGCGACAAAAAAATGCTGGGGGTAACCCTGCGATGGACTAGCATCCCATCCAGGGGAGAGTAGCAATATTCCTAGTCGCTTCATGCTACAGAAACCGGGTTTAAGCTCCGGCCGTTGTGAGCCTTCTGGCTCGTGTGCGCGACTTTACTTTACTTTACTTAACGCAGCCACTAGCTTCTTTGGAAAGCAACCAACAAGAGCCCCCTTCCATTTATTTACTTTTCACTAAATAACTAAATAACGATTTATTCCACAGGCCAGTAAATAGAGCGTTTTCGGGGGATATCGACCGCCGCATTGATTTGTTACTTCGCCAATAAATTTACTAAGCCATAACCTCCAGCTTGCAGCTTAATTCTTGAACGTTTTCCACCCTGCAGTTTCTCGCCTCCAAGGCTACAGTTTCATTTTCGGGTTTTTTGTTAGCCCTTGCCTGCTGCCACTGTTCAAATATTTTAACGGCCTACTTCGTGCTGTTTTTAGTGTTTTGGGGAGTCACATCCTTGAGCAGAGAACTTTCTTCCGATAAACTTTTCGGAGGACGAAAGCGCGTGGACGCCATTTCGCTCTTCTAAAATGAAATAAATGTTATGCTAATCCCTTTGCGTTCATTGGATTAACTTCATTCATATAACAACCAATCAAATTGAATGTAAACAACATTCTTCACACTTTGTATGACATTCATTTCACAAGTCAGATACAATATTCGCGTCCGATCTGTATGGGATTTACAATGGGCTCTTCGGCTCGCCATTGTAAATACCCATACAGATCTCCCGCTCATATTGTATCTATCACTTAAAATATAATAAACTTCCCAGATTAAAATAAATGAAAATCTAGTTTGCAAAGCGAGAAGTGTTGTGGCAAGTATTTTGTGGCCTTTTTACAACTTTGAGAGCAGTTCTTTCGAAAAAGTCTTTAGAATTATTCATGCAAAGCTACAGGTTAAGACAGTTATTATAATTCAACACATTGATACATTGCCCAAATATGGTCATAGCGCCCTCGATATCGGAAGCTCTATATGACTTATATCCCGCGATGGTGCCAATTTCACATTTCGAAGGAAAGTGAAAACGAGCGCTGCATGCAATTTCGTATCTTTGGGAGAAAAAATCAGTGAACTATTATGGATAAAAAAGGAAAAAAAATAGAACTAAAGAAAAGAGAAAAATTATTGATCACACGATTGGAAAAAAGGCGCCAAATTGTCGAGTTGTGTCTCAATGAATAAAAGCTGTTTCAAAGTTTCAACTGCTCGACAAGGGGTGAATGAAGGAGCACATTTTTGGAAAATGCCTTATAGTAATCAGCTCTGGAATATAATATAGACATGATATTTATTCGAAAAAACTTCTGATCTTTGTTTTAAGCGGATTGAAGCTAAAAGATCTCGCAATTACGGCTGTAGGAGCTAAAATGAGCAAGTTCGTAAACAACGATCGATTCAGCTCGTACTTCGATGTTTGAAAATTTGGTGCTGATGGAAGGGACTAGAAACCCACATCAACTACAGGCAACGACGTTTTAATAATAATAATAATAATAATAATAATAATAGTAATAACAATAATCTTTATTTATCCTACAAAATGGATCGGCGGATACAAAAGTAACAACTGGTATAAACCCATGTGTTGCCAAAATAAGATAAGTTTGCTATAAAAGTGTAACTAAGGATAGGCTTTTTAAAGCGAAATAAACCTTTAAAACCTTAAAAGGTTTTAAAGGTTTATTTCGCCTTACGTTGTAAATTTTTGTATCACTTACTATCCTCTCTCCAGTTCTTTCATACTTTTCACCGCTCTGTTTACATGTACTGAAGTAGCCGTGTGTTTGTTCAATTTGTTTTGATTCTGAATTGAACTTTTTTGAAGACAGGAAACACTTGTCATAAAGGAATTCTCTGCCATTTTACTGTGTTTTAATTCGTGCAGTCATTGCTTTGTCGTTCTTAACGTAGACGAAAGTTCTCCGTATAAAAACTGTCAATTTTAGCGTGGCAAAATTTTCATTCGCCGCTTGTTAAACCGGGCTTGGCTTTATGCCAAGAGCGGCTTTATAAAATGAGTTTGCTACATACATGGCGAGATTTTGACGATTAGCATGGTGAGTTCACACTAGACAGTAAGTTCGCTCTTTTGTTTCTATAAAGTCCTTACTTTTAAGTGCTTTCAAGATAGAGAGTATATAAATTGATTAATAACTTATGGTATTTTTGCGAGCATACTTTCTTCTTCAGACTTGATTGAAATGTCACTATGTAAGCGTATGACTTTTAAACTGGTAGCATCAGGACTCACGGTTTCTTTGATAACATGACGCCCCGAAGGATTAGAAGAGAGAATATGCGGTGAGCAATTCTGGCATGGAATATTGCTGCTAGCTATTTCATCGATCGAAACCGAACCGTTGTTTTTAAAGAACTTTTATTTTATGATTTTTTGAAGATCTGTTTTTACTGTAGGCTGAGCTCTATTTAATGAGAAAAACATTCATCGCTTGATTCTCGCTCGTAATAGCAGGACTGTTGTCTGGCTTAGGAGATACGATTGTAAGAAAGAGGTTCGATTAGTTTATTAATAAAGAAAGTGGATAGAGTGGCGTGTTGTGTGTACGTTCCTGATGAGTTGTTGTAAGTAGGGCATGCGACAAGGTCGTACTGTCAAAATTGGAGGACTCGGTAAAAAAAGAGGACTGTGGAATGCGTACTTGTTTACAATTACATGTAAAAGTTGTTTTTGTAGAGTTCTTGCACTGTTAAATGGTAAAATATTTATCGATCTTGTCGATAAGCAGTGTGGACATTGTTACTTTTAATTATCCTAAATTTCATCGCCGATTCTTCATAATAGCTGTGTTTTTAAGCCTACCGAACTTTTTCGCATTTATAATTTTAAACTTGAGAAAGAATTCGTTGAGATTTTTTAGGCTTAAAAGTTATTTTTTGTAGAGTTCTTGCAAGAAGAAACAGTAAAAGATTTATCGATCGTGTTCATAAGCATATTCTTTGTTAATTTATCTTAAATTTGATCGCCGATTCTTCTCAATACCTGTGTTTTTTGTAGCAGTCGTTACTGCTTGTTTTAAATTGTACAATGCAAAGAAAGTTTTTATATCAAAAGCGAATACGCGTTTGAAAATAAGAGTTTGAAAAGACAACATTCTTGCACGAGACAGTCACCTAAAGGTCAACCAAATTTAACAAATCTCAGCTTTCATAGAGAAGAGAAAGGCTGGCTAGCTCAAAAGAAGGAATACAACTTAGGATATTATAAGATACTGTGCCATGGGTAAGAAGCCATTTGACCGAAAGTATGAAGCTTTAATTTGAATTGAGAAGTTCTCCTTTTCTTCGATCATGCATGCAATGGAAGTCATGGCCCTTCACAGTTTTGAAGGACTATACACTAGTCGCCGTTTTTGTAAACTGTAGACCAGTTGTTAAAGGAGTTATTAAAGCTGTATCATGGGGATTGTGATGTTTGTGGCTCAAAACACGAAATGATTATACAGATTATAGAACACCAAGAGGAAGATATCAATTCAAGTGCTTTTCAAAGAAAAGTTCAACCATAATCAGTTTTTAGCGACACCAGCTGGAAAACTGCAATTTTTGACAAATGAAATGAACACAATGTGACCTTCGAGGAATCACTCTGATAACATCTACCGCTTACAACCTCTGTATTATTCCGAAAATAGCATTCAAGGCTCGATTTCCTATCTTAGTTAGCTAGCTAACAATAACACGTTGTATTGAGAAACACTCCAGCTATATAACAACTTGTCTTGTTATATAGCTGGAGTTTTTTAGTACAACAACAAACAAACAAACAAACTGTTTCCCGCCAAACGTCCATGAGCGGGCAACATTTGTGAAAGCGGAAAACATTCTTAAAGTCAGAGGGTAACTGTGCACAGTTTCCCCGCTAGCGCACGTGATCGGACCGTGACAAAACGTGACGTGATTATGATGTGATTGATGTTTACCTCGAGTGCTCGGCGCGTTTTTCAAATGTCTTGTGTTGCTATATAACAAATAACTTAATGAGTGATCCCTCGGGAAACAGTGAATTTTGTATACCAAGAATCTCGATGTTTCCCGAGACGAAATCGAGGGAAACATCGAGATTCTCGGGAAACAAAAATTCACTGTTTCCCTCGTGACCAGTGTGTTTAATGTTTAATGTTTAATGATTAAGTGTTTAATGATTATTTCCATTTGGAAATATTTAAAGAAGTTAAAACAGACAAAATAATATGGTTCTTCTTTGGTTGACTGATATTGAAATTATACACATCGCCGAAATCGACAAGAATGTTCTTATGCAAAAGAATAAAGCTTCTTAAAATTAAGTGCCGGAAGAACAGAACGTTTTAAAGTGTATATGACAGATTTTTTTATTTGCTTGATGGAATCTACATGGTGTTCTGATAAGAAAATCGAAAGAAGTTTTTTCGAATCAATTTTTCTTTTCCGTGTTGTAGCCGTCTGAAAACGTGAAATTTCACTTTCGGTGGGTATAATACCGCGCAAGAAGAAAGACTGGGGATAGTCCGCTGTGACGTCAAGACAAGAATGCCGGTTTCGCGTGTTTTGGTTCCTCAGTATTTTTGGTATGCCCTGAGGAAGAAACATGGTTCTGTTAAGGTGTGTTGTCTATGGTTGTTCCAACACACACCAAAAAAACGGAGCAGCTAAGAAAACGCGAAATCGGGATTCTTGTATTGACGTCACATAGTTTGACCAAATGTTTGACCAATTTATAGCAATTATAGGGGGTGGTGGATTTGTTTCACAGGAATACCAACAGGAATACCAACTCTTTATATTGATTATCAATTTCCTTTGTACCAGTCTTTGTACCAGTCTTCGCGATTTGAAAAGACTTAATTGACTTTAATCCGCATTTTATTACCCCTTCTCCGTAATTGATATATTTATTTCCATTATTAATTTATTTATTTGTTGTTGTAACTAATCATAAATTATCCATTCCCTATTTTTTTATCAACTGTTATCGGTCATTTATTTTATAGTGAGCTTCTGTAACTGTTTAGTGTATAGCAACCCGCCACGATTAACTCTAGTTATTTGCGGGTTGCTACTATATTTTGTTTTATTATTTGAAAAATAAATCGTTGTTGTTGTTGTTGTTGTTTCCTTTTTACAGCACTAACCACATGCAGTCCTCGACTGCCTATTTTTAATTTGAACTGTGCAGTTTCAGAAGATCCTATATATAACAGGAATGAAGCTGAATTTACATGTCTTTGCTTTGTAGGAACGGTCTCTGCTGTTTTCGCTCACTGTTTTCTTTGCCTTCTATTTTGAACACGGTAAGTCCTTTCCTAAATTCAATGGCATGGTTTTCTGCCAATAACTATGGCAACTAGTAAATTCGGAAGATAAGATTCCTTTCGCTAAAATGTTCTGCTACTGAAATATTCAGCTGAAAGAACCGAAAAGGTCAAACTGTATCAGCTTTCACGTGATTTCCTTTAAGGCACTGAAATGATAAAGAAACACGGTACAACGTCATTACAAGCGTTTTCATGAACATTCCTCGTTGGGTGCCCCTGACTGATATTGAATAATAATAATAATAATAATAATTAAGCAGGTAATAGATAATAAGTGACCTTCCAGACAGTAATGGCATTGGTTTTCAAAAATAACGTCAAACCAATGCGCCATCGACGTACACTTCGAACCTTAATTGAAATTTTAATACACATGTATAAGGATTATTTCCTTAAATTTGGACAAAACAACCTTCATAGCTTTTTTTCGCAGTCTGCCACAGACATTAATACAACATCAATGCCTTTCAGTTCAAGTTGATCATTTCTCTCATCAACGCATTAATATAAAAACTATTATCTTACATGTATCCAAGAGGAGTGTCGTACCAGACATGTTAAACATTTTCTAGTTTATTTTATTACTAAAAGACTTGCGCTGAATGGGCCACCCTGCTTAAATAAAGATGTATTGACTTGACTTGTAATCTTCTTGTTTAAAACCAACAACAACAATTATGTTTCGTGTATTTCAAGCATTCAATAGTTGGAATGTCTTCACAATTATCCTAAGATAGGGAGCGCAAGAAAAATAATAATTATTGTTTATTGAACTTTGAGTATGGACAGATAAGAACTGTTCAGTGGACTGTTTAAAGACGGGCCTTATCAACACACTCCGGTATTCCAACTGTAAAGGAATCGGTAAAGAGAATGCACCTTTAAAGATATTTCTATCTGTGATACGTTTCCTCAGTCTGTGAAGGATGCCATTTCTTTTAAGATAGGGGGAGGCGTAAGGTAGAGGTTGTATCCAGTTTAATCCTTGTAAAGTAGAGATATTCGCATCGGAATTTGCTGTGAGGGCCAATTACTCAGACGTTCATGGCTGTGAGGGGTAGTTTCTTGGTGTTACGGATGGTGTGATCACCAAATGACGTAAAACAAAAGATTCAAAAGACACTGAACAATACCCACACCACAACACAAAAGCTAACCAACAATGGCTTCCGCAACACCAAGAAACACCCCTGTGAGGGCCTATGTTGTACGTAACGTCACGAAAAACCATGTGCTCGAGAAAGCAATCGGAAAGTGGAGTATTATAAACAGATTTACGGTATGAGAACTTCATAAAATACACGAGCTTTCTCGTCATCTACCATAAAAACTGTTTCAATCACTTTTCGTGCCTTATAGAACCGGAGATCGTGTCGTGCATGTCGTGGCACCACAGAAGTCATTACTTACAGCGTGCCGTATTCACTTCTGAAAAGAACCACGGAGCCTTTTCGAATCATGAAACAACTTGAGGTCCTTGAGTTTTGCCGAACTTACTAATTCCTGCAGAAATACTAATTGAAGTTGATATTGGTAATGAAAAGTTTAAAGGCAATGCAAAATTGTTGAAGTTCCGGGAGTATTTTCATTATTTCGACAACGGAGTCTATATATACATCTACATGTACTCGGCGTCAAAATTGCAGGATGTTGAAGACCAGGTGAAAGGTCCTGGATTTTGGAAATTAAATTACTCCCTTCTAAATGATGAAGAATACGTCAACGAACTAAATCGTCTCTTACTTACTTGGATACAGGAAGGGAAGCAAGATCTAAGTGATCCGCGATCTGTATGGGACTAGGTAAAATATAATGTTAAGAAATACTCTAGATTGTATTCAATGAACAAATGTAAACAGCAAAATTTAGAGGAACAACAGCTAAACAGACAATTTCAAGAGGCTACAGCAGCCTATCAAAACTGCCTCAATTAAGAGAATTCATCAGCTTTAAATGTTTTGAAAGAAAAGATGGAACATCTGTATGAAGAAAAGGTGGAAGGCTAATCATCAGATCGCGCGCACGGTGGCATGAACATGGGGAAAAGAATTCAAAATACCTTTTAAATTTAGAAAAACGAAGTCACGTTAGGAAGCGTATTCGGAAGCTTCGCTTGAGTGGAGTCATCTCAACAGACCCTTTCGAGATCTTGGAAGCGGAGCTCGTATTTTATGAAAATCTTTATAAATCTAGACGAGAAGGTCCCGAAGTAAATAAACCTAATTTTCACTTGGAAGATTTACCTATACCAACACTTTCAAATGATTCTCCTTATTTTGGTGAAGGATTAATAAGTATAGAGGAATGCAAAAAAGTTTTAAATTCTTTTCCGTTAAACAAGGTACCCGGAAATGATGGACTACCAATAGAATTCTACAAGACCTTTTGGGATTTTATATGATCCTTTAATTAAAAGTTTTAATAAATCTTTTGTCAAAGGAACAATGAGCCCGTCACAAAGACAGGCGGTTATTACACTCATCGAGAAAAAAAACCAAGATCGCTGTGATCTTAAAAACTGGAGGCCAATTTCCCTATTGAACGTCGATGCGAAGATAGCTTCAAAAGTTATCGCCGAAAGAATGAAGCGTCTTTTACCTGGATTAATTCATAAGAATCAATCAGGATATATCCCAGACAGAAATATTTTCGAAAATATAAGTTCCATTCTGGATATTTAACAGTTATAGTGCGAAAGCGAAGCGCTATATCGCCGGACACTTAGCCGACGAGGCCGTAGGCCGAGTCGGCTAAAATCAGGCGATATTGCGCAAGCTTGAGCACTATAAAGGCTGGTTTTCACTAGCGCATAAGCATAAGCACAAGCCAACATACGCAGACTCAGTAACATGTTGATCATTAGTTCCAATTGTTTGAACAAAACAGAACAATAGGCACTAATGATCAACACGTTACTGAGTCTGCGTATGTTGGCTTGTGCTTATGCTTATGCGCTAGTGAAAACCAGCCTTAACTGTTTTATAATTCAACACATTGATAACAAATCAAAGTTTCCAGAAAAAATTCATTGAGATATACAACCTTTTATTAAGTAAAAAGGCTTACAACAATATTTTACCTCGCGCCATTTCTTAAACAACAAGCCGCGAATGCCGAAACTTTTGCCAAGCTAAAATTAATTTAGCGTACACAATCAGTTGAGAGTTTCTACGAAGAGCATTCTTCTACTTAAAGAACGGGACAGAGTAATGACTACATGAATTAAGAGCAGATCCGTGCAAGAATCAAACAAAATCGCAAATCTTCGGCAAAGCTGAAAAAACCAAATTCGTTCTTCTTCTGCATATAGATAGCCTATAGTAAGTATATGAATGCCATGTAGTTTTTTCCTTGAAATATCTATTCGTTTCCGAGAAAAACGAAGAAAGTCGTTATCAACTCAGGGCACAATTTGGCGATCCCAAACACATGCAAACAGGGTTGAAATAAGTCATGATTCACTCGACTCGCGTATCAAAACTACTGCGCTAGAAAAAGCTGTCATAGTTCCTATTTGTTGTATAACTTATGTTAGTCTAAACAGCATGATTTCATAAAAATTAGGTTAATCTAAGTATTCAAAGGAAGTCAAAAGCTTAAGGCTGGTTTTCACTAGCGCATAAGCATAAGCACAAGCCAACATACGCAGACTCAGTAACGTGTTGATCATTAGTGCCTATTGTTCTGTTTTGTTCAAACAATTGGAACTAATGATCAACATGTTACTGAGTCTGCGTATGTTGGCTTGTGCTTATGCTTATGCGCTAGTGAAAACCAGCCTTTATGGCTCTCCCTTGTTCGTAAAACGGTAGGCGAAAAACAACGATGATTTTGAGCATGTGCCTTTGATTAGAATTTCGTAATATTACGAATGACAATACTAGAGTTGACGGTCTTTCAAAATATGTAAAGTTTAGTTTGGGGAAATGAATTTGGGATTTTTAAGAATTTGTTGAAAATAGCGAACGAAAGACGTAAAATCACGCCATCTTGTGTATGCGTGACCAACAACAAAAACAAAAGCGTTTTTCCTTGAGAAATCTTGGCAACTCTGGCGCCAAAAAAACAATGGAAATATACAAACCTTAACATGGATATGACATTCTTGAATGTCCAAAGTGTTTCATTTTGCCGTCTGTTCAATTTCATTCGTGAAGTTTATCATGAACAGTGAAGCCCGTATAGCCACGATCAAAAACGCTGTACTCTTCGCTCATGGAATTCTTCGTAGCTCACTTTGCACTTTCGTACTCTTTATAGTGTTGATACAATTTTCCCCCATATTTCTGGCGGAAACTGTAAAGGGCTGACAATAAAGCGAACGTGTTCAAGCATATGTTCCCAGTTTTCCATCCTTGCATATATCGTGAACCGTTTTTGAGACTATATGCAAATTACGTCGACAAATTTGCATATCAGACTGAGCAAGCGTTCGTGACAGTCACGGTTGGTACATGGGTGGATAAGGTATTCTCAGTGGCCAAAATTAGATCTTTTTACCATATGTTTCAAGTCCTATTTTTAGAAACGCTTAATACTCGCGCTATGTACAGTGGGGTATGCTTCAAGGCTACAACACGGTGCGACTGCAGTACCTGAACTAGAGAAAGCAGAACTTTCCCAAACGTTTTCTGCCCCATTTCTCCCAATGGGATGGGCCCTGAAGTGAACTATCGTATCCGAATTACTCGGTTTTCTGCGAAACGGAAAGAGTACTTGAACGCCAAATTCCAGATCGGAGAGTGATACGGTCAAAAAGCAGATCCCGCAGGTGTTCCCAAAGCTATGCACACAGCCAAGGATTGCTAGTGGTTCGCGGCGATATGAAAGCGTAGAATTTCTAACTCCGCAACAGATTGCCGGCTATTTTTCCCGCCTAGCCGCAAAGAGAAACTGAATAAAATACGCAGGTAGATAAAGAAGAAGAAGCCACCAGTTTGGAAAATGAAACCCACCCCAACAGATGAGAGAGAAAGTTGTGACCAACGTTTTAATTCAGAACGCCCATCCAATCATGTACGACGCATATAACATCTGCGAACTTGTGGAAAAGTCCAAACTTTCATCATTTTCTATCACAATGCTCCAGGAAATTTGTTTCTCATTCTCATATCACACATTACATTAAAGCGAAGGAAGCAGCCCCACACTGGCATTCTAACACACTTTGTAAAAGGTTGCAAATGGCACAACGACAACAACAACAATGGTCAACAATCGTCATCTCCTCAGATAGTGCACAAATGAAGCTGTTCATCTGAAACATACGACACCAGAGGGTGTATTGGAATATCATATTTTGTGCAAGCACGTAGCACTCGCCTAAAGTGGAACGAAATTATGTATGTATGATAGATGGGAGGTACTGTTGTAATTGGAAAATTTGAAATAAAAATGTTGTTGTTTGTTGTTGTAAAAAACCCTAAGAAATCAAAACGCGGAAGATTCTTTGTTCCATGGTTTCCTAATTTTCTTTCTAGGACCAGGAGTTCACAAGCACTCCTACATCCACTAAAAAAAATATCACATCATTTTATTTTATTTTCATTATATTAGTATTAATTAATTAATTAATTAATTAATCAATTAATTAATCAATTATTTGATTATTTGAATAATTGATTAATTAGTTAATCAATTATGTTTCTTAATGCTGTGCATGAAACGTGCTGTGCATTGATTCTTTTCCACTAGCTTTCAATGTGTTTTTAACTTCATTTGAATGTGTTTATTTTTTTTTCGTCTGCAAATTGTCGCAGGAATTGATTTCTTATTGGCCCGACCTTCCCCTTAAAAAAAAAACAGAAAAAGGTAAAACCAGAGCAAGGAATAAGCGGAAAGCGCGAGTCATGCATCTATCGACTTAAGAGAAGATTAACCGAAATATTTGTTGTTAAAAGCGGGACAATGAAGGGGGAATGTTCCTTTCACAACTGGACCATTGTTTATTGTCGCACTGTAGAAATGAAACTAGGGCTGGCCTGTCTTTGTTGTTGTTTTACTATAGCAGTCCAATCAGATACCAGAAGCTGCAAGCACAAGCACAAATATTAGCGGACTTTATGAAACTCTAAAAATAAAAACAATGGCAAGTATTTTCTTGATCTTCGTACCTGCGTTTTCGTTTGAAAGAGTTTTTGTGTAGCTTAACACAGCTTAACATGTGAAATCCAGGCCGACAAGATCTACCCCAACCCAATCCCAGCCATGTAAAAAATATGGATTTTCTTTCAATACTGTATTTTAAAACCAACGAGATCCCTTTTCTGCTTTGAACTGTATTAATCGAAGACTTCCAAACAACAATAGTCAAACTTCAAGAACAAAATATGGAATTTTGGCCACTGAGAATACCTCATCCACTCTGTGTACCAACCGTGACTGTCACGAACACTTGCTCAGTCTGATATGCAAATTTGTCGACGTAATTTGCATATAGTCTCAAAACGGTTCACGATATATGCAAGGATGGCAAACTGGGAACATATGCTTGAACAAATTCGCTTTATTGTCAGCCCTTTTACAGTTTCCGCCAGAAATCTGGGGAAAAAATTGTATCAACAGTATAAAGAGTACGAAAGTGCAAAGTGAGCTACGAAGAATTACATGAGCGAAGACTAAAGCGTTTTTGATCGGGCTTCACTGTTCATGATAAACTTCACGAATGAAATTGAATAGACGGCAAAATAAAACACTTTGGACATTCAAGAATGTTATATCCATGTTAAGGTTTGTATATTTTCATTGTTTTTTGGCGCCAGAGTTGCCAAGATTTCTCATGAAAAAACGTTTTTGTTTTTGTTGTTGGTCACGCATGCACAAGATGGTGTGATTTTATGTCTTTCGTTCGCTATTTTCAACAAATTCTTAAAAATCCCAAATTCGTTTCCCCAAACTAAACTTTACATATTTTGAAAGATCGTCAACTCTAGTATTGTCATTCGTAATATTACGAAATTCTGAACAAAGGCACATGCTCAAAATCATCGTTATTTTTCGCCTACCGTTTTACGAAGCAAGGGAGAGGCATAAGCTTTTGACTTCGATTAATCTAATTTTTATGAAATCATGATTTTTAGACTATGACAAGTTATACAACAACTTGGAACTACAACAGCTCTTCTAGCGCAGTAGTTTTGAAACGCGAGTCGAGTGAATCATGACTTATTTTAAGCCTGTTTGGTGTCGCCAAATCGAACCCGGGGCTGAAAACAAAATGTTTTCGTTTTTCCAGAAACAAATACAATTTTCAAGAAAAAAACTACAGAGCAATTGTATACCTACTAAAGGCTACCT
Source organism: Dendrophyllia cribrosa (assembly GCA_024195265.1). Taxonomy (NCBI): domain Eukaryota; kingdom Metazoa; phylum Cnidaria; class Anthozoa; order Scleractinia; family Dendrophylliidae; genus Dendrophyllia; species Dendrophyllia cribrosa. Next base: position 33,141,661 of record JAJLRJ010000008.1, on the reverse strand, counting down.
GTATGCAAAAGAAGAGCGAATTTTAGTTTTTTATTAACTTTGCCGTGTAATGTTTGATTTTTGCACGGATTTGCTCTTAAAACACAGTAAAATGGCATAGAATATCTTAGTTACAAGTGTTTCGTATCTTAAAAAGTTCAATTCAGAATCAAAACAAATTGAACAAACACACGGCTACCCAAACATAGGGGCGAAAAGTCAGAAAAAACTGCAGCGTGGACAGTATATCTTACAAAAATTCATCTCTAAAGGATACAAGAAACGGTTAAAACATCATACTTGTAGATGATTGGGCTTTTTAGTCCCTTCCATCAGCACATCGAAGTACGAGCTGAGTCGATCAATGTTGTTTACAAACTTGCTCGTTTTTTAGTTCCTACAGCCGTAATGACGAGATCAGAAACTTTTCTGAGGAAGCATCAAGTCTGTATCATATTCCAGAGGTGATTACTAAAGGAATTTTCCGAAAATTGTGCTCCTTCATTCACTCCTTGTCGAGCGGTTAAACTTTGAACCAGCTTTCATTCAGCTACGATCAGCTACGCCAAGAAAAGAAACACTGCGACCGCGACAACGTGAAAATTTCGCGCCTTTTTCGTCCAATCGTGTGATCAATATTTTTCTCTTTTCTTCTCTTTTTTCTTTCTTTTTCCCTTTTTAATAGTTCACGCACTTTCTCTCCCAAAAACACGAAATTGCAAGGAGCAGTCATTTTCACTTTCCTTCAAAATGCGACATTTACCGCCATCGCTGGTTATACGTCATGTAGACAACGTATATCAACTTTTTGACCATATTTGGGCAGTGTATCAATGTGTTGGATTATAAAATTGAATATATGAAAGTTAAGAAACTACCCCTGTTTTATTATTTATTGACTTCGAAAAAGCTTTTGATAGTTTAGAATGGTTTTTTCTTGAAAAATGTTTAAAAAAATTTTATTTTGAACCAGATTTTAGAAGATGGGTGAATATTTTTTACAACGACATTCAAAGTTGCGTTATAAACAACGGCTTATGCCCTCGCTATTTCAGTGTAGAACGTGGAGTGAGGCAGGGAGCCCCCCTCTCTCCTTACGTTGTTGTCTCTGCAGTTGAAATCCTGGCGATTGCGATAAGGAATCAAGAAAACATTAAAGGAATACCTATAGACGATTTAGAAACTAAACTATTGTAGTTTGCCGACGACACAACTGTTGTCCTATCAGACTTGGATTCAGCGCGAGCCTTATTTGAATTACTTGAACGCTTTGAAAAAGCTTCTGGACTTAAAACTTAATGCAACGAAAACAGACGCAATGTGGATTGGGTCACTTCAGAATTGCGAAAATGAACCACTAAGGGTTATGTGGAAAACATGTGTCACTTTTTAGGAATATATATTACATATGATGTACAAATATTAGTAGAGAAAAACTTAAAGCAGACGTTGAAAAAAATTAAAAATACAATAAATCTATAGAAGTCAAGAGAATTATCGATTCACGGCAAAGTAAATATTATCAAAACACTTTTACTCCCAATAATGATTTATCCTAGTTCGGTGTTATGTGCTCCGCCCGAAGTCATAAAAGAATTTAACAGTCTGGTTTTCGGTTTTTGTGGAACGGTAACGATAAAGTTACCCGACTCTCTACATAAGCACCCTATGACCAACTTGGCCTCAAAATGTTAGATTATGATAACATGGTTCAAGCTTCAAGGTTCAAGCTTCAAGGCTAAGCCGGTTAAAACGAATAGTCGACCCAGATTACTCTGATTTCTGGAAGTCATATCTTGATCATCTTTTGGTGAACGAAGGGGGGTTATTTTTAATTCAGTGTAATTACGACGTCAATTGATTAACAATCTCAGAAACCTTCTTTCGAGAACGATTGGACTGGTGGTCAAAATTAAGAGAAATCAAGGATCCCGAAAATATATAAGTACATTTTATGGAACAACAAAGAAATAAAGATTGACGGCAAAAGTGTTTTCTATAAAAAAATTTTTTGATATCATATACACAACTCATCTGCTTTATGAGATGATAAATGTCGAGTCTTTCAATGTCGTCAGAGATGCAGGATTGAAGAACTCCAACTTTTTAGTATGGACAGGTCTAAGGCAATCTGTTCCATCGAAACTGCGTTCTCACATACCTACCCTCGAGAATATTCTGGATTTAGAAAATTTTAATTGTCGTGACTATTATCACTATCTTATAAAGCAAAAATATGAAAAACCAAATAAATGGGCTAAGTTAAGAGAAGAATTCAATCTAGAGGATAAGCAACTTTCGGAGGCATTTGTCATGCCACTGAGGGTTGCAAATGAACCTTATTTACGTTCTTTTCAGTATAAAGTATTAAATTCTATTCTATATACAAATGAATTACTTTGTAAGATAGGCTATGTTTCTAACCCCAGCTGCTCCTTCTGTCATCAGACTATAGAAACGATATCCTATATTTTCTTTGACTGTTCTTTTTCGATTTCCTTTTGGAATGAAGTTTGTGACAAAATTTTAAACAAACTTAAGAGTTGCGTAAGCCTCTCGTTAAAGGGGGAGATGGATCTGCAAAACTTTATACTCATTTTAGGAAAAACATACTTGTGGACTTGCCGGTGTAAAGAAACGAAACCATCTTTTAGCCACTTTGAATGAATTTTATTAAATAAATATCAAACCGAAAAGTACATTTCTTTTCAATTGAATAATATGAATTTCTTTAGGAAAAAATGGAGAATGTTTGAGGAAATGAATCTTTTAAATAATCAAGTCCACAATTATGTTAAACAATGTGCTTTATAAACTATAACTGTTATCGCTAGTTATTTAATTAGTTACATTTTTACCTAATTAAATTATAGTAGCTGGTTGTAAATACATGATTGTGGAAACAAATAAAATTAAAAATTAAAAAAAATAATGTTAAAAAGAAGTTTTTAATGGAACTAACAGTGGTATCTGAAGTTAACAACAGCAGCGGCAGATTGGGAACAACTTAAAATTTATATCTCTCTTTATCAGCAAAATACAGGAGTATGAACCTCAACGATAGAGTACGTTTTAAGGTTACTTTCGCCCGAGAAAAATACACACACATTAGCACACATAATAATTAGGAAGACTAATAAATTCGATTAAATTTTGATTAAAGTAATATAAAGTTAACAATCGAGTGATGGAGTGCATTGCAAGAACTCGTTCATTGCGCACGCTCATTCACTCGTTAAAAATGGACAAAGAATTTTGTTTCTTACATTAGTAGTTATAGAGTTGGCGGTACCAGATCAGTTTTGCAAAACTGATCTGATACCAAGCCAACTCTATAACTACTTCCCATCTGATGGCACAATCACATGGAATAATCACATGGAAAAATCAGATTAAAAAATATAGAAAAATCAAATGAAACTATATGTTAATTAAAACAAAGTGCGTTTATTCCATTGCGTGATTTCCTTTGCGTGACATGATTCTCGGAAAAACAGGAAGTTGGGCGATGTACAAAATCTTACATAAACAATTCTGGTTCACTATCGCAAATGCCAGCAATAATCTTAAAATTCGTCTTAAAAAATCGAAGAGGTAAGTTAGAATACATGATCTTGTTATACTTTTGAACTAATTCATAGAAATTAATTAAGAAATATGCTTGAGATTGAGAATATGGAGTTAGTTTCAATATCGCAGTCATCTTTTTTCCTGTAATGTCTTGTAGTCTTTTCAGCACTTGACCTTGTAAACAAGAGAAATAAACTATTCTCTTTCTTGAATCTTTAATAGCTACTTCAAGGCTTCTCAACGAATCCAGGCATGTTTCTTCATTGTCCAAAACAACTTTTATTCCCGTATAATCCATAAATCTTGTCATGTCGATGCTTCTTAGCAGCTCGTCTTTTATATCAGCATCACTTTTCTTCTGGGAACTTGCAGTACAAGGTCCAACTTTCAAATTAGGTAAACCTTCCGGATCAGCAGCTAGTTCTGGGTATTTTTTCACTAACTCATATAAAATATTTTCAACATATTGTGGACTTTGATTTCCCTTTACAAGATCTCTCAACTTTGCCAGGTCTGTTCTAAACGCAATAAAACGCTGTTTATTCATCAGTGATATCAAAAGTGTGCGAAATATTATGCCTTCCACTCTTGTTTATATTGGTTGAGTTTCCCACGCGTGGGAATATTTATTGTCTCATCACCTTTTATGACAACCATCAAAGAGTTAGCATTTGGATTAAAAATAACATCTACGCAATGGAACAAAGATAGTTTCCCACGCGTGGGAATATTTATTGTGAGGAAATGAGTCATCAGATTGTAAACAGGATGGAGTTATCGGTGTGTGACATTCTCGGAAAAAACAGGGGAAGCCCCCTATGAAATGAGTCATCACTATAGCTATTGTTTCAGATCACGAGAGAAAATATTTTCAACATATTATGGGGTTTGATTTAACTTTACAAGATCTCTCAACTTTGCCCGGTCTGTTCTAAACTCAATAAAACGCTGTTTATCCATCAGTGATATCAAAGGTGTGCGAAATATTATGCCTTCCACTCTTGTTTATATTGGTTCAGTTTCCCACGCGTGGGAATATTTATTGTTTCATCACCTTTTATGACAGCTTCCATGATTAGCATTTGGATTAAAAATAACATCTACGCAATGGAACAAAGATAGTTTCCCACGCGTGGGAATATTTATTGTGAGGAAATGACATCGTTCGGTAGCAATAAATTCGCGTTAGCCGATTTTTACATGTTCGCTATTTTTGTTTTCTGGGAATTTAGACACGTGCCGCTTATAGCTATTGTTTTAAAAATATTATCTCATATAATAGTATAGAATGAATTGTGATGAGATAATTCACGATGAGTTGAAAGCAATGGGTAATTTTATTTGTGATTTTTGTGACGTAAAATTAGTAGAAGTTGATAGTAGTGTGAGAGTGGTCGAGTCATGTTGTAGTGAACAAGATATAAATAATATAGATGGCATGAGTGTTTGTCTAAATTGTGGTTCCGTAGTGAGAGTGGTCGAGTCATGTTGTAGTGAACAAGATATAAATAATATAGATGGCATGAGTGTTTGTCTAAATTGTGGTTCCGTACATGGATATAATTATGTTAAAGAGTATGTTAATTTTTATGAGAGTATGTATAAAATACGGTGAAAATCGGTATATCATCGGGAATATCATATCCAAAACACAATAAATAACATCTGTAGCCAACACAAATTACAGATATTAAACAATAATAGAACTAAAATCATGAAAATTTTTGAGGAGATAGATAAAATTTTGCCACAGATAAATGGAAACCGAAAACGTATGATAAATATTGATTACATTTTAAAACAATTATTTAAGATGTTAAAATCGCCAATTGAAAATGATATACCTTTATCTAAATCGAAAAGAACATTAACTTGCTATAAACAATATTGGGATAATATCCTATTGTTAATAGGTGATCAAATACAAACAATTATTAATAAATGATCCAATATCGTCATGCAAAGGGGGTTTTCCCTATGAATGAGTTATTGAATGAAAAGTTTGTTAGTAAAATTTACTCTAAAAGTTTACTCGGAAGTGAATTTTTTATCATATTGTTTCTCAAATTTTTCATCAAGAGTACAAAGATCAATTATCGTTTCGTCTAGCAACCTCATATTATTGATAAAATTGATATGGTTAAATTGCATTCCTCTTAAAAAAGACCGTAAATCAACGAGTACCTTCTCATATGTTGTGTATGCAAATTTAGACATTTCTATTTTTCTTTTATAGTTTTTAATTTCGCTGTATGTCTTAATCAATAAACCACTACCACTAATTACTCCTAAAATAATAGGGTTCAATGTTATTGAACCAGCTATTGTACCAATGGATATTAAAGAAACTGATGATAAATTAATAGCTAAATTCAATCTCTTGAAATATTTGAAAGCCTTCTTATAGCACCAAAAACGCTTGTGATAAAATCGATATAATGCTTTGATTTCAGATAGTTTTTCTTTGCTGATGCTTTTATCAATATGATTAAAATTGAAGATGTCTGTTTCAGTCATTTATATTATATATTTGGATAATAATAATTAAATTTTAGGATTTGAAAGAAGACAATAAATTACACCACTTATTTGACCCATTATTGGAGATCTTTTTAATTTCTTCGGCATTGAAAGGAAGCAATATGTGTATCCAGGCCCCTTTTCATAGTCATTGTAAAATCTTCCAAATGCATCATGAAAAATAGCATGTTTAATTAAAAATTGGTAATTGGTATTTAGAGTACAAGAACCTGGTCCTATTAATCCAATGTCAGAGTGTTTTTCTAATATTTGGTTAAATGATATTGGCTTATTCAAATAGTTAACGTACAAAAATTGATATATTAAAGCCGATTTTAATATTTCATCTTTAGTATTTGGATGTAAGTTTTTTTTGGGTTGTGAAAAATTTATTACAAAAATTAATTGACTGTGTGAGAATTGACATTTATATATATCAATATATTAGATAATTATGTATTAAAACTCTTCAAAAAGTGCACTGATATGGCAATTATAAGGTGCAAATGTAATATCATGATCAAATGATATTAATTTGATTTGTACAACTGTATCTTCCATGAAATTGATAACTGATGATAATATATTGAAAGTGTAATAAATTTTATTTGATGTTTTATTCCATTGTTGAGGTGCAAATGAAGTGTTATGAATTAATATAAACATTTTTTCATATCCTTCAGGCGGTTTATCGTCCAATATCATCAACCATAATTTTACTAATTTCAAATTAACTAATGCAATAAATGATGATGAACCGTTGAACATTATATCATGACTGTTCTTATTTTTCATATAATTGCCTAAAAATATGAATTTATTTTTCAGTTTTGGTAAACCAATTATGTTTCTACCATTTAAATCAATATCAGTCTCCATTGTCATTTTTCCATTTTCAATTACAAAAACAGTATCAAATACATCTGGATCGACACTCGAAACATGTCCTTTAACACCATAAACGATTAGATGTGCTTTCTTTGTATTCCCTTTTGTTATTCTTCCATGAAGATCTATCATTATATATTCAGGTGGAGAGACCTGCCATTTGTGTAAATGAACAATGCTTTTCGTATATCCTTCAGTGTTGAAAATCTTTGTTGTTTGCTGACCGATGTTGATAACTGTTGAGACAACAGTGACAGATGTTGAACTAATATGAGCTTTATCTGGAACAAAAAACTCGATTACCAAAGTGAACTCACCTTGAGGAAGTTTGTATGCATTGAAACCTATCCTTGACCTGAAGTCATCATTATTGTCTGTTGTAAGTGTTATATCATAGGCTTTCTTATTGATTTGGTGAGGTGATGCAGCAAAATTGATAATTCCATTAACAACTATATTACTTTCTGAGGAGCTCTTATCTACATCTTCCATTAGATATCTGAAAACATCTTTCAATGTAGATGGAGTTATGTGTGACTTGTTTACATAACTCTTATAATCATCCGTTATTCGTGTGTACAAGTTTGTATTGGAATCATTGAGTTCGGTGTTGAAGAATGAAACATTTATAGCAGCGTCATTCTCATTTGGTTTAGGAGTTGCTAGATTAACAATCTTTTTATCTCCCATATCAAGATCGCTGGAAATAGTTTTATCAAGTTTGAGTGTTTCTAAATTATTTATTGCATTCGTATTTTGATTTATTCTTGTGTTGTTATCACCAGTTTTTGTGTCAACATATCCTTTATTTGTAGCGTGATCAACTGCTATTGGATCTTTTACATTGAAGATCGTATTTTTATTCATATCAAGGCCCGTTTCCATCATCAACATCTCTTTACGAGAAAGAAAAATGTTTTTTACATCATTATAACTAACAAGATTGTTGTAATTTGCAGCTAAATCCAAGTATGTCTGTTGTTTCGACTTAACAACATTAAAAAATTCTTTCAAATCAATGTTTTTAGTAACTTCATGAGTGTGATCAGGAACATCGGGATGATATTTTTTTAGAGTTATCATATTCACAGCTGAAAGATCTTGGTTTTCATCTGTGTTGATATTTATGATTTTCTTATTCTTCGCATCATATTGTTGACCGTCATAATTTAAAAAATGTGTCTTCCCATGGTAAAAAGGGAAAGCATCATTATCCCCAGCTGCTTGAACATTTAATAAAGAATGATAATTAGCATCTAAATGATCATTCAATACTATTCTTTTGTTTTTCATATATGCATCGGTAATGTTTGCTTTGTTATTAACCTGATTTTTAAGAGTTATCATATTCACAGCACTGAGATCGTTGTTTTCATCCGTATCCATATTTGTGATCAGTTTTTGATCCATATCAATTTCACCAGGAAGAATTAATTTATTTCCTCTTAAATCAAGATCTCCCGTCATGTGATTTTCGCCATTCAACAATAATACTTCATATTTACCTGGTTTAGTTAGTAATCCAACATCTAATTGATGCTTGGTAATTGCATCTCTGTCATCACCCCCTTCCTTTAGATTGACAAGCTTTTTATTCTGCATATCATAGTTATTGTTTGGATCCAACTTGAGTCCACTACTTGCTTGAATTTTTTGGCTAATGATTCTAATATATTCAGAAATGTTAATATTTGTGAATTTCTTAAGGTTATTAAATATACCCATCTATATTATGATATTACATTAGATTACTTCATCAAAATTCTTCTTCACACTTTTATTTTCTTTGTCCACAAACAGAAATTCATAGGGCCCTAATTTATTGAACAAACCAGGGTCTATTAAGTTTTCTTTGGCAATGAGATTCAAATGGTTTTTGGTAGTAGGAGGGTACAACATCATATGACTGCAGTTTAATCTAAGTTTCTGCGGAATATCATAGTAACTCTGGCTTAAATAAATTGGGCTTATCTTATGGTGGCGTCCATCTGTGAAGTTGTTGGCAATTTTATTTTGTGTTTTATCAGGTTCATTAATTAGATCATCAAAAATGACAATTTTACGGTTGTTGTTGGGATATTCTGAAGTGTCTTTAATATCATCAGATGATCCAATTTCTAATACAGGATAACCAACCTTATCAGATATTTTATTCATCAATGTTTGTAGATCTTGTATTTTTTCCTGATGATGATTTGGTGTGTATAAATATATCTTATCATAATACATCAGTGGTGTTCTTAACATATGCATAAGAGCATTTGTCTTTCCACATCGACTTTGTCCTGTAATAATCATTCTAAAATCTTCGTCTAAAAAATTGTTTAATCTTTTTTTTGATTCACCATTTCTATTTGTATCGTAATTTGGAATTTTCATATACAAATATGTTAGATAATAAATATAAGTGTTGTTTTCACACATATTTATAAATATAAGTGTTGTTTTTACACATATTTTTAAAGATAAGTGTCATTTCGACAGATAAATTATGTAACATATTTTATATAATGAATATTGACAGAATTAAAAAATATGCTGATTCAGAATATGATAGCTATAAAATTGTCAAAGCAGTTACTGAATCAAAAAATGAAATAAAAAATAAGGAAGGAGGGCGTGATATTGTAATGAGTGATTATTTTAAGACATTACGAGAGCCATTGATTGAAAAACAGAAAAAAACAGATGAGAAACAGGATCAACTAATTGAACAACTACGGGGAAATCAATTAGCTTTAACAAAGGGACTTCAGGATATAATTGAATCGAATAGAGACATAATAACATTACAACATGAGCTACCCCAAATAGATTACCAACCAGAACAAAAATCAAGAGAAGATCCAACATATTTGAAGATTGATAACCGATTTAATAAAGATGATAAAATTGTTTTAAACAAAAACAATTTGACAAAGCCCTCACAATTATTATCATTGACTCCCCAAAAATTATTGGAAGAAAAGAAAAAATCTGCCGAATTAGCAATGGAATTGGGCAGAAATAAAAGGGGCAAGAGTAGAGAAGTTAAAGCGGAATATGATAATGAAATAGCCGTTCTTCGAAAATATAGGGATACGATCTCAGACGTATTAAAGTCGTTTGAGTATAGACAAAAAGGTGAGGGTATTCGAATATATAAACAGCCAAAAAGAAATGCTTTCAAAATAAATGGTAATCAATATGGTGGCCTTCTTATTGATGTCTCAAAATTGATGAATGAAATGAAGCTGAATGCATATCATGGTGGTAAATTGGTTTATGAAGCTGATGCTGATAAATCACTCATAAATATGCTAACTAAAAGATATAATCCCAAAACAAACTACAGTCTGAATGCTGTAAAGATTTTTAATGATCTTAATATGCTCAGTAATATTGGGCCACACAAATCATCTGGTAAGTCCAGAATGATTGGATCAAGTGTTATGTATTATCAAGATCCAAAGCAATTGGCTGATCGCATGAAAATAATAATTGGTTCAATGGCAGCTGGAAACAATAGTCCAGTGTTGCGAAATGACTTATCACAAATCAATGATGAATTATTGAAAATAGGGGCTATTGACAGAACAATGCATGAGAAATTATACAATAAATATATAAGCATATAATATAATGGATGTAAATAGAGTTTTAGTTTTCAAATCAATAGATGCTAAAAAACAAAACCAAAATAATAAACCAGGTAATTTCACTACAAAGTTCATTCCTGAATTAATTTTAGATGACAACAAACAATACTATATGGCATTAGATCATCTCAGTATGACTGCAAGTTGGCCTAACATACGACCAGAATATTATAACAACCAATTAAAGATCTCAAAAAACAAAGGCACTTCTTGGCAAACAATAACATTCCCATCAGGTATTTATGACTATGATGATATAGATCAATATATTCACAATGAAATTGGAAAACTCATGCAAAAGGAGACTTATGGAATTGATATATTATTTGACCTTACAACATATAAGGTTTTCATAAAGTTGGATGAAAACTATTGGATTGATTTCAAGAATAGCGGAAACTTTGCAGATTTACTGGGTTTCGATAAAACAGGGATATTGAAAGTGAGTTCTTATGGACCCCAATTTCCTAATATCAGCAACAGTATTGATAACTTATACATAAGAACTTCTCTACTAAGTAATTCAATCGTTTCAGGAAGGTTATCAGACGTGCTTTTTACCTTCTCAACGAATACAAAAACAAGATCTCTACCATTTGAAATACAACCAATGAATTATCTTTGGAATAAAATAAATACAAAAGTACTATCTGAAGTTACTTTTTATATCACAGACGACGAAAACAGGGAGGTTGACTTAAATGGAATTGATATATCTTTAACCGTTGTGATAAAAGAAGCTTAATTTATATACACTCACTATATAGATGGAACGAAGAGAAAGAGATCCAGATACTGGAGATTACATTATTCAAGGTGAAGGAATATTTGATGTTTTCAAAAATGTTGGAAGTAAGATAGCTTCAAAACTTGCAAGCAAAACAGCTAAACAACTTGCTAAAAAGGGTGCTGAAAAGTTGATAGAAAAGGGGTCGGAAAAAATAGGTGAAAAAACAGGTCAGCTTATTGGTGACAAAATTTACAATAAATTTAGTGATAAAACAAACGAGCCAAAAATAACGAATGAAACAAAAGGTGATGAAATAATCAAACTTTTACAAAAAGAAAATGAGCAACAGGCTCAAGATACTGACAAATATCAATATATTAAAGATGTTTATAATGATTTACTATTATAATGATTTTTTATCTAAACTAATAATATATATGAACGGAAATTTTCGAAGTCCAGAATTTGTTAAAAGATATGAATATGCATATTATGATTTACAAACACCTTTGAATGCTAATATTGGGGCAAATAATCGACAAACAAAAGATAATTACATGTTTGTAATAGATAATAGCTCAGAGGCTAACCCAATAGACTGGTATAATGCATATATTGAAGTCAATTTCAAGCTTCTTCAGTTAGATCAAGATCAAGATGGAGCTGGTATCGGCGCCGGAGTGGGAAATGGAAATTTATTTTGTACAACAACAAACGGTAACACCTTCATCAGAGAAATACAAGTTGAATGTAATGGTATAAGTGTATATAACAACACAAAAGCCAATGAATCATCGAATGTTCTATCACTTTTAAAATACACTAAAGAATATGCCAATACAGTTGCTAAAGACAATTTCTTTTATTTAGATACTTCGACTGGAACAGCTGAGCCTAGAACAGTTCAAGCATTGTACAACCAAGGATTCGCGACGCGAAAAATTCTTACAGACGCAGGCAGTGAGAACAAAATATCTATCCCATTGAATATATATTCGTATTTTGCTGCATTCAAAAAGAATCTTCATCCAAATATAAAAATGAACATTTTAATCCGATTGGAAAATGATAACAATATTATATTTCGTAGCAATGCTGCTCCTGATTCAAAAGTTTTGATGACTAAATTCAGATTATGGTGCCCTAAACTTATTTTCAATGGTAGTGGTATGCGTCAATATCTGGAAAACTATCTGAAACCAAAAACTTGGATATACTTGAGAGAGCATTATGAAATAAATCAAACTGCGGCTGTGAGTTCATTTTTCAGAATTAGTACAGGTATAAGAAGACCAAGACATGTTTTTCTATGGGTGAATCCAACAGCTTCATATAATAATCAAGAAGCTAATATATTTACATTCAAGACATTCAGTATAGGTGCAAATAACAGAGTTTTCAGTAAAGCTCAGCTTGAAATGAATAATAGCATATATTATCCTCAACTTGAATTGTCAGCTAATGAAGAGAGTAGATTATACAGAACACTTATGAGCTATAGTTCTGCTTACAATGACTTTCTTAGTGGGTCATTAATTGATAGAAGTAATTTCAGAAATTTGTTTGGAATGATTTATTTCGACCTAAGAAATCAAGAGGAAGACACAAAAGATTCTGTTGTATCATTAACTTTCCGATATGAACTCAACGGAGCAAATGCAACTAACTATACTTTGAATGCTCTTGTTCTTCATGAAAAAGAGATCGAATTATACACAAGCAGTGGTAAACTACTTATTAAAGCATAAATTAATTATGTTGTTACAATATTTATAGTTTTTCAATTAAACATGTTTTGTAATTATCAAAATTATATAACATATATTATATACAAAATATGACAACTTATTATGAATATGGTGTGAAATTATCTCAAGGACAAAAACAAAAATTAGCAAAAGCATATGAAACAAATTCACCAATAACAATTCGATTAGCTAAAAATGAGTTGATGGGAAGCGATGGACTGAATTTAACTAAAACACAGATAAATAAAATCAAAAAAGCGATAAAAAATGGAGTTGGTGTAGATATCAAGATTTCAAAAACACAGATTAGAAAATCAGTTAAATATGGCGGTTCTTTATGGTCTAGTTTAATTTCACTTGGAACAAAAATGCTTCCAATGGCCACCAAATTAGCATCAAAAGCGGTACCAGCTTTAGCTACAGGAGCTTTATCTGCTCTCGGATCTTTGGGAATTGATAAAATTTTTGGAAAAGGTATTCAATCTGGTGGTTTCTTAATACCAGATTCAAAAATACAGCAATTGATTAAGTATAAATACCTTTTAACTAAAAAACAAAAACAAGACATTTTAGCTGCTATTCAAAATGGAGGACAAGTATTCATTCAACCATCACAAAAACAAAGAGGTGGTTTTTTGGGGACGATCCTAGCATCTATTGGTATTCCAATGTTGTTGAATGCATTAACAGGAAAGGGTTTAAGTATACCAAAAAAGAAAGCATCTGGATTAACAGTTTTACCTAAACCTGGAATGATGATGCCTTATTATCCACCACCATTTTATGGAAACTGGCCCTCAAATACTATAGGTATGGGAGCAAAAAAAAAAGTCAAAACAAAAACAAAAAAGGGAGAGGGCCTATTACTAGGCAAAAACAGTCCTTTTACAAAGTTAGGAATACCAATTCTAGGAGATATCCTGTAAAACCAAAGTTCAGAGATATTCCTCTTTCAAATATTGATTTATTAAAATGGATTAAATATTTAAAAATAACCAATTTTAATGGTATTTATTCGAGGGATAGTTTGGATCATATCCACAAAATAGGATCTTGTATCATTAATCTTGATGATAAAATAGGTCCTGGTACACATTGGGTAGCACATTATAATAATATGAATGATAAGACTATATATTACTTTGATAGTTTTTCGTTACCTCCACCACAGAACTTGGTTGATTATGCTAAAAAATTGAAATTGAAGTATATATACAATTATGGTTATCCTATCCAGGATATCAAATCAGTTAGATGTGGATATTATTGTTTATATTTTTTGGATAACATTTATAAAAAATCATTTTATGATTGTATAAAAGTATTCAAATTAAATGACCAACAGTATAATGAACGATTTATTGAAAACTATTTCAAAAATATCTAATTATATTATATAAATGGTAAAAAGTTATTGTGTAAAACAGAAGAAGCAAACAGAATCTGTACCAGGTACTGAAAAATATGTTAAAACTAAAAATAATCGTCTTATGTTAAAATCTCAATGTAGTGAATGTGGGGCTACTAAGACACGTTTTGTATCCAATAAAAAAAATTAAACTAAATAGCCAGTCAGAGATGGCTGGCGGATTTTTAGATATAGAAGGTAGTCACAGTCTTGGTGAAATTGCTCTTAAATCTGGTATAAAAGGTCTCTATAATTTAGGCAGAATCGGAGCATCAAAAGCTATTAAATCTAATTTTGTAAAACGAAAGATTAAAGGAATGGCTGATAAATATTTGGATCAAGCGCTTGACAGTTTAACTTCAGACATTAGTAAGAAACTAGATCCATTAAATAAAGGTAGTGGAATTGACATTCATAAAATGATTGGTATGTTACCTAAGCCAAAAGGGGGATGGACACCAGGTAGTTACAAATACATGGGCCCATATAACCCATTAGATGAACAGTTAGAATATGATAAGGATACTGGTGAGGTAACAAAATGGTATGTTCAACCTTACAATAAAGTGGATGAAATATCAGCTCATCACGATATTTGCTACGATATGGGTAGAAACAAGGGAGATTGTGATAAGAAAATGGTTAAATCATTAGACGAAATACCTTACGGTGAGATGCCTAAATGGGGTCAGACTGCTAGATTCTTAATTAATACCAAACAAAAACTAGGTCTCGGTATTAAACAAAAAAGGAAGCCAAAAAACGGAAAGCGGCGTTGAGTAAAAATGATTGGGCTCAACAATTAGCCGATGAATTACATAAGCCAATCAAACGAAAATTTAAAACAAGAAGAGTTATTGTTAATGGAATAGATGATATTTGGAGCGCTGACCTTGTAGAAATGCAGAAGTTTTCAAAATGGAATAAAGGATATAGATATTTATTAAATATCATTGATGTGTTTTCGAAATTTGCTTGGAGCATTCCCATTAAAAATAAAACAGGTATTACAATCACTGAATCATTTGATGATGTTATTAAAAAATCCAAACGGAAACCTAAATTTATTTGGGTAGACCAAGGATCTGAATTCTATAATAAAACTTTCAAAGACTGGCTAAAGAAAAATAATATTGAGATGTATTCTACTTTCAATGAAGGTAAAGCTGTTGTTATTGAGAGATTTAACAGAACATTAAAATCTAAAATGTGGAAACAATTTACAGCTCAAAATACAACACAATATTTAGACATGTTACCAAAACTATTAAATGAATACAACAGTACAAAGCATTCAAGCATTGAAATGAAACCTATTGAAGCATCTATGAAAAAGAATGAAGGAACTGTTTATTTCAATCTATATGATATGGAACTATTATCATATAAACCAAAATTTAAAGTTGGTGATAAAGTTCGAATATCTAAATATAAGAGAAAAACATTTGACAAAGGATACACTCCAAACTGGACAGAGGAGATATTCATAGTTGATAAAATTCAATACACAAATCCAATCACTTATAAATTAAAGGATCTCAATGATGAACTAATAGAAGGATCTTTCTACCAACCTGAATTATTAAAAGCTAAACAGGATGTTTTCCGTATTGATAAGGTCATCAAACGAGATTATAAAAAGAAACAAGCATTAGTTTCTTGGTCTGGTTATCCAAAAGAGTTTGATTCATGGGTACCTCTGAGTGATGTTAAAAATATCTAACGTTTATATATATCATGAGTGGCATTGAGAAATATATCAAAAAAATAAATTTTCAAATTCATGAATGTGAAGATGAAAAAGACAATCTTCATGATAAAATATATGATAATGAGCGTAGATTGGATCTGTTACAATATAAAAAGAAATTATTGAAACTTTATCATAAAAAAATACATGAAATGGATGAAGATATAACATTGAAACAGTTATTGAATATTATCTGCAATGAGATAGAAAACAATAGATACGATGATGAATGTAATGTGTTGAAACAAACCAAAGTTGATAATGTCAATATCTCAAACGTGAAAATAATATTTTTACACCTGTGATTACAACAAGTAATGCAAATTTCGAGAGATTGAGAGACATTCATTTGATTAATGAGACTTGGCTTTAAAAAAGGTTTAAAAAGATGTTACTATTTACAAGTATCCCAGAAATTTCTGAGATATTTATATCTTTGCATTCGCTATTCATTGGTAGCCAAAAATATATAATTGTTTCTGGCTATTACGCAATAATGCAAAATATATAATTCTTGACCAATATTATCCGCACTATTATGAAACTATTTAAAATAATATCTATAGTATAGTATTATATATGGAAAATCAAAATGTTAAGAGAGGTCGCGGTAGACCAAAAGTTTTCACAACAGAAGAACTAAAAAAACATAAAACCTTATGTATGTTAAATAAAGAGTGGTATTGTAATGTTTGTAAAAATGATAAAAATTATACACTTGCAGGGAAATGGTGTCACTTGAAAACAAAAAAGCATATGAAGAATGTAAATGTCAACAATATAATGCAACGAATCATCAACATAACACAAAAAAATAATCCAAATTACACACAAAATTAATTCTTTTCATAGTTATAGTTCGAAGGATCCATGATTGGATTATTTGAATTCTCGACTATATTTAAACGCACATTTGTAAAACTATTTAAAAGATTATCTATAGAATTATTATATATATGAAATCAGAAAAATCTAACCTTATAGATATGAATAAGAGTGATCTTAAGAAACTTAGTAAATCAGAACTCATCAAATTGCTTTTAAAGCAACAGAATAAAAAGCCTAAAATTATCGTGGTAGATGACGAAAAACAACGTAGGAGACCAGTTCCTACACCGAGAAAATCTGTTAGGGATATGGTCAAAAACTATGAAGATAATATCATTTTACCACCAGTGCCAGCACCTAGAACTATTAAACCAGTGCCAGCACCTAGAACTATTAAACCAGTGCCAGCATCTAGAACTTACAAACCAGTGCCAGCACCTAGAACTAAGATAGAGCAGACAGACAAAGCTCTTAAAGGCTATACAAAGTCTTATGAAATTGACATAAAAAACAACAAAGACCCACTAATGCAACTACAAAACACAAGAAAGGCTGTTGCATACCATATGATCAGTGTATTAACATCAATGAAAGGATTAAAATTCGTTGAAACGCTTAAGGTAACATTTACAAAAATATCAAATGGAGAAACAGTGTATAAAACTGCCTATTTCAACAGTCTAGTTCAAACAATCATAAACAATCTAGAGATCACTGAATCACTACAAGTGTCAAAGCAAGACATATTAAATAAAATTGCAGTTTGGATTTCAGAGGGATCTGGTTGGACTGTTGAATCTGTTGACAATCATTATCTTAATGTTGTAAGATATCAACCAATGAGAGGCTCTTCATATATTAAACTACCACAAGAACTAAGAAATAGTGCCAAAGGTTTGATCAACATGAAAAACGAAGACAATCAGTGTTTTAGATGGTGTCACATTAGACATTTGAATCCTCAAGAAAAATACCCACAGAGAATTAAAAAATGTGATAAAGAATTTATTGAAAAATTGAATTACTCAGGAATTGAATTTCCAGTCAATCAAAAACAGTATAATAAAATTGAGAAACAGAATAATATCAATATCATTGTATTTGGATATGAAGAAAAACAACCATTTCCTATTTACATATCCCAAGAAAAATTTGAAGATCAAATGTATTTATTATTGATAACAGAAGGCGAAAACAAACATTATGTATTAATAAAAGACTTCAATAAATTTATGTACAATCAAACAAAACATGAACATAGAAAGCATTTTTGTATGTATTGTTTACAATGTTTCAGTAGTGAAAGAGTATTATTAAATCATAAAGAAAATTGCATTATCATAAATGGAAAACAAGCCATAAAAATGCCGTCAAAGGATAATAACATATTGAAATTCAACAACTTTCATAAGCAGTTGCCTGTACCATTTGTCGTCTATGCAGATTTTGAAGCTATTGTAGAAAAAATAGAAGGATGCAGACCAAACAATGACAAATCCTATACTGAATCGTATCAAAAACATACTGATTGCGGATATGGTTATAAGGTTGTATGCTGTTATGATGATAAATACACCAAACCTGTACAAGTGTATAGAGGTGAAAATTCAGTTTATAAATTTATGGAAGCTATGCTTGAAGAAGTCAAATATTGTCGTAAGATGAATAAAAAATATTTTAACAAACCATTAAAAATGACAAAAAAGGATGAAGAAGAATTCCAAAAAGCTGATAAATGCCATATATGCGATAAAAAGTATACAGAGAAAGATATTCGAGTTCGAGATCATTGTCATATAACTGGCAAGTATAGAGGATCAGCGCACCAAGATTGTAATCTGAAACTTAGAGTAAATCCAGCAGAGATAAAAATTCCTGTTATATTCCATAATCTAAGAGGTTATGATAGTCATTTTATAATGCAAGAGATTGGTGAAATTGTTAAGAAGCATACATATACAAATAAGAAAGGTGAAAAGTGTCAAATGAATATCAATGCCATACCTAACAACATGGAGAAGTATATGGCTTTCATGTTGGGTAATCATCTTACCTTTATTGATAGTTTCCAATTTATGAGCTCAAGTTTGGAAAAACTAGTGAGCAATCTACCAAAAGAAGCATTACAATATACCTCTCAAAAATTCAAAGATAAAAAGCTTGATTTGATGTCAAAGAAAGGCATCTATCCATACGACTTCATGGACAATTTTGACAAATTCAATGAAAAACTACCAACAAAAGAAGAATTTTACAGCATATTGAATAATGAACACATATCAGATGAAGACTATAAACATGCTCAAAATGTGTGGAAAACCTTCAATCTTCAAAATATGGGTGAATACCATAACTTATATCTTAAATCTGACATCCTTCTGTTAGCAGATGTATTTGAAAACTTTCGAAAGACCTGTTTAAAATACTATAAATTAGACCCTTGTCATTATTTCACATCTCCCGGTTTGTCGTGGGATGCTATGCTAAAAATGACTGATATCAAATTGGAACTAATGACTGACATTGATATGTATCAATTCATTGAAAAGGGTATGAGAGGTGGTATTTCTTATATAGCTAATCGATATGGAAAAGCAAACAATAAATACATGAAAACATATGATGAGAAGGCGCCCTCAAAGTATATTATATATCTTGATGCTAACAATCTGTATGGTTGGGCAATGAGTCAATACCTTCCAACCGGCGGTTTCAAATGGATGACAGATAAACAGATTAACAACATAGATTTAGCTAAATATAATGAAAACAGCGAAAAAGGTTTAATATTAGAAGTTGATTTAGAATACCCCAAAGAGTTGCATAACCTACATAACGACTACCCATTAGCTGCTGAGAGGGTGTGTGTAAATAAAGGTATGTTGTCTGGGTATTGTAAAAAAATAGCTACCAAATATAATATATCAACAGGTCTAGTGCAAAAACTAATTCCAACTTTAAGAAACAAAGATAAATATGTTCTACACCATAGAAACCTTCAATTATATACAGATCTTGGATTAAAAGTCATTAAAGTTCATCGAGTATTAGAATTTAATCAGTCACCTTGGCTTAAACAGTATATAGACTTCAACACCAACAAACGAAAAAATACCAAAAATTCTTTTGAGAAAGATTTCTTCAAACTTATGAATAATTCAGTATTTGGAAAAACAATGGAAAATATCAGAAAGAGAGTAGATGTTAGATTAGTTACTGATGAGAAAAAACTATTAAAAATGGCTGCTAAACCTACTTATGTAAGCAGTAAGATATTCAATGAAAATCTTGTAGCCGTTCATAAGATCAAAGAAACACTAACCCTAAACAGGCCGGCATATGTGGGTATGTGTATTCTTGATCTTAGTAAGGTTTTGATGTATGACTTCCATTATAACTATATCAAAAAGAAATATGGAGACAAAGCTAGACTACTATTCACAGACACTGACAGTCTCACATACGAAATTGAAGCTAAGGATGTGTATCAAGATTTTTGGAATGATAAAGATAAATTTGATAATAGCGATTACCCAGAAGATTCTCCATATTTTGATAAGACAAATAAAAAAGTAATTGGTAAATTCAAAGATGAAGCTGCAAGTATACCAATAACTGAATTCATCGGTCTACGATCTAAAATGTATAGTTACATGAAAGACAACCAAAAAGGAGGAAAGACTGCCAAGGGAATCAAAAAGAATATTATCAAAAATAATATCAAGCATCAAGATTATAAAGAAACGTTATTAGGAAATAAACAGATGCATCACACTATGAAAACAATAAGAAGTCAAAACCATCAATTAGGAAGTTATGAAATCAATAAAGTATCACTCAGCTGTTTCGATGACAAAAGATATATACTGGAAGATGGTATAAATTCATATGCTTATGGACATTATAAAATGAAAAAGAATTAAATCAAAAAATAACTTTCCTTAATTCAATCCTGTGTAGACTTCCTGTGTTTCCGAGAATTGTGTCACGCAAAGGATTCTATTATGTGGAATCACGCAATGGAATAAACGCACTTTGTTTTTTTAACATATAGTTTCATTTGATTTTTCCATATTTTTTAATCTGATTTTTCCATGTGATTATTCCATGTGATTGTGCCATCAGATGGGAAGTAGTTATAGAGTTGGCTTGGTATCAGATCAGTTTTGCAAAACTGATCTGGTACCGCCAACTCTATAACTACTTACATTTTGCATTTTTTTCTACTTTTTGTCTTACATTTTACATTTTCTTACATTTTGTTACATGTCTTTTTGCTTTTATACGTAATTCTAGATCTGTAGGAACAATAAATAACAGATTTGAAACTGCATTTCTACTTTAATTGTCGTGTATAATTTGTGTATCTTCTGTCACATTTATGCCAGGAGAGAATGCGCACTCTTCTTGGCTTTTAAACTTACAACTTTTTGTTATACTTATAATCGAGTAATGTATTATTGTTGTGTTTAAATAATCATAATTTTAAAAACCTGTGCAACTTTCGCAATACGTGAACTTAAATTCTAGACTGCTTGATTTCTTCTCATTTATATTCATTTTCGTTTTGTCTTTTCTAGAAAAGACTGTCATGGACAACATAGACAAGGTTGTACAAGGCATCACTATTGGAATACTGATTGCCGCTTTCCTTCTCAGCATGAATCGTGTTCTAAAGGCCATCCAGTTAATAAAAGAATGCTTGATTCTCCTTAACAGTAAAGCTCTGGAAAAAGAAACCGAATTCATCAGATTAACTTCCAAAGTGCTATATTACCTGTTGTTCAAAGGGTACCATCTTATTTTCAATCACACGAATGCGATAAAATGCGGTAGAAAGCTTCTGACCTTATTGCGCGACAGTGGCGAAAAAGCCGAAGAAGGACAAGTAACCTGGCAACTAGCAGGATTGTATAGAAGTCAAGGTAAATATAACGAAGCAAAAGAACTTTATTCGAATGCACTTAGCGTCATGATAGCAACTGGAAAAAGAAAAGGAGAAGCCTCGTGTTATGCAAACCTAGGATCGGTGTTTCGGTCTCTCGGTGAATATGCTAAGGCTAAAGAACATCTCGAAAAAGCACTTAAGATTAGCAAAGAAATTGGCGACATAAATGGAGAAGCCTTGTGTTTTGCAAACCTAGGAACGGTGTTTCAGTCTCTCGGTGAATATGCCAAGGCTAAAGAACATCTCGAAAAAGCACTTGCGATCAGCAAAGGAATTGGCGACTTAAATGGAGAAGCCTCGTGTTTTGCAAACCTAGGATCGGTGTTTCGGTCTCTCGGTGAATATGCTAAGGCTAAAGAACATCTCGAAAAAGCACTTAAGATTAGCAAAGAAATTGGCGACATAAATGGAGAAGCCTCGTGTTATGCAAACCTAGGAACGGTGTTTCAGTCTCTCGGTGAATATGCTAAGGCTAAAGAACATCTCGAAAAAGCACTTGCGATCAGAAAAGAAATTGGCGACATAAATGGAGAAGCCTCGTGTTTTGCAAACCTTGGAACGGTATTTCATTCTCTCGGTGAATATGCCAAGGCTAAAGAACATCTCGAAAAAGCACTTGCGATCAGCAAAGAAACTGGCAAAATAAATGGAGAAGCCTCGTGTTTTGCAAACCTAGGAACGGTGTTTCAGTCTCTTGGTGAATATGCCAAGGCTAAAGAACATCTCGAAAAAGCACTTGCGATCAGAAAAGAAATTGGCGACAAAAATGGAGAAGCCTTGTGTTTTGTAAACCTAGGAACGGTGTTTCAGTCTCTCGGTGAATATGCCAAGGCTAAAGAACATCTCGAAAAAGCACTTGCGATCAGCAAAGGAATTGGCGACTTAAATGGAGAAGCCTCGTGTTTTGCAAACCTAGGATCGGTGTTTCGGTCTCTCGGTGAATATGCTAAGGCTAAAGAACATCTCGAAAAAGCACTTGCGATCAGCAAAGAAACTGGCGACATAAATGGAGAAGCCTCGTGTTTTGCAAACCTAGGAACGGTGTTTCGGTCTCTTGGTGAATATGCCAAGGCTAAAGAACATCTCGAAAAAGCACTTGCGATCAGAAAAGAAATTGGCGACATAAATGGAGAAGCCTCGTGTTTTGCAAACCTCGGAACGGTATTTCATTCTCTCGGTGAATATGCCAAGGCTAAAGAATATCTCGAAAAAGCACTTGCGATCAGCAAAGAAACTGGCGACATAAATGGAGAAGCCTCGTGTTTTGCAAACCTAGGAACGGTGTTTCAGTCTCTTGGTGAATATGCCAAGGCTAAAGAACATCACGAAAAAGCACTTGCGATCAGAAAAGAAATTGGCGACATTAAAGCTGAGGTAACAATGTACCTTAACCTTGGAATTGTAATGCTGTTGAATGGAAACATGCATGGAGCCAAATCCCATGTCTTTGACAGCATTCATAAAGGTGAGGAGATGCGCTGTTTCCTGAGAGATAATGACCAATTCAAGATATCGTTGTTTGACCAGCAGGTTGTTTCCTACCGATTTCTAAGTGAATTGTTCTTTATAAGTGGAAAGCCTAATAAAGCTCTCTACGCTTTAGAGCTTGGACGAGCGAGAGCCCTGGCAGACTTAATGTCAGCTCAGTACTCTTTGGAAAAAGAAATATCAGTCAATCCACAAACATGGGTTGGTATTGAAACGATCATGGATAAAGAAAGTAACTGTTCTTGCCTATACATTTCATATAATAAAGATGCTATATTTTTGTGGATTGTTAAAGCGGACAAACCAATACTTTTTCGGCATATAAACGTTAATGACTGTTTTGTTAACAAGGGAAAGGATATGCATGTAGAAGAAGTTTTTGGAAACGAAACCTGCAGAAAGTTTAATTTTCCACCTCGAGCGCAATGCGAAGATCGATCATGGTTTTCGTCAAATGTTACCCACCTATCGCGAAAATCATCTCAGGAAGATACCGTCGAAGCTTTTGGCCTGTTAGAAGAAGGGGAAGACGAGAACCAGCAACCCGACCCTACTCTTGCTGAGTGTTACAAAATGATCATCGCTCCTGTGGCTGACTCACTTGATGAAGACGAAATCATTATTATTCCTGATCGTTCTTTGTTCAAAGTTCCATTCGCAGCGTTAGAGGATGAAAGTGGAAAGTTTTTATCAGAGAATTTCAGGATCCGCATTGTTCCTTCTTTGACGACTCTCAAACTCATACAGGACAGTCCAGCAGACTATCACAGTCAGACTGGCGCACTGATAGTGGGAGATCCTGATGTCGGTGATGTGCTTTACAAGGGACGCTGTGAGAGACCAAAACCATTGCCCCGTGCAAGAGAGGAAGCAGAGATGATTGGAGGACTGCTCGGAGTTCAGCCTTTGCTAGGAAAGCAAGCAACCAAGCAGGGGGTTCTTCAAAGGATTCATTCAGTGAGTCTAATACATTTCGCCGCTTATGGTGATGCCGAAAGAGGAGAAATTGTTCTTTCCCCTCAAAGAGCCACCGATAGCAGGTTTCCACAAGAAGAAGACTACTTGTTGACAATAACTGACATTTCACAAGTTCGATTGCGAGCCAAACTGGTAGTTCTTAGCTGTAGTCACAGTGCAAGTGGGCACATCAGAGCCGAGGGAGTTGTTGGAATCGCCCGTGCGTTCTTAGGTTCCGGTGCACGCTCAGTGTTGGTGGCCCTGTGGACCTTAGAAGATCTTGCAACAAAGCATTTTATGATACGTTTTTACGAGCACCTTGTTCGAGGGGTAAGTGCCACTGAATCTCTTCACCAGGCCATGAAGTGGATGAGAGATGAAGGCTTTTCTAAAGTGGGACAATGGGCGCCATTTATGCTGATTGGAGATAACGTGACGTTTGATTTTCATAAGTTAAGGTTAGTAGAAATTGTTTAATACTACTGGATATATAAACACGTAGAGTACTGTTTAGTAATAATAGTAATAATAACAAGAGGCTACAAGTAGCTTATACTCACGCGCTTGCGTAAGAAAGTTTTATGGTTTATTTTAAACGGGTCACGCACCCCTCCCGCCTCAATGCGTGACACACTCACGAACACGCTAAGACACGTTTTCTGTACTCACTGTGAATATTTAATTTATTGATTCCCGATCAAATCTACACTCGTCTAATATTTCCCAAACCGTGACTTTTTTTCTGTTACATTTCAAAAGACTACTTTTAAAAGCAACGAAATCATTAAATGACTGGGTTATTTTTCAATTTTAGCAATTCTCAAAAACAGTATTACTCTTCTCCGAGTGACAAACCGGTTCTCTCTACTCCCCCTAGAAGCCAAACATGTGCGCAGTAGACGGATTCTGATTGGTTTAACCTTCCTGAAGCCTTTTATAACAATAGAGGACAAAAATAACTTTCTAGGGGAGGCAGGGGCGTGTTCGCGTACACTAAAATATGTATGCAAAATCGTGACACAAATACTAATAATAAAAAGAAAAACGGAGGGCAAATTTTAACTCATGCCGCTCTGCCAATGAGTAATGATTGTGGCAATAACAAAATTCTCGATTGCGATTGGTCATGCGCGAGCCTATTTCTTATGCAATTGGCGCGCGGTCACCTGGGTGTCCAATCACAGCTATCCAATTACAACTTGTTTTCGTTGGATAGCTGTAATTGGACTTGCAGGTGCACTTAAATAAAAAATATCCTTGACGTTTTGAGTACAAAAAGGTCCACATAGACTTTTTAATCTCGAATTTTGTTGTTAATGCGATTAAGTAATGATCCGCATAAGAAGGAAAGTGCTAACGGAAACGCACGATGGAATGTCAACTTTTTTCATTGTTACAACTAGTGATCTCATTGGCCTAGACTCAAAGACCGCTAAAAAGTTAGGTTTCAAGGTGCATTTTGTTTGATTGATTTTTTAAAGGTTTCATGTAATTTAAGACCCAATCGCAAAACATGCAAATTTTTAAAGAAATTGTATTTGAGGAACTTCATCAAAGAAGCAAAATTATTAGCTATTGTCTTCTGCTATTTTGATTGGTTAAGCACGAACATTTCCTAATATTTATCTGACGCAAATGGATTTTCTTTATTTTTATACTGAAATATAATTATAAACCATTAGCTCCTCCCCTGTTCTTGAAATCAAAGACATTCTATGTGAGAAAGAGCCAATGCCGCAGAACAATGAAATTTACTGTACTTCTTATGTGGAGCGTTACTTAATAGCGGAGCTCTCGCGGGCCGAAGGCCCGCTGCGGAGCCCCATACTCATAGAACCCATGTCCGTCATTTTTCATGGTCATGGTCAGCGGAATGTTTCGCGGGTGGTCTCTGTACATGTGTGTCCGTGCGTTGGGCACGGCCAATTCACGGGCGCGTATGACGTCGCAAAACATGCACGTATGACGCGTATTTACTATCCACGGTTGGATCTTTCGCTGTGTTTAGCGGAGAATTAAAGTCGTTATTTCGCGGTTTGCTACTCAAGACAGGGATACTCAGAAGCCGCTTTAGTGGAAAAAAAAAGAGCTTTCAGGGATAAAATCTTGCTTCGAGGAACTTCATACGTATTTCAGAACCAAAGAAGCGGAGATTTAAAAAATTTCCAAGCAGTCGAGGGACTTAAAGGTAAAACAGATTACAATTTTCGATGGGAATTTATGTTGATATCAATCTGTGATTGACTTTTTCTTTGTGTTCTCGTTAGTTTTTGAGAATTGTTTATAAAATGTGCTTAAATTCAGTTGTATTGATTTCTTGAATTTCATCGAAGGCAGCTCGGCGCTCTAAATGGTACGCGTTTTGCTTTTAAACATAAACTTATGGAGATTTGAATAAAACTTTTCGAAAGAAGATTGTGTTGTCCATTTTTATGTGTTTATTCATTCATTACATAGATTGAAAAGCGATTTTATGTAAACAAAATAAGACTTGGATTTTATAGTTCTATCTTCACTCGTGTCGCCTTATGCAAATACATGTATGTTTGTGTATTTTTGCAATTTTGATTTCCAAATCAGTTTCTCGGGCAATTTTTGATACGCAACAGGTGTATTTTATTCGGAAATTAGTCAAACTAGTTATTCTAGACCGAGAAAGAGTTGTTTTGAGACTTTTGTACGGTCTAAATGTACTTTGCAGACGGTCGCGTAATACTGTTTTGAGAATTGCTAAAATTGAAAAATAGCCCGGTCGTCAATCTTAATTCTTGTGCTTCCGACCTTTCACCTTAGTTAAGTTTATCGTCGGCTTTCTGTTCAGAGAGCGACACTGTTAGGATTAGCTTATCTATATATATTTAGTATTTAAATTTCGTGTCGTATAATGAAGGGGTAATCGTGGTCGTAATTTCAAAGCGTCCTGGCGCCATTTGTAATTACTCGCCCAATTACTCCCTTAATTATACTCCACTCAGTCCAATTACTATTACTATCACTAATAATAATAATTTTCGCCCGAGGTCAAAATGTTAACCAACGGTTATTCTCTTTTTAAAGAGGGAGTAAACAATAGTAAGACGTTGACTAAGATTTAGATCTCGTTTAAAGCCTCGGTCCATTCTCTTTAGAAATGTACCATAAAAACGGTCCAAAAGACCGTCGCAAAGTAAGCGTTAGACAATGAACGCGAGTGTGCTATGACATATAGAGTCCCGAGTCAGGAATGACCGTATAAGTCGTCCTTGTTATAGAAGCAGATGATAAATGTAGTATTTTTTTAAAATACGTATATGATTTTTACATGTTATTAAACCCACCCCCACCAACAAAAACGTCTTTTGTTATTAAGTTGCAGGTAATCACCAAGTCTTGTGTATGGCTGGCAAATAGGAACTTTTCTTTGAAGGCGGCATCTGCTCATACATTGAACAATTGACCATGTGATACATAAAACACGCAATCACAAGAGTTGCAAGATTTGTTTGATCCACCGGTTATATGTTCGTGCGCTCTCATTGGTTGTTGAACCTTCTTGTATGTTCCTGTTCATCTATAGAGTTCAATACGATATGAATGCGCAAATTGTTTCATTGCTCGGCAAAAAAATATTTAAAATACTAAAATAACAACTACTACAAATAATTCAAGCCAATTCTGCATTAAACGTTGCAAAACGTCACAGATTCGTTAATTCGAGATCGGATTGCGGGTACGAGTTCTGAGGCGCATTTATTGTTGGCCGGTACCTAGATAAACTATTAACTCACGTAAGTGCCAAATGCACTGATCCTTTGTTCAAAGGGTTTCTTTGTGTAATTAAATCGTGCTGGCTAGAAACATAAGGAATCAGTTTTAAAAAGTATCAGTTTTGTATGAACAAGCATGACAGTGCCCCTTTAAACGTTTCATAATTTTGTACCTTATAGGTATATTAATGTACTTTGAATCACCGTATTTTAGATGAGATATTTAGTGGATCGTTTATTAACGCTGGATGTGTCTTCTCTAAAAGCGAGACTACAATATAGACTGCAATATATGACACAATAGTGAATATTCGAGATCGTTATTCAGTTACAATGTATTTCGAAAGTGTTTTGCACATATCAAGTTGTTGTATCAAATGCCCTCATGTAAAAAAGTTAGTTACTTTGTATTATACTGTTTTTAATAAAAAAAAACGCTGAGGCGCATATTAAATTTTTCCATTTCTTAATGCTGTGGTTAACAAGGATAAATTACGAATAAATTTAAAATTTACATTTTTTTGAACAGGCGGCGCGATGTTGTTGAGGGGGGGTGGTGCCTATTACGCAATTAGTTTTTAAAAGCCTGGGTCAAGGTCGTTAACCAGGAAAAATGGTTTGTGCGTAATAACTTTAACAAAGAGATTGAAACTAAATCGAAATTTGGCCTTTAGCGAGGTCTTATTGTCCTTAACATTTTTAATAAAATAAGCTTTCCAATAGATCACTTCACAAGAGTGCATAACATAAGAGAAGGTTGCATTCATTTCAAGTACAAATTGCCAAGTACATTACTGTAAAGATGTTTACTCAGTGAAACTAAGTTTATTCAGTGAAAGTTTTTGTAATTCGGTTGGGTATTTTTACGGGTTAGTTTATATTTTTCAAGCCTTTTTACACAACGGTTACCTTCTTCCAAATCTGAGGTTTTCAAAGTGTTTTAGTGCGGTCAAAAGAGTATAAAAAAGTGTCATATTTGCACTCGTATTGATGTGTATTCGCATTCTAAAATACAATGTCGTACAAACGAAGTTTGCTATATTGATGTTCGGTTATCTGCAAAGCGTCTAAAACTCTAAAGCTCACCGAACATTTTCCATCAAGTCATTGCATCATTAAATGTTTTCTTAACAGTTCCCGTAGACAGTATTGAGGCTTCGGTAATAATTTTGTTTGTTTTGTTAAGTAGAAAAATAATATAAAATGTTTCTAGAACTAAACCACGCGACCTAGGCAATTTGAAAACCTCACTAGCAAGAATATACACCGTTTGGAGCAACTTCTTTTTACTTAACTGTGCCTCCGAAATTATTTTGGTTTGGCTACGCCTGATCAGAATACGACTTTGCAATGCATCGTGATTTTGTTTTTCGCGGAACTGTTAAGTCACGCTAGGTTATAAAGACAAGCAAAAAATAAGTCACGCGAAACAAATAAATCACGCCAGTAAAGGCCCGTCGAAATCGGTAAAGCGATTATTTATATTTTCTTTTTGTGATACTTTTAAGATAAAGTGGACTCGTTTGTTCATATTCAGCACCTACATTTCCGTTTTGAAGTATTTTTCACTAAAAAAAAAACACTTCTCAAAGTGTCCGTTGACGGTTTCAAATTGTCCTTTGTCCGTCTTAGAGAGATGTCCGCCTTATAGAGAGTTTCTGTGTTCAGTAAAATGACTGAAAAACGGTAGGGACCAACACCAGGTGTCCGTCTTATAGCGGTGTCCGTTAAGAAAGAGTTGACTGTAGTTTTATGCTTTATAGATTGCTTGTGTTCAGACTTTTTACCTTGCAACTTCCCCGTGAAAAATGCACACACAACTAAATACAGCAGAACACGAACGTGTGAAATCTTTTCAAGACAAAAACATTAGCATTCGATCTGACTGAATGTGCCCCCGAACGAGTCTTCGATGGATCGATTCCATGATTCCATGGATTTGAATTTAAGCTTATGGAGCATTCCGAGGCCCGGTTTTGTTTGGAGCGACTGTGCGTAAATCTGAAACATCAATTATTTTCGACTAAAGTAGCCGGGCTCTTTTTGGATAACCTGAAGTAATTGGGTTTGTCTTTTGAAGCATATCATCTCTAAATCTCCAAATATGTTCTCACTGTTCTTTAGTTTTAAGCTAAACGTTTTATAACCGCCTGGTTAGCTCAGGGTCTATTACGCTGGCTGTGTTCAACACCTTGTCTCAATTCAGATGATCGCGTCATTGGGCGGTGACGTTAAACCGTTGGCCTTGTCTCCTACATCTTATCACGCTAGTAGTAGGGGACGTTAAAGAACCACTGACGTAACAAAACCCTGGCTGTGACCACCCTCAGTGTCATATCTTCCTTCATGGGTGGGGTGGGGAGATGAGATCAATAATGGACTGATAGCGACTGCCTGAGGCGTTTTCATGAGCTGACGTTCGATCTCATTCTCATAAATGTAAAGCGCAACTGAATATATTCATATAGAAGTTCGCGCTATATAAATGCAAAATATTTATTTGTTTATTTAAAGAGTTGAATTGGAAGTTTTATTCACATTGTAAAAACTCATTTATCTACCCCCGAGGGATATTCATATCTTGACACCAAGTGTCTTCATGCTTAACCACCGGAAACCCAGGTTCATGAACAGATCACCTATAGCTAGTGAAACTCGCGACCCCGTATTTTCCAGACCCCGGGTCCCTGACTCCTCGTTTTCCACCAAACCACCGCACAGTAATGAGTCTTCGATCAAATGACTGTAGCCTGCACAACAGGCGCTTTTAGGGGGGTGCTCAAGCAGCAACGAGCGCGCAGCGCGAAACACGCGAGGGGAGGCTATTTTTTCTGGTTTCCCTCCCCTCGCGTGTCTCGCGCTGCGCGCCCCAAAACCCGCTCGAACACCGCCAAAAGCGCCTCTTCATCATCGATGATTATCACTTAACAGGATATATCGAAGAACTCTTGCCTTGTAAAAGTGTAAATTGCAACATTCAAGGAAAATTTGGATTGATGAAACTAGTTGCAAATCTTGACGTACGCACCATAAAATTCTAGTGATAAAATTTGAATTCGTACTAGACAGTATCCCTCACTTTGAAAACTGAGTTAATACAGATCACGAAAATTCAGTCAAAACAAAGACAAAACACGATAGCCCTAGACGGTGAAGGTATAGTAATTTTTGTTTTAAAGCGCAAAGCAATTAAATATGTAAATGTCTAGTTGGTAAAGAGCAAAAGGGCCGATCCACTGAACGGTCCTATATCCAATGGCGAGATGTTAGAAAAGTCAAGTTGACGTAAAAGTTTCTTCATTATTGTATTTGTCATCTCGCTGATTGCCTTACTCCCCCCCCCCCCCCCCCCCCCATTCTTGAATTATGAGTTCAGTGCCGGGGGGAGGAGTGCTCTGTATATTTTTGGGTGGTGATGTGCCGCTGGGACTCTGAAACCCTTATCCTGTAACAGACCACGTTCAGCTGCATTTTGCAACCCTATTATAAACATGGCACCAAAAAGCTCCCCCTGTTGTTGGAAACACGATTATAGAGCTGACTCAATCATATCACTGAACCACACCAAGCAAGGGACAACGAAACTGACCTGGCATTCAGTGATCATAGAAAAATAATCAAGGAACACAAGACGAATATCTTCTTGCACCTAACGTATGCAGATTCCGATCTGGCCTCCTTGGAAGTCAGAACGGACAGACAAATATTTTTCTGCTAGATTAATGGAATGAAGATGAATCGAAGGTGATTTTCGATTTTCGTTGTTCCGTTAAAAAAGTCTTTATATTGTATGTTTAAACCATTGATATTTCTTATTAATTTTCTACTTAGGCTCGTTAATCCGTATTTATTATCCTGCTTCCACCCTCAAGGCAGACACCAGACATTGAAGCACCGACCGTCAGAATAAAAGTCCTATTTACAAGCTATTTGTAATCGGCTTCTATGCTTCCACTTTCTGCCCAGTTAGGTGTTGGGAATTTGTAAACTTTTTTGCTCGCTATATCCTTGCTCAGTCTTTCAACACTAAGTTTGCCGCTCTACAATATTTTCGACATCTACATCAGTTACACCATTTTCGGTGCAATCTACGTATTGAGTACACTATTAATGACCCAAAAGCAATGGTTCTCCACATACCGGTCGAGAAAATCTTGTCAGGGAAAAAGAGCGATTTACGTAGCAAAGACCGTGATAAAAACTACGACGAAGAAACTTATTTAAAATTTTATTCATTTTTATGGTAGTTTCTTGGTGTTGCGGATGGTGTGATCACCAAATGACGTAAAACAAAAGATTCAAAAGAAACTGAACAATACTCACACCACAACACAAAAGCTTACCAACAATGGCTTCCGCAACACCAACAAACACCCATTTTTATAGATATTTTTGTTCCATTTAGCTACATTTTTATTCATTTATTTCTGTGTATTGTATATATTGATAAAAGCTTTTTTTTTAGCTTTTAGTACAGTTGGTGTGATATCTGCAATGATTTTACCGACTAAATAAATGTAGATGTAGAAAACTTACTTTGTTAATTAACTTCTCCTTCATGGAACAGCACCGAACAAAACTAAGTGATAAGGTATTAAACAGAGCATCTACACGAACTAAAATTTGTATGTGTATTCTTGCAGTTGTGGTAACTGTTTAGTTCACTAACAAAGGGAAAACAAAAGCATCTAAGCCGTTCCATAATCTTGTCTCTGCACGGTACATTATAAATGGCAAAATAGGTGATTGACATTTTGATCCGCCCCAAGACTGAAACTGCCCATCAAATAAAAGCATTTTATCCCAATCGAACATTCCATCAAGTACAATAGTAGTATAGGGGGTTACCCGCCAGAGATCATCCCGGAAAACCGTCCGACCCCACTAACAAAGAAAGAAATTAAGCAGAAAAGATTGTCTTCTACAGAGGGGAAGATACAGTAAGAATATTTCTTAATTCTATTCTACAAGAGGAGTGGAATATAAGAGAAAGGCTCAAAGTGAAAACCCCGTTTCAGATGACAAGAGAAGATTGGAAAGACTACAACAAGGCAACAAAATGTCATATTTGCCAAAAGTTTTTAATCAAACAAAACGTAAAAGATGCAAATTTAATTAAGATTCACGATCCAAACACAGGAGCCTAGCGCGGGCTTGTGCATACGAAAACAAACAAATGCTACTCAAAGGCATTCAATGTCTACTTCCAAGATGAAGAAACAGATGAAATCACATCTGGACATTTCATTGGCCCAAGAAATGAAAGAATTGAAAAGACAAAAACGATGACAACGAAGATTGCTTTTCTGCGGAGAACCATTTTTCCGCAAATTATTCAAAGACTCTGTAAAAAATTTCACTCCTTGTAGCCGCCCCCCGCGGGCCGACTGAAAGGAGGTCCGTCAAACTAGATTGCCAGATCCTGAATAAATCAGAAAAGAGAATCGCAATGAAGAAGGAGAAACACTGCAATAAAAGTCGAGAATCTTACCGCACAATCCAAGTCAAATTTGAGAGATTAAACTCAGGTTTTACACTTTGTTTGACAAATGAACGCCTAACGCGTGACACTACGTAACAGCTTTTATATTTGTTTCATCAAAAATCACTGAACGTGAATCAAAATACATTCCGATTCGCCCCCTTTTTTATTTCGAAACTCGTCAAGAAAACAGATCAGCTCGCGCTGACTGATGTTCGAGTTTGCAAAAACGTCGCGATCGTTTACCATAGAACTCGCCATGTATATATAGGGAAAATAATTTGTTCAATTGGTCAATCAATTCTGATTGAGCCGCATTATTTTCCGAAGGCTCTCTCAAGACGCGCGACTGTAGTAGTATATAGGGAGGGAGCTTCAAGGAGGGTTTTCTAAGCAGGAAAATTTCAGCCTCGGAGCCTTCCCACGGGCCGAGCTACAGCCTCTCGTTCTAGTGCATCCTGGCCTTGCCTCGATTTTCAACATCACGACCGCACTGCATGCTGGAAAATAGCGAGAATTTTTGACAGGGTTCGTTCCTTCCCCCACATATTTCATATTTATAGTAAGTCCACAGCCACTCCGACCTACCACCGAAATTTCGCGCTTGTTGTGCTCTTCAGTGGTCGCAACTTCCAAAATATGCCGTGGTAGGTCGAGAAATTCATCCAAAGTCGAGTCCCAAGGCTACTTCGTTTAGTGGCGGCCATTTTTCCAGTTCAACAGGGCAACGAGCCAAATTCGTAAACGAAGTACAAAACCTAACTCGCTTCATTGAGAAAGTGGACTCTGAACTACCTTCAAGCTCAATGATGCTCATCAGGCAGCCACTAAAGATGAAAAATGGCTGTGAACTTACCAAAAATCGCAGATACACCATATTTCAGCTTTTATTGCAATTCAACGAAGCAAAATGACAACGTCACAATGACGTTTCCAGTAAACTCGAGCCTTCAGTGTTTTAGAACAGCAGCACTTTCCATGGTAACTTTAAATATGGAGTCATGAAAGCCCATGGGACGTGAGTATCCAGAAAATCGCTCAAAAACGTAAAACTTCTCAGAAGTGATTCATGGGTTAAGTACGACTAATTAAGTTCGACGTCTGAATCAACTGTCGAACTTAATTATTTGGGTCGACCCAAATACGTATTAGGTTCGGCACATGTAAAGTTCGACGTATGAATCAATTAGGATCGAAACTTTTGTATTTGGGTCGACTCTGCCGTTCTATTCGACTGAACTTGTCGAATAAAAGATCGGCAAAAGATCGACTTCGATTCATACGTCGATCTTCACATGTGCCGAACCTAATGCATACATTATGCATCCATCAAATTAATATTTTTCCCACAATCCCACTCGATTTAGGTAGATGCCATGCGCAGAAGACTAAATTTAAACAAAATGGCGGGGAAAGAAGAACAATCTTGTTCCTCTTGCCTTAAGAATACAAAATATACTTGTTTAAGGTTCCAGGAATACTTCTGTATGCCCTGTTCTGCCTTCGAGAATGATGAAACTGTCAAGCTGGAAAGCGGCCCAGAGTCTCTGGGACTGCCCGAAAGCGAACGCCGCGAGGCGAACCACGAGGCTCCAGCGCCCGAGGGGACACCAGAGGCTCCCCCGGCCCCCACTACCGCAACCAGCAACGACACCCCCCCCCCCCCCCCCCCCCCCCTGTAACCGAAATAGGCCATTTGCACGATGGCGTCATTTGACTACAACTACCAGAATTCATTTCGTTTTTCCTTTCTTATTTAAATTTTGTAATCCAAGGAGCCATCATTCGCAGTAAAGAACAGTGGATAGAGCTGGGGGAAAAACAGACCAAGTATTTCTACCAGCTTGAAAATCAGCGACAGACACGCGACTCAATTACAGAGTTACGTGCCAACAATTCAACCGTGACTTCCAATAAAAATATTCTTCGCGAATGTCGCGATTTTTATCGTAACCTCTATTCGGCTGAACAAGTTTATTTATCTAGCCAAGACTGGCTTTTAGTCCAACTGGATAAAACTCTGGCATCCGAAGACCACGAGAAATGCGAAGGTGACCGACCTCACACTCTTCGAGTGTCAAGAGGCCCTTTCACAAATACAATCAGGCAAATCGCCGGGAGCCGATGGATTTCCGGTTGAATTTCATCGTCGCTTCTGGAGTAGATCAGACATGGTAAATTACTCTTTTAAACACGGATCACTCTCTGACACACAACGTCAAGGAATTTTCCGCCTGCTTTACAAGAAGGACGACAAGTTAGACTTGAAAAACTGGCAACCAATTTCTCTGTTAAACACAGATTATAAAATTTGTACTAAAGTACTAGCCACTACGTAAGGTTATACCGCTTATTTAAGCAAAGATCAAACATGCGGGATTCCTGACCGCTGTATTTTTGAAAACCTTTTTCTGATCCGGGATACAATCGACTATGTAAACCATAAACAGCTTTCGGCCGCTGTTATTAGCCTGGATCAGGAAAAGGCTTTCGGCCGGGTTGATCACGGCTTTTTGCAACCCGTTTTAGAGCGCTTTAATTTCGGCCAAAATTTCCGGCGCTGGGTAAAGGCCCTGTCACACTATTGCGTATTAAAGAAACGTATGAGGTGCGTATGAAAATTTATAAAATAATTTTCATACGCACAAAATTCCCTTGAAAATACAGCGTATGACCAGCGTACTTGACCCATGAATAACGTACCTCTAGCGTAACTCTCGCGTATTCAGCGTATGCCTAGCGTATGCTTAGCGTATAAACCATACGTCCGAATACGCACAAAATTTTAAGCATGCTTAAAAAAACTTTTCTGCCTCGCCGTATGCCAGCGTATGCCACCATGCTTGAAACGTATACAACTTATGCCTAACGTACCCCTAGCGTATGTCAGCGTATGAATGATAGTTTTCATACGCTGGCATACGCTAGTACGATACGCAATAGTGTGACAGGGTCATAAACATTGTTTACACCAATATTACCTCGTGCGTTATAAACAATGGATGGCTCTCGTCGGCCTTTTCGTTCGAACGGGGAGTTCGACAAGGTTGTCCGTTGTTGCATTATTATTCAGTATTATTTTATTTTGTATTAAATTTTCCACCGCAGAAATATTCTCCCGCAGAAAAAAATTACTTGTTTAATGATGTATATCGGCTTAACAGGAACTTTTTAACAGTGAACATATTGCTCTCATAACTCCGAGGCGACCGGCACAACAGTCATCTGTATTCCCGATTCAACTCCAGACACGTCATCAAAAGAACCAGACTGTTATCATAATACTGATACGTTTTTACAACAACGTACCTTATTCACTCACTAGTTTTCTCGTTGTTTATGCTCATATTGGCGCCAGAACAGCAGCCATAACTATGGGAACTATAGAAACCTCCGGTCAGGAAGTAAAATTGCAGTTTAATACCGATGCCTTGGATTTTATTTATACTTGACCGGAAATCCGCAAACATTTCCTCCCAGCAGAAATTTTAGCTGTCTCGACCCGCAAAAATTTCCTCCCGCAAAACAAATTCAGTCGGGCAATCCGCAAAATTTTCCCTCCGCAAAAATTTGCTCGTGCACGGTAACTAAATCACCAAAACTATGACGTCTTTCCCATAGTATTGCATAATCAAACCGTAATAGCAATGATTCAGTATTCAAAATAGAACAAACCCAAAGTTCATGCTATTTTGCTCTGCCATATCGCTCATCAGTAAAACACAAACTTTTGCGTCCCATTTAACTTCTTTAAAACGTCTCCATTCGTAAAAATACACCGTGAAATTCTCAAACTGCGTTTCCCAAGAAAACGCATTTGACATATTTTTACCCTTCTAAAGCAGCTTTAATGGCTTTACCACAAATGATTGAAAATTTGAAACATTGATATTTCTCGATAGGTAACGTGAGATATCGAAACTTAGTAAGAACTTTAATACCTTTGCGGTGACGTAATGTGAGATATGACAAGTTCATGACAAGTTCTGACATCCCAATACCCTAGGGAAATTAACAATAGGTCCGGGGGTGCTCCTCAAAAATTTTAGTGGCGGTATGTGACGCCCTTCTTGAAATCCTAACCGGTTTAACCAACCATATCCTCAATACCCTAATAGCTTCTATAAAGAAGAAAGAAGTAACCCCCCCCCCCCCGGACAAAAGTTAACAATGGACCTTTGTTAACAACTTTTGTCCCTTTTTGTATTGATTCTTAAATCTCGTTTATGCGCATGCGCATTAACGAGGTAAAAACAACTGGGCGATTGGAAAAGGAACTGAAGAGCACCAAAGACATTACAACAAATTTCCTGCCTTTACGATTGAACCATCAGCTCTTTACATAACTACCACTGGCCAATTCTTACATGGCTGTTAAAATGGAGGTGAGTGTTTTTTCAGGTTTCTTTATTATTTGATGTAGAATCTGGTATTTTCGGCGACCATTGTTAAATAATAATGACATACCTTGAAAAGAAAGTCTGCAGCTGCTTGCAAAAGCCATAATTATTTTCCTCTCTGTCGCACGCGTTTCGACAGGGGTAAAGGGGACATACTGGTAGTAACTGCTTGGACTTGAAAAGATTATATTCAGAGTGGATCAACGAAGAGGGACGGATGGATAAGGTTAAAACTGGAGATCCTATTGAAAAAGCCGGAGCTAAACATGAAGCGAGGAGTGATGTGCTGTGAAAGAAATTATTTTAAAAAAGCATCAAGTGACCATTTTTTTAAAATGCTACCTTGTTTTGTTTCTTTATCATATATAGATTTCGCGCGTTGGAGGAAGCCCGTCATTCGAGGTAAAAGTTTTTTATTTGCAAAGCCAGATATAGTATCTAGCGAGAGTGAAATTGGTTTGATAATGTGTAAAAATAAGTTCGGTGGCTGCGTGGCACTTGGATTTCATGAAAAAACTTTTTTAAATGTTATTTTAAAGTGCCAAAGTTTTTTAATAAGTTCCAAACGTTTCGGGCTTTGCCCTTCTTCAGTGGAAATATGTTCGTTGAGAAATACGCCACGACATCTAAAGTTTAAATGATTGTTTCTTGCATGCGCGCGCGCGACCTTCAGAAGAAACGAAAGTTAGAATTTAGGCCGCGCGGTTGACAGGTACCAAGTTGGAAAATAAGACGCATCTCCTGCCGTTTCCTTTGCTTGTTTCCGCCGCAGAGCTTGACGCCGCAAACCTGCACGTCATCCGCAGTGTCCATTGGAACTGAAGTGCTCTGCGACTGGAAAACCGGCTGCACTCTTGGTAATACTCCTGAGATGTTCGCCAAACCGTTCCCTAAGAGTGCGCCCAGTTTCGCCGATGTAAATGGCAGGGCAGCGACGGCAGGAGATGCAGTATATAAGGCCAGATGACAGTCAGGTAAAGGACTCTCTGATGGCGAAGGAGCCTTTTGGAACTAGTAGAGTAGTGTCATTTGAGATATGGTCACAGGTATGGCAGCGGGGGTGTCGACAAGGAGCAGAACCTGCGGGCGAAGTAGCTTGATTTGTGTCGGACGTGTGGACCTAGACGTTTCGTAGGTTTTGATCTCGGCGATAAGCGATCATTGGTGGCTGAGGAAATATTTCCTTGGTTTCAGGGTCGTTCGATATGATGCTGAAGTTGTCGAGCAAAATCCGTTTGATTCTGTTGTTCAGAGGATGGTAAGTAAGAACCAAAGGGATCCTGCTCTCTTTTTCATCCGCCAAGGTGTTCCGTTTGAGGGCGTCGGTCTGTGTGACATGTCGGATTTCCTCAAGATCATGTTGGAGAGTGTGTGCATTGTAACCACGCCTTTCAAAGAAAGAGGCCATTTCGTGTGCTCTTGCTAGAAAGTCGGCGTCGTCAAAGCAGAGGCGTCGAAGGCGTAAGAGCTGACTGTGAGGTAGGCTTTCTTTGCAGTGTCGAGGATGTGATGACTGGTGGTGAAGATAACTGTGGGTATCTGTGGGCTTGTAGTAGATGGAAGTAGAGATTCGATTGCCAGAAATGCGTAAATTGATATCAAGGAAAGGTAGTTCCGTTTCAGAGATAGAATGTGTGAATTGAAGTGCAGGGTGAAAGTTGGAAACAAAATCA
This sequence comes from Dendrophyllia cribrosa, assembly GCA_024195265.1. Classification (NCBI taxonomy): domain Eukaryota; kingdom Metazoa; phylum Cnidaria; class Anthozoa; order Scleractinia; family Dendrophylliidae; genus Dendrophyllia; species Dendrophyllia cribrosa. The sequence goes on along the minus strand of JAJLRJ010000008.1, from coordinate 33,101,908 downwards.
ATGTATTCTTCCAGTTGAACGCGGTTGCAATTCGCGACCCCTACGATATCATCAATGTATCGCTTGTGGAGTTGAGGTACGAAGCCGGTGTATTGTCGCATGATTTGGTCTTCGACATATCCCACGAAAAGGCACGCATAGTTAGGACCCATCTTACTGCCCATGGCGACTCCCCCTGTTTGATGGTAAAATTCGCCATTGAAAGTGAAGGCATTCAGGGTAAGCACAAGTTCAGCAAGACGTGTAAGTGTGGCTGTAGGTGGATCGAGAACGGTGCGTTTGTCTAGAAAGTAGGTCAACGCTTCCAGGCCACTGTGGCGTTGGATCACGGTGTATAGAGAATTGATGTCCATGGTATAGAGGAAGCGTTGGCCGTCGTCAGCGTTGTGGAATTGAAAACCGTTAAAGATCTGGAGCGCGTTGTTGGTATCCTTAATGAAAGTGTTAAGATTACGGACTAGAGGAGACATAATCTGGTCCAAGTAGGATGCAATATTCTCAGTGGGGCAGCTACATGCCGAGATAATTGGTCTCCCAATTCTATCTCCTTCCGAAGATCTCCAAAGGAATATTTTTGCAAAAAAAAAAAAAAAAAATTCTAAACAAAAATGGATGCAAATTTTTTCATGTATAATTATTAATAAGTAATCATACGGTTTTCTCGTTCAATTTGGGATTAATTTGCTTGCACTTGTGAGTTTTTCAAAAAGCTCAAATTGCACCCGCCGAAGCGGCTCGTGCAATTTTGAGCTTTTTGAAAAACTCACTCGTGCAAATTAATCCCAAATTGAACTCGAAACCGTATGATTACCTATACTAACTGGTCGGCCAGACTGATCAATTCGGAAATAGCATGTACCCTTTTGATGGACTTAAAGGAACAAGTCTTCAAAACGCCGCATTTTAATGACAAACTGACCTGTCCGACCAGCCAGTCCTGACAAATGGTAAACGCCCTTGGACTTTTTTTTAACTTTGCTTGCCACACAGTGACAATGTCATCGGATATTCATTTCTGCCTCGAGAAGTTGTTCTCCGCACAAGTCCTATTTTCGTCTCGTTTCATGCCTACAAATCCCTCTGCCGCCGAATGGGTTCAGGTCTTACATAGGCGGTACTAGTAACCACAGTTACTCTACAGTCACGTTCTAATGTTCTCGCCATGTTATCACCATGTTATCACACTATTTTAGTGTGTGTAGGAAAACTGTCCCTCTTCCATCCCTTTACATAAAAATCCAACCCGAGTACCGCCTTGATTACCTAGATGTAACGGTAGCCTGAAGTGTCAGCCTTCTCCTCCTTAACCCCCATGGGTGCAGAATATCTCTTACCTCTGTCCACGGGTGGGGAGGGGTTAGAAAGAGACATCGGCTAGTTGGAACGAAAGCCACAAGAAAGACAGTCTTGGCGAGGGAGCATGGAAATATTTTTTTCCGTAAGGATTACAACACTCGAAATAACAACAGCTTCTCTATCAAATGTTCCGCAATTTGGATGGCACTCAACACCTCTTAGTGACATCTGTATTAGAGGGGAGAAAAAATACTCCGTGCCCTAGTTTTTCAAAAGGTGGATAGCACTATCCATTGGATAGTGATTTATCCGGTGGATAGCGCTATCCACCTTTTGAAACACCGGGGTCTTTGTTGTGTCTACAATAGCATGGTTTTCAGCAAATGAGGATTACTTTCAACACTCAATTGAAAATCGCTCTAATACATCCTTGTAACTGACGTGTCCGCTTTGAAAAGTGATCCTTTGAACGAGGTAATAGATGGCTGTAATGCCATTTCGACAGTTATACATGAAGAAGGCCGTTAAACATAGTTTAACACGTAAGATAACATCAAGTGTCCGCGTCGACAGAAACAAACTCTTCCTTGTACAAAGCTTCGGCGTAGTCATCGCACACGTCATCAAGTTCATTACCCACTTCATGTAAGACCTCTTCTAACAAATCTTCACTGATCCTACAACAAACATAGGAAACTATATTGTAATCACCCTGTTTCTTCCTTAATAAAGTGAGAACGTTTCGTTTGAGAACTTTAGTGGTACGTTAGGTTCTGGGAATTAACTTTGGTGGGGTGTTCGTCGACCATTACCCATTAGCAGACCGATGTATGTTATTTACAGCCGATTTCACTGCAGTGTGCAGAGCCTCGACCCCAGGGACTTCCCCACTTTCAAAATGGCAAAGCGGGCGAAGAAAGCCCTGAGCAAGACTGCTAAAAGTTGGGGGGCGGGGTGGTGCTTATTTGAGAGGGGAGGGGAGGGGGGGGGATTAATAGAGGATTTACGATAGCTTATTGGCCATTTTGAGGTTGCGCACGAGACTGAGGACTGAGTCGGTTTCGTTTCGAATTGCACCATGGGGCTGTTTTGGGGACGCAATTCAAACATGGCGTCTGCTCAGGATGTAAATTGGGATGATAGTCCAGGGAAATATTGGAGGAAGTTCATTTCCATTCATCCTCACTCCTCTTGGAAAATGTGCTCCACAAATCCTTGTGCTCGGTGCGTCCTTCTTCAAGGTTGCATTTCGTATCAGTCGTATGTACGCCTTTTTTACTTTCGGATCACTTGGTAAAGTGTGAAAGTTCATATTTAGTCAATTGCTCCAGTTGTTGCTGCAACCAGGTACGCAACAGATACCAGTATTATAATCTTCCACAAAAACGTGCAGGTTTTAACGATGTTTTGCTTTCGATTTATAAAGGTTTTAAATGTGTCATGCAATTCGTCACGCTATTTCCGATAAGCCGTGAAAATAAACAAAATTTAACCAGTTGAAAGTTAATTTTGAATTATAGATGCTTTTAAGCCGATTTAATGGCACTTATAGTGAATACAATATTTTGTGATGAGATTTTTGGTGTTATTAAGACTTTGAATTTTTGACCGCCATGTTGGTGTCCCAAGTGGGGCACCAAGATGGCCGCTCCATACATTTCTTACTCAGCTAAAAATGTCTAATACTCATTCGCCTATAACTCTTGAACGAAATGCTCTTGCGCTTCAAAATTTGGCCCAGATGTAAAGTTTCAAACTCTCTACAATTCCATAAACATTTTGGAATCGAAATCTGCTTCTGAATTTTGATACGACGTCAGTGAAAACATTCTATACTGATGAAGCAAAATGTATTCAGGGGCAAAGAGACTTACCTATTCACCAGTCCCCACGGGTCAAACTTCCCCTGCTCGTGAGTGGCAGTGTCTCGTAAATACTTGTTGAACCGGTTCCTGTATGATACCACACTGGCTCTCATCTCTTCAGGTACAGTAAGAGACACTCTAGGTCGAGCACCAGTAGCGGCGGGTCGGCTCTGTTGGGAACCTCTGATCTGAGGACCTTTACCAATGGAGCTTAGATTGGAAGAATGTTCCTCAGTTGAAGCTTATAAAGAAAGGATTGGGTCACTTGAAACTGCTGGGTTGCACAGGCGCAACACAGTGTATAACCCTTTCACCCTGAGTAAAACCTTAAGTTGTGTGAAGTATGCCTGTTGAATCCCACAGTGTGACCATTCAAATGAAATCTACTGCGCAGTACGTTTTTGTGGTGCTGTTTATTATGCTGTACAAGGTGGTTCAAACTTTTGAGTCTGTGGATGAAATCCTAAAGTGTGACCATTCAAATGAAAGCTACTGAGCAGTACTTTCCTGCGGTGCCGTTTATTATGCTTTTAATTTACTCTAGTAGGTGATTCTAACTTTTGAGTCTGTGGATAAAATCCTCAAGTGTCACCATTCAAATGAAGGCTATTGAGCAGTACTTTCCTGTGGTGCTGTTAATTATATTGTACTAGGTGATTTTCACTTTTGAGTCTGTGGATGAAATCATTGAGTGTGACATTCATTACAAGTTACTGAGCTGTACTTTCCTGCGATGCTATTTATTATGTTGTACAAGGTTGTTCTAGCTTTGAGCCTGTGGATGCATAATTTATATGAAATCCTTAGGTGTGACCATTTATTTTGTTATTAAAAAAGGTTAAAGTAAATTAACCGTGCGGTATCGAGGTGATTTCATTAGCCCTTCGTCAAGACAGTTGGATTATTTGGGTGTCTATAGCAAAGCGAGAAATCACCATACACTACTAGCGAAAAGAAAAAAAAAATAGACACACATGAATTAAATTACGAAATGTCGTGTTCGTTGATCATAAATAGTCATGGTTTTGGTCATAGTCTGTCACCCTTCTTTTTAATACCAGAAACGTGATTTTCTTTACCCGTTTTCAGGCCGAAATTATCCCCCTCCTCCATTTCAAACTAGCGTATTGATAGTCTATCCCCATTTCCAGACCAAAGCAGCCCAAACTCCTTAACCCCATACCTATTTAGCTTACGTAGGGGAGTTCCAGGCTCAAAAATCACCCTAAAATTGGTATATAATCATTTACTATAAAGTAAACTCACGTTCCATAAGCGAAGAAAAACTACTTGTTTCGCTGATTTCCTCCAGTATTTTCAGCGGCTTTCTGTCGCCCCCTCTTTCTTGTTCGGAAACTCCTCGGGTATTTTCCGACTGTAAACGATGGTTATCAGTTTCGTCAGGTCTGGTAAACACGACAGGTTTGGGGTCTTTAGTTGGCCGAGTACGACGCCTCTCTGCTTGAAAAAGAGCACTTTTGCATTTTAATTACACCGTAAAGTTTCGAGAGTAACGACCCTTTCGGACTAAGCTAAAGCAGCCTGTTACGAGTCGCTACTTTCTGGAAGTCGTTACTTTTGGAGGCTCGTTATATTCAGGTGGCAAAAAAGTGTACCATATATGGATTGATTCAACTTTGCAAAATCGAGACATGTGAAAGTAATCATTAGGGATGTTCGAACAGATAAGTCTGTACTTTGCAGTCTTAACTACTCTATCTATTATTTATGTTATAAAAGACATCTGTAGAGGGGTTCTTTGGCGAGCAGTCTTAGATTGTATTGTGAGCTGTGAGTGAATTGTTGGGAGCGCTCCTGCGGTCTTCTGCAGGTTTCCGCTTTTGTTTCTTATTACGGGGATTCAATTTTCCTTTTTGGTCGTCCCTATCGGGGGATCGCTGCTTTTGCGGGGGTTGCTACTAACAACCGTCAAATTTTATCGCTACATTCGGGGGTCGGTATTTTCGGAACTTTATGGTATATAAGTTACCAATTTTCATTTTGTGTTGTTACTGACGGTAACAGCGGCATCTGTAGAATATTAAGAGTGTTCTTAAAATCTTCACTTGTTTTCTGCTTTCAAGACATTTGGGAAATATTATATAAACCTTAACGTCCCTTTAATAATATTCTTCCAACATTCGCGGATGTAGGAGACAAGCGTACAAGTTACACTGACATACCAGCAGGTGAATTTTCTGTCGGTTTTTCTACATCAGCGTATTTAACGTGAACCCAATGACTCCTAATTTCCTCTTCGACTTTCTGCAAGCAACAAACATCTGTTAACATTGACGAAACCTAAAGTGTCCCGGCAGATGTATCTTAGTTTGATTTTTGAACAGTCTGTAATGAAATCACACATGATGAACTGCAATCCACACGCCACATCCACAGGAACACACTGTCCCTTTTATCTAGAAATAACAGTTCTCAATGAAAGAAAACGAACGATTAGTGGATACATATAAAGCGTTTTAAAGGGACACTGTCGCGCCGAAATAAGGAAATTTTGCTTATTTAATTTCCATGTTATATCGCCAAATGCCACCAAATATAAACTGAATTGGATAACAATATTCTATAGAGCAAAACCGAAGGAGATAAAGTGCAGGATTACAAGGATGGAAGTGGATTACAGTTCATCAATTTTGGTTTCGTGACAAGCGGTCAAGAAATCAAATTTCCATTCTGGTGGAATTTTGAGTTTTTTAGTAATCTTTTATTGATAACAAAGCTAACTAAAAAATCTTATTTTACAATTAATTTCACTTAAAAAACTATTCAGTCAAAACACTATTTACATTATTCCTTTCGATTAATTTTTTTCGATTTAGTAATTACTTTGTCTTTTTAGCTCATATTTCTTTGTGTTCATCACTTCTGGCGATTTGTTCTTCTTATTTTCGGGTAATAAAGCAAGCTTTACGCAGGGTCCTGGCCATAATCATGAAAACACGGTATTTTAGCCGGGACACTGTCCCTTTAGCAAAAGTAGTCCACAGCGTGCATTCCAACCTCCTTCATAGATCCACAGGCAACTCAATGTTTTAATGTTAATCATCGAGGCCTGTTATACGTGGGTACCCTGTGTTGCTCTCGCCTTAGATACCCCCCCCTCCCCCTCATATGCAGGAAATGTCAATATGCATATAATTATTAGCACATATACCTCAAAATTCTGCAGTCTGTGAAGGATGGTTTCTAACGTGGAACTGTTTTGTAAGTTGTCAGCTTGAATTTCAGCCTCATCTTCTACCTCTAGCCTGCAAACCGATGAAACATTACTACATAAAGTTGTCTATCTAGTCTAGAAATGAAAAGGTTTCACAGATAATGAAAGGGAAAAAAAAAAAAAATCAACTGAAAGGTTCCGGAATTTTATTCCGTGAAGTATAAAATGGGGTGATGAACTTCCTGGACAGAACTTTATGCACTACATTCGACAACCCAAAGAACAATCAGAACTCGAAGCAAAGGCATGTAGTCAGCGCCAAGCACGTAAAAACGCGTGCGAGCAAGTCACCATTGGTTTTGGTCTTACTTCTGATTGGTTTAGAAAGTGGCGCGTACTTTTTAAAAAGCGTAGAAATGTAAAACCGACGTAACTGCAAAGTTATGTTCGACACTCAATTGAAAACTGGTCTATTTTTCAAACTGTATAAATTCCACAATGAAGCACTCTAGAATAAACCCTAGGCCTAGGTTTGTCAAAGTTTAAGCCTTTAAGTATCAACATACAAAATCTCATCACTAGATTCTATATATGTCTTATGGTACTGTTTGGGAGTTGTTGCTAAAAAATCAAGGAAATGTATCTCCTCGTGGTCCATTTGCTTGATGATGTTTGAAATTGTAAGAGGAATTAAACGCTGATCCCTCACCGCTGCATTTCAAGCACTGTTTCCTCCAAAATGTCGTCAAGAACTTTTTCAGCTAATATATCCGCTTGATTCATTGTCTGTTGAGACACAATTAGAAACACCAGAAATTGAGCTACAGTTTTAAACGAGTTATAGCGGTGGGGCAGGATATGCGAATGTTTACTCGGTCGATCGGCTGTTAACATTGATCCCGCGATATGTAATGGTCACCTGCCTTACCCATGGCGATGTCGTTGGAGGGAGGGGAGGGTTGGGAGGGAGGGAGGGGAGGGGAGGGTGAGGAGTTGGAGATAGGAGTGAGGAGTAAGTGGTGTGGGTGGTGGGGGGTGGGGGGGGGGGAGAAAACGTCTTGGAGAGGGGAGAGCCCTATAATAATAATTTCTTTCGTATAGAAAATTAAATAGTAATACCGTAAATGATCTAATAAACGCCCACTCTCAAATAAACGCCTCGTATCTTATAAATGCCCCCCCCCCCTCCTCCCTGAGGTGTAAAGTTTGTATTAGACGCTCCCCTCTATTAAACGTCCCGTGTCTAATAGACCCCCCCCCCCCCACAACCCAAGAATCGCCTCAAAAACCAAGGAAACGCTCCATACAGTAAAATCACGCAATTTATTTAGTTTCTTGCTTGCTTGGTTAACAATGGCCAACGATGCCAACATGGTTGACCCAGATGACGATGAAGACATCGATATCGAACTATAAACGACATCTCTAGGCTTTGCTTTAGCGCAGATTAGATTAGTCTCCTACTCACAAACTCTGTTTTCTATCTTTCTCCGCGAGCAAACTACGCGTCTTATTTGTTTTGTTGACATTGTTACAGTTAAAGTGAAATAAACGCCTCATATCTATTTAACCCCCCCCCCCACTCCCCCCCTAGGACCCCTAAAATTTAATAGACGCCCCGGGCGTTTATTAGATCATTTACGTCTCTGCTGCTTTTTACCGTTGTTGTCATTCTACACACGCAAAAAGTTTTTCATTGCTTTTGACGAGAAATGTTCCTAAGTCCTAAGTCGTATTTCATTAGACAATATTTGACTTTCCGAAAAGACTGCTTATGGTCCACAGAATTACATTTTTAAGCAGCATTAGGATAAGAAATACCGAAAAAAAAAATTCTATGTAAAAACTATTTCTATGTAAACTTACTGTGTGCGATGCGAGTTTGCCCAGCTGATGCTGCAGTGATGTCTTCTGTTTTGTGCCTCTTTTAACCTCTGTGTCTGCTATCGCCTGCATATGATAGGGGAATCAACTGTGCTATTTAACGCTTTAACAGGGTTTATTCTATAGTGCGGCATTGCGGGATTTTCCGCAGATGGTATATATACCTGGCTTCTCACGAGGGTGCAGAATATCTCATGGCGTAAGCACAAGACCAAAGAACAGATTTACGGAGAGATTCCACCTATCTTTGCTATCTCAACACTAGTTGAGTTTTGAATTTCCGGGCAAAGTCTACCTCTGTTTTGATTCTCGACGTAACAAAAATTACTTCATGGTTCTCGTACCTCAGCGCGGTCCAGAAGAGGTTGTAGTCGTGATCTTATTGCTTCTTCTGTCTCTGATATCAACCGTCTGGATAGTAAAGCTTCTGGGCTGAAATAAAAAAACGCAGTCTGAAAATGCCCGCGCGACCACAAAATGTCCAGAACAGAACACCACGTATAAATACAAAGTTCAAGCGGCATCAGTTGTTCAAAAGCTGGATAGTGTCATCCACTGGATAAATCTCTATCCAATGGATAACACAATTGGTTTTGTTAATGCTTATCTACTGGATAGTGATTTATCCAGCAAGATACAGTGCAGCTCAGCAACAAGCGACCAAGGCACACGCAAAACACACGCACGTTTTACGCGTTAACACGCGATACAAAATCACATTTAAAAGCACGTTTATAAAGCGCTTTCGCTTTTGTTATTCATTGCCATGATTTTGCTTTTTCTAGCATTGTTCTCCAAAGTCTTCCTAAGCAAAAGACAAGTCCTGCTCCCAAAAAGCCACTAACGCTTTTCTAACGCTTTTCAAGCGCGTCTTTGCGTACACTTATTTCTGAGCTGCACTGCAGGGTTATCCACAGTAGGAATAATCAGTCCTTGAACAAAATACAATACAAACCTTCTGTGACGTCGCCGAAGAATCTCTGTTTTCCGTCGTTCTTCTAATTCTCGAATCTGGTTTTACAAAAGATCAAATAAAAACATGTTTTTAACTTGGAACTGCTACTTCATGTAAAGTAGGCACTAAAAGTTCAAGTGATTTGAGTTATATCAAACTTTACCCTTCTTTCTGCTTCTTCATCAAGCCATCTTTGCCTGAGGAAGGAAATGTTCACAGTTATGAGCTACCGCCAACAGTAATCAACATTTAATTTCTTCTTACATTGTCACTAACATATTACCTTATAAACTAAGTTGAAAAAACCAAATCTTCGTATTTAAAATTATCTGAAAATGTAACAAAATATTTTTTTCACTTGTCCACACTTTCGTGTTTTCGCCTGAAATCGCACACTTTTTATGCGATTTTCGTCCAACGTCCACATAAGTTTGATCGAAAACTGCATCCTCGTTTTCATGAGTCTACTAGCCTACCAGCAAACTCTCTTGGGAGAGGAGGAGGAGGAGGAGGAGGAGGAGGAGGACGAGGAGGAGGAGGAGGAGGACGAGGAGGAGGACGAGGAGGAGGAGGACGAGGAGGAGGAGGAGGAGGAGGAGGAGGAGGAGGACGAGGAGGAGGAGGAGGAGGAGGAGGAGGAGGACGAGGAGGAGGAGGAGGAGGAGGAGGACGAGGAGGAGGAGGAGGAGGAGGAGGAGGACGAGGAGGAGGAGGAGGAGGAGGAGGAGGACGAGGAGGAGGAGGAGGAGGAGGACGAGGAGGAGGAGGAGGAGGAGGAGGAGGAGGAGGAGGACGAGGAGGAGGAGGACGAGGAGGAGGAGGAGGAGGAGGAGGAGGAGGAGGACGAGGAGGAGGAGGACGAGGAGGAGGAGGACGAGGAGGAGGAGGAGGAGGACGATGAGGACGAGGAGGAGGAGGAGGAGGAGGAGGAAGGATAATGAACTATCAGCATCGTGCAGAGATGGCACGAACTTGCAACACACAAGTATACGCAGCAATCAAACAAATTGTTTAAATCATGCATCCTACGAAGAGAATATAGTGTCCTTAACGAATATACATGAAGCAAAATATATCAAAAGATTAGACGTGTACTGTCAGTTTACACACAACAGAACTCGCATGTAGCTCTGATTAAGTTATTGAACTTGATTTTCATTTGGTGACAACTTTCTCATCGGGGGTCATTCGGGGTGGCATTCAAAATTCTGAAACATCGGTGCAAGCAGCTCTCTTCTCCCTTCTTCCCATCCCAATTGTGTTTTTATGGATCAAAATACAACAACTCGAGCAATATTTTTAAAACTTTTAAAATTCCATAATTTAAGCATCACCCTTAATTACCCTTTGATGCAGTCAATCTGGTGTGAAGAGGCTTTTTGTAAATTCACGTTGTTTTAAATGTCCATTTGAAAGCAATGAGTTGGGGGGAAAAGTACATTTTAAAACAACTGCCCTTGAATACAAGGATAAAATAAATTACCTGGCTACTTCTCTTTCCACGAGCTCGTAGTCTGTAGGCAGCATTCTGCGAGCATACTTTGGGCTTTTCGGACTTTCAAGCTAAACAGAGGGTGTTTAACGAAACAAAAAGACGCAGTACTGGTTAAAAACTAATGGTAAATGGAGCCTTTTGTAGAGCTTAAAGATAAATTAGAGCGAATGATAATTTAATTGGTCGAGGATGATTTTTTGGCGCCCAGAAGGCAAGCAGAAGTTACAATCTGGCAACTAAAAAATTTAGGCTTGTCCACATAAAGTGCAATGACTAACGTCACAGAGTTGCTAAGTTGTGGTGGGAGTCATTTGCTCATTTGCAAGGTCATCATCATCATCATCATCATCATAACTTTATTGATGTGTCAACAAGATTTAGCATTGCTGCTAATTGGGGACACCTAAAACAAGTTAAAATATATCAAAACTATGTACAAGATGGTCAAGATGGCCGGGGTCAAGGTCAAGATGGGAAATATTATGTCTCTGAGAATTAACTAATTCAGTATTTTCGTAAGGAGACTGGCCATTCTAAAAAACATTAAGTAATCCTAACTTAGTGTGGATTTCAATCGAATGTCAAAAGCAATTTCACGATTGCTATGGCTTGCATTAATTATACTTTACTTTGAGATTGGCAACATAAAATATGCGCCACCTTCTCAACCAATCATAAGCCGAATCAAAACTTTGCTCACACACGTTTCCCCATGCTTGGTGTCGGCTACATGTTTTTGCTTCAAGTTTTGGCTGGTTCATTAGTAAGTAGAGACTTTATTTACCCAAGGTACATGTAGCACAAAATAGTATAAAGATACTAACAATCAAATGGCCCTCCTACAACAGTCTATAAATTATACAATTAAAGATACAAAATATTATAAAATAAGATACACTGTATAAACTATGGTTAAACTATGAAATAATGTCGAAATAAGGTGCAAGAAAACAACCGGTCAAAAGCCGTTGTGATTGGACAGAGTAATAATTGATTTGTTTTTGTTTTTATTACTCAATTGAAAACTGCTTTATAATCAAATGACAATTTTGAGCGACAACTTCCCACCATGCACAATGATTTGTTCTAGGTATTTTTATTAATCATTGATCAAAAGCAGCATAATTGTTTTCATAGTACTGCTTCTAGTATACAATTATCGCTGCTTTTTTTTTAAAAAAAAAACTGTATTCACCTGTCGTTCGCATTCTCTCCTCTGTGTTCGTGGTGATATATAAGCCATCTCGTTATAAGGCACCCTTTCTGGAGTCCTAGGACCTTCTTTTGTTGGTGTTCTGGGAGGGGTCTTTGGTTTGTCCGGACCCTCTACATGAGGAGCCTTTTTCAGTATAGAGGACACTGTCTCTTTGGCAAAGTGTGCCTGGTCCATGTCTTGCAGCAGTTGTACTTTTTTAGCAATTTGTTGAGCTCGCTGACGTTTAAGCTTTAATAAAAGTTTAAATCAGCCAGTTGTGGACGCACATTGTATTTAATATACATGTATGATTTGGGGAGCAGCACATACTCATACAACTTTAAATTGCAAAAATTAAGTTACCGGTACTTGGACTCCAGAACTAAAGCAAAATCACAACATTTTGTTAAGAGAACTTTTCTCCCAGGGATAGATGATGAGCGAGAGGTAAAAGATGCAAGGACATGCAAAAGTCACCTTCCACGCAGAAACTCAAAATTTTATACACTGCAGTCAGAATGCCTCTCTAAAAGTGACTGGGTAGGGCCACAGTAAAGATTCTCTTGTATTTGGATAATGCACATTGTGTTTGAAATAACTAAAACGGCTAGGTGGGTCATTTACACACTGAAATCGTTGTTTAAAACACGAAAAATAGTAAATAATAAAAGATTGTCAAAAGTGTCAATAATTATTTAAAGTGACTTAAATTACAAACATTTCAGGCATTAAGCCATTCATCAGTGTGGTCCACCACCCAAAATGTTTGTAGTTTATGTCACTTTGAATTGACACTTTTCACGATCTTTCGTTTTATTATTTTATTATTTTTTTTTTTCATGTTTTAAACAAACATTTAATATTTAATCAAGTGTCACACATCACTTGGGGAATAGCAACTTTTACTCCTACTTAAAGTTATTTACACACTTACTGATAGCAGACAAAATGGCATAAAAGCAAGGAATATAATATTGAATTCCTTTCACAAACCTTGAGTTTAGCAGGAAGTAGCAGAGCTTGTTTAGCAGGTTTGACTGGTTTAACAGCCTGCAACTGAGCAGGTCTTTGCTGGAGGTTTGGTTTCACCTTTAAAGGGAAGAAAGACAAGGCAAATTAATACCATGTTAATCTGCAAAAACACTGATGTGGCCACATTAATCTTTGCAAAATGCCGGATCTTCCTCTCCTGTCCCCACTCCTTCACCTTTCAGCCTGACTCTCACACCCCTGGCTGTGTCTTTTGACTTGCCCCAGTCCATGGTTTGGCTCAGTGCTTGTTTGCCCTCAAAATATGTCCGCTTTGCAAGCTCAGTAGGATTTCATCCACAGACTCTAAAGTTAGAACCACATTGTACAGTATAATAAACAGCACCACAGGAAAGTACTGCTTATTCACTTTCATTTGAATTGCCACACTTTAGGATTCCATCCACAGACTCCAAAGTTTTAACCACATTGTACAAGGAGAAGATTGAGTCACAGAGTGAAAGAATAAATAAGCTACTGACAGTTACTGTACTCCATTATTAATAATGGAAAACAAAGCATAACATGTACATGAAAAGGGAGTAAAGATAAAACATACCACAGGGGTCTGAACTGGAGTGTCCTTAGCTCTAAGCAGTGCAGATAACCCAGCCTGTAACACAGCATCCCTCTCTGGGGTGGGGTCTGGAGAACGTGTTACCACTGTCAAATTAACATTATTATGAGAAAGAGAAAATAATACATGTAGGGACTGTATAAGTGTCACAGCCCATGGATTTTAATCTTTTTTGTCAAAATAATACTGTCAGTAATAAAAACACTTATTAAGAAAAAGAAATCAACCAATTCGTGAAAGAGGAAAAAATCATGGTCTGTTCTAGTCCATTTTGTAAACAAAAATTTGAGAACTTGACAGAGCTAACTTTGTTTTCAAGTTTTCTATGACTTAACCTTCGGACGTACACACTAACTTACACCCCCACCATGGTACAAGGGGGGGGGGGGGGGGGGGGGGGTTGCAACCCCCCACCCCCTTGGGTTTTTGCGATGTTGCAATATTTCGGAAATATTTTACATATAATAGATAGCTCGCGATGTGCTCTACAAGATAAGGTAAATATTATGGGTTGTGACGCTGCTGGGGGTCTGTGACATCATCCAAAATGGCCGCCATCTTGGATTTTACTAAAAATTCAAATTTATCGGGAAAATGTGGAAATTGCAAATATTGTTTGCTAGAGTTGCAAAATAACATACAATTAAACATTTTGGTGCTTTTAGTAGCATTTTATATGGTTTTTTTTCACTGAAAAAAGGTGAAAAACAAGCATTAGATATAGAGAGATAGATAGATAACTTTATTTATACACGGTATTTCCATCAGCTTAATTTATCATAATCAGCGAGCTACCTAACTTCCTAACTACAAATAAGAGGTACAATATAAAAAATAAAAACTGCTTTTCATGGAAGCTGTGTTCAAAAATATATTTAAAACTTTACTTAAAAACTATGGCAACTTAGTTTTGTTTTAAATTCGCTTAAGGAAGACGCTTGTCTTAATTCTGTAGGTACATGTAAGTTGTTCCACAACTGAGCTCCACTGTATGAAAAACTTCTTTTCAGATAATCAGTGCGAGGTTGTGGAAGAACTAGTTACCATAGCAACCGGTTGTCGCCAAACTTTACCAAATGTGTCTTAAGGATAAATGAACAGCTACTCAAGCGGCATGTGCTAATCTTAAATGGTCTTGAAAATATCGGAGAAAAACCTTACGACCAAGGGTTAAAGGGAAAAACAGTATCACGGGGATTTGGTGTCATTTTAAAAAGCAAAAGGTGATATAATAATTGTGGTGTGATAACAAATCGAAAAATAAAGCTCCAGTGGTGTTCCTCTTTCAAGAATTGGCTGATTTCACTCTTTTGGTGTTTTAGCATTTTTTTATAAATAAGTTCAGGTGTTGTGAAATGGATTTGACCAAAAAACATCAAAATTCCCGTGATAATTCCCTTTAACAAACAACCATAGATGGTTTTGGCACACTTGGGTGGTAATTTAAATCACTTCAAAGTTACACCAAATCACTGTGACAGCCTCTTTAAGTACTGTGGAGTTCTGAAAGTAGCGGGCTCTCGAAAGAAACGGCTACCCGAAAGAAATGCTAATTTTAGGACCTTTCTAGTAATTCCTGGAAGTAACGCCCCACCGGAAAGTAACGACCCCATGAAAGTTACGGTTCAATCTAAAATGCCATACTGAGGTCAGCTGACATCTTTACGCAGATGAAATAGCTTAGCGTTTTGCTGTACAAGAATGCCGAGGAATGCCAAAGAGTCAATGAGAAAAGGAGAATTAAAGTGGCATTACGCTTATTCCACAGTTGTATTTATCATCATTTTTTTTTCAATTACTCGCATATTTTAGGTGCCTGAAAGTAACGGCTACCCGAAAATAGTGGCTACCCAAAAGTTGAGGCCCCTTACGCCTGCTAATTCTGAATTCAAAGTAATGGGTCTGCTACTTGCGGAAATCAACGTTCATGAATGAATGTTGAATGTTAATGAATGTTGAGTTCAGATCTTTTTTAATTAAATACTGTACAGAGCTTAAAGGGACAGTTTTCGGGCTGATACCAAGAGCTTTCCTTGCTTTTAATTATTATGAATCTTGAAATACATGTAGGTTAATGAAAACAAAGAAATTTCAACTGAAAGGGACACTGTCCCAGCTGAAATATCGTGTTTTCATGATTTATGGCCAGACGCTTGGTTTAAGCTTACTTTTATCTTGAAATTGGAATAGATCATCACTAAAAGTGATAGAAGCAAAGAAATATGAACTAAGCAGACAGAATAACGGCTAGAAAAGTCAAAATTTCACAAGAATGGCAAGTTTGATTTGACAGGCAGTCAATAAATCAAATTTCATGAACTGTAATCCACTTCAATCCTTGCAATTCTACACTTTATCTCCAAACTACTGCTTTTGTTTTGCTCTTTAGTTTACTGTCAGTTTAAATAGATTGAATATTTTTGTCCAACTAAGTTGTATTTGGTGGCATTTGGCGATATAATGTGGAAATAAGCTGTACAGTAAGAAACATTTTGCTACATACTGTAATTCGCCGGGACAGTGTCCCTTTAAGAGACAAATTAACAGCTACATGTAAGTTTTGAACCAGAATAGCAATTATGATAATTATCACATTATCACATGATATGATGAACTGTAATATAATCCACTTCTATCTTTAGTAACCATGCATTTTGTCCCCAAACTACTACGCTGTACTTGTTCCGTTTTGTTCTGTAGAATCGGTTTATCCAATTTAGTTAATATATAATTTATTTGGTGGCATCTGGTACATGTATTTATATGGTCCAACCTGGTTTCATAGGTGTTGGTAATTTGTTAGTGCGCTGAGGTTTTCTGTCAGCCACTTCCTGGATAAAAGCACTCGGTATCTCTGGTGTTTCCTCTGTTTTTAACTGATGGTCCATACTTTCAACCTGATACAATAATAAAAGGAAATCAGTTAGTATTATATGCACAAACGAAAAATAAGAGATATTAAATATTAAGTTTAATGAGGCCATGTCAGGATATAAATTATTTCAACAAGTGACAAAGGCACTGAAACTGTGACATGAAAGAGATAAATAATTCATCATTATACATGTAACTATAATTCATCATTAGTGATGATGAATGACAATGCTACTGCGACAGCTATGAATTCAAAATATTAATATGAAGATAAAGACAGGGTGTTTCGTGGTGTTAAATTCAAAAGAAACTCCTGCATGTTTTCTTTGGGAAAAAAATTCCTACTATTTTATGCACAAAATACAGTGAGAAATTTAGTGAGCATGGAGCACCCAGCTGGTTCTTTTACACATGCAGCTTTTGCCTTTATCTTCTGTCTTCAAAGATTGAAGTTCTGCTTGATGAAATCATGATTATAAAAGATTCTCGATGCATTCTACACTGGTAGAAGTCCCACTAGAAGAGGGCCTACAGTTGTAGTTAACATCCCGAAATTGTGAGAATGATGACTTGTTTTAAAATTCAAAAGGGGCGGCCTCTTAAAATCTCTCTGTGACCAAAAGGCTCTCTTGCTGACCTTTTTCTCTTCATCCTCTATTCTCTTCAGTCCATCACTGAGATCTTCTCCACCAACGTGGAGCTGTGCAGCCAATAGAGACAGCTGTCTAATGAGCACAGACAGTTCTTGGTACATTGGTGGCAAACCATGGCCAATCTTAGGCTGTAGTGGGGCGTGGCTGACAAATGTCTGTAGTGCTCTCACTGCTCCCCTGTGGGCTGCTGCCAGGCGACTCAGTGTCTGACTCTGAATGAGCATTTAATAAACAATGACATTGTATCAAACAACATTAAAATTGCACATTCAAGTATTTTAGGACTGAAGGACTAATTAACAATTAGACCCGTAGCCCGAAAGGGCTACGGGTCAATAGCCCATGAGGCGAAGCCGAATGGGCTATTGACCCGTGGCCCTTGAGGGCGAAGGGTCTAATTGTTTTAGTATCACCCAACTAGTCGGACAGAAAAAGGCAATAATAAAAAAAAGCAATTGCAAGTTGAAGAAATATTTATTTGGGAATAAAACGAAAAATAAAACCGGCGAATTTCGCTACTCGATGACTATTACTATTAGACCCCTAGTAGCGTAGCCAATCAAAATGCAGGATTTGCATTAGTCCACTAGTTGGGTGATACTAATGGCCAATAAACTTAATGTAGAATTTTCTGCACTTTTCAATAACACGCAGATTCTGAAATTCAAAACTTAACCAGTTGACAGTTTTGTTTTTCACTGCCGCATTACCATAGCGATGTCTCAGGAACATAACAATCCTTTACACAAAATGGTCCAATGTTTCTCACCCTACAGTAAGTATGATTGACGGCTGCATATTAAAGACGTTACAAACCTTAGTTGGGCTTTGAACTTCAGAGTTCATGTGTTATTGAAAGGCGCAGTAAGGTAAAGCCGTTTTCAATTGGTTTGATTGACTGTGCTACTTGAATGTTGTTGTTCTTTTCAATAAATATTTTTGATTGTTTTTTGTTATGGCTTTGTTTATTTAATAACTGTTTTTCTCAAATTTGCCAGCTGTTCTTTGCACGTACTGTATATGTACTGTAGCCTTGAATTAAGAAGTGAAACATTGCTTTTGATTTGGCCTCAGGTATAAAAAAATGCTTTTGGTTACCTGCAAACATAAGGAAGAGTTACAAGTAATCATAACAGGGCTTTTTTGTTAATCATACAAAACAAAACTGCAAGCCAAGTAAGCCAAATCTATGCAAAAAAAAAAATCAAATTTGACAGAAGGGACGGTTCTTTATTTATAAGGATAACCGGGTCAGGAAATTTAAAAAAAACTTTTCTCACACACCATTCAAGCCTGCAAATAACAGTCGGTCATCGGACAATTGTCCGGCAAATTTGAGGTTTTGACAGGTAAAAGCTGAGCCTGGTCGGACACTCTGACCGGGCATTTCAGCTGCAATGAAAAATATTTTTTCTTGAAGTTTGTGGCCAAATATGGAACAAGTTTATTTTATTATACTACCGCAATACAACGCAAAAATGCTTTGTTATCACTTTCCATTTTCTTCCGTTCCGAAAATGAATTTATCACGCGCAATGCGTCGTCTCAAATGTCACGTTGAATTGTAAACACGTCACATCAAGCGCCAGTATTCCTAAGTTGTTAATTGACGCTTTTTGCAGCGGCGTCGTGAAAGATCGTTTAGCCCCATTCATTAACTACCTTCCATTCGCTTAAAACTTTTGCTACGCGAAGGAGAGTTATTTTATCAAATTTCAACGTGTTACATTAAATCTAATTACACAAATTTTCTATTTAATTGATCCCGAAAAAAAAGAGTCTTTCAGGGGAAACTTGCTTTCAAAAGAAGTCGAAGAATTCATGTAATCAGGCCAATTTTCAAGTCTCTGAATGTTACTGTGAGTTTTAAACAGTCCAGGAACGTCTACAAGCAGAGGTCAACAAAATGTGTTCTTCTAAGGGCCTGTTTACATGGAGGGAGGGTGACCCGGGTACCAGGGTCACCCTCCCAGCCGGGCTAACACATAGCCCGCCTTTACATGGGCGGGCTATTAGGGCGGGCTATCATATAGGTGAGCTATCTTTTTTTTGGCGGGCTCTTAAATTGTTTTGGCGGGCTCATGTTTTGGCGGACTTTTTTATTGCAACGGCACGCTTTATTAAGCACGACATATTAACAAACATGGCAGCAAGAAGAAAGGCTATAGCGGCGAGTTTGCTGTTTTTATTGCTTGTTTTCACGGGTAATTTCAAGTCAAAAGAGATAGCCTGCCTAGGAGGGTGACCCTGGGGTGACCGTTTACATGCCTGTTTACATGGAGGGAGAGTGACCCGGGTAGCAGGGTCACCCTCCTAGCCGGGCTACCCTGGGAGGGCCAACTTTTCATACATTTCTTTACAAAACACACTGAAGTGTTTACATGATAGACAGGGTCACCCGCCTACCCGGGTCACCCTGTCTGCTTGCCAGGGTAACCCTCCTAGGCAGGCTATCTTTTCTGCATGTAAACGGTCACCCCAGGGTCACCCTCCTAGGCGGGCTATGTCTTTTGACTTGAAATTACCCGTGAAAACACGCAATAAAAACAGCAAACTTGCCGCTATAGCCTTTCTTCTTGCTTCCATGTTTGTTAATATGTCGTGCTCAATATAAAGCGTGCCGTTGCAATAAAAAAAGTCCACCAAAACATGAGCCTGCCAAAACAATTTAAGAGCCAGCCAAAAAAAAAGATAGCTCACCTATATGATAGCCCGCCCTAATAGCCCGCCCATGTAAAGGCGGGTTATGTGTTAGCCCGGCTGGGAGGGTGACCCTGGTACCCGGGTCACCCTCCCTCCATGTAAACAGGCCCTAAAAGAAGATTCTTCTGATGAAGTCAGTTCATCTGAGGAATCTGAAGAGACTCTTCAGAAGTGAAGAGGAAGATACAGAAACATTCTGATTCTCCATAAAACACAAACTTTCTTCATTTTAGTTAATATCATCGCAAGATGTAACAGACCCTTTTTTAAATGGCAACAAAATTTAAAATCAATCTCATTGACATAGTAAGAAAGAGCTTGGATTAAAATAATTAATAGAAATGAGAAAAAAGTTCAAGGCAATATATGACAATTTCTTTGAGAAATCATGATTTCAAAATTCCTAAAATTTACAGGTGTTTGTGACTAGGCGTGTGGTGCCAATATGTTTTCCGCCAATAATACAAACATTTTTAAATTTGTCGGTTATCAACAGGTAAATAATACCTGATTTAATGTAAAGGTGCTCTTTCTGGTGCTAGTATTGATTTTTCACTCAGTTGACTTTAATTTTAAGCCGTTCGAATTTGCAACCAACATTCTGACGAAGGGTCACCATCTATATTGAAATACAGAACGGAAATGTCTCTAATGTCTCTTTTTTAATTTCTAATGACAAAGAAAATTTTTGTCCGACCAGACTGGCTTCTTGTCAGGTCAAAACGTGTCCTTGGCCTGACAAATGACCTGCTTATAGACAAAAATTATTTGCAGGCTTGCCATTGGTAGCCATGCCAGCAAACTGCCACAGCCTGAGCTTTATTCTAAAATA
The DNA here is from genome assembly GCA_024195265.1 of Dendrophyllia cribrosa. Taxonomy (NCBI): domain Eukaryota; kingdom Metazoa; phylum Cnidaria; class Anthozoa; order Scleractinia; family Dendrophylliidae; genus Dendrophyllia; species Dendrophyllia cribrosa. Next base: position 33,081,375 of record JAJLRJ010000008.1, on the reverse strand, counting down.
AAAAACTGTACACATACAATGCTAAAAAACCGATGCTACAAAAATGTAACAAAATTACACAGTTGCACATCATATTTTACACAGTTTGCAAAACTGGTGGGTAGGTAGGCAGGTCAGTATGGCAGACGCAACAAAAGCAACTGCCCACCTTTCAGGTCACATGACCTATTAGTGCTGCAACGATATGTACCGGTGCACCGCAATACTTTTTGTCACGATACGAATATTGATATTTGAACAACATACATTGTATCGCGATATTATGATATTATGATTCTTCATCAACATTCAGAAATTACTGTCTTAAATGACTCCTTACCCAAGTCCAAGCCTTTTTATAGCTATTTATTAAACAAAGGGACAAGAAAGTTCCATCCTTGCTTCGTATAGCTTCGCATGTTTCCGACACATATTTACAATTAGTTGTCAGCTGACACAATCTTGCACGCCCACGAGAAAAACATGCAGTTCGTCGCAAAATGTCTTCCCGCGTTGGTGGAAAAATGTATGTAATGATGTATCGTATCGTGTATCGTATCGTGGCACTTGTATCGAGATATGTATCGTATCGTGAGAAAATGTATTGTTGCAGCCCTATGACCTACATGTATAGTAATGTTGTAGTAAGTGACAGAATATTAACTACCAGTCAATAATTATTTACCTTTTTAGTATGTCTTATTCCTCTTCCCTTCTTATTCAGCTCATCCTCAATTTCTCGAACCTGTAAAAGGAAGAAATTAAAGCAATTCTCTTTATAGAAGGCTTCTGTATTATTGTTTTGATGCTGGCTCTACAAGGTTGAGTATTAAATTAACATCCCAAGTATTTATTTGTCAATAAATACTTGTCATTAATTACATAAAGTCAAGTATCTATTTGAACCTGACTATTATGTAACTGATTTCCCATGTCTCTTTGTGTTCATACTGTACTTGTCAATTCGCTCACGACACTTGCAGTTCTCATTCCCCCTTATCTCTTTATCAAGAGCAGCAGAATATACCAGGCATATCTCATCAATGAAATCAATGACATCAATGACATCAATGTGTAATCGATGAGTAATCAATGGAAAATCAGTTGATTAGTCATTGATTGTTGCCGATGATCAATAGGTAATCGATGAGTAATCGATAGGCCACAAAATTTTCAGTCATTGATTACTCATCAATTGCATTGATTAGTCATTGGTTGCATTGATTACTCATCAATATCATCGCGTGGCCGCAAATGACATTTCCATGAGGGATTAAGAAAAAAGGAAAACACTAAGGGCTCCCATATAAAAATGACGGGGGTGCTCATCGGAAATTTTCGAAAAACACCCTAAAAGGTACCAGAATCTCGTTTGATGGGCATGGCTCAAAATAATTTTTACCCCTGAGAGGTACCAATTCTAAAACATCACATGTCATATTCTGTCATATTTTTCAGCTCATACCCTAAAAGGTACCGCGATAATTCTAACTGTGGTCATTTTAGATTTTAGTACCCTAAGCGGTACCAATCTCCAAATCTTGACCCCTAAAAGGTACGACGAGCACCCCCGTCATTTTTATACGGGAGTCCCCCCCCCCCCCCCCCCCCTTCCACCCCCCGGGGCCCGGCCGTGTCCGTGGTCCGGCCACGGCCGTTTTTTATGTAATCTTCTGGCAGAAAACGAAGATTAAAACAGAAAAAAAAGATCAACAATCTCGGAAAGATTCGTTTTTATTAAAACTTTGTTTTTGTGCCGGAAAATTACATAAAAAACGGCCGTGGCCACGGACACGGCCGGACATGGGCCACATACTGTATTTGTTGAGAGCACTGCTTTGTTTGCATATGTCTAAGAGGAAATAGCTTATGAGTCTTCTTAGACGAGCCAGTCTCGCCTGCGTTATAACTTCATTTACAGGTAAACATCATTTCAATAAAAAAGGGTATTTCTCCATATTACTAGCAGAAGCTGGCGGGAAGTTCGTAATAGACGAGTAATCAATAGGTAATCAATGAGTAATCAATAGGTAATCAATGAATAATCAACAGGTAATCAATGAGTAATCAATAGGTAATCAATGAGTAATCAATGACATCAATTTCTAATCAGTGACATCGACGAGTAATCAATGACATCGATTAGTAATCAATAGGCCACAAAATATTTTGTCTTCGATTAGTCATCGATTATTCATTGATCTTCGGCAATAATCAATGACTAATCAGCTCATTACTCATTGATTACCCATCGATTACTCATTGATGTCATTGATCATCAATGAGACATGCCTGGAATATATTTAGGTAGTTATGACAATTACAATAATTACTGTCATTACTACCTAAATATACGGTATCTAAATGTTAGCAAAATTTATCAAAGGCTTATAGACCACTTTCATAATGGCGGCCGATTTATTTATTCTTTTATATGTATGTTAATTAGCCTCACTGGCCTCATTTTAAAGTAAAAATTCTTTTGAATTTTGCACATGTTACCGAGGCCAGTGAGGCTAATTAACATACATATAAAAGAATAAATAAATCGGCCGCCATTATGAAAGTGGTCTATTGGTAAAAATACATGACTGTAAGCCTGTCATCAGTCAATTATCATGTCCCTTGTCTCCCACTGAGAATTGGGCTGCAAGCACCTGTCAATAATAATATATTAATACCTTTGCTTAATATGAAAAGGCTAGGCCCTGAACAAATGCCTTGTTCAAATATATGCTGGGTTCAAAAAGCCAAGATTAAAATAAAAGACAAAGGCATTTTAAACAAGAAAATATAACAAGCAATTTCCCTTTTTGATATTTTTTAATAGTAATAAAAAATGTTTATCAGGGTTTTCAAAAACGTTTTCCTCAACTAATCCATTTCTGTTAACAGTTGTAACAATGTGGTATTTTGCCAACAGGCCTTAAACTAAACAATGTACTGAAACACCTTAATTCACAGCTATAACACTTGTACTATTGACACCCAATGCAGGGGTTACGGGTAATATGACAGGTTCAAATGAGAACACTGATTTATAAATTAAAATAAATACAGCAATGTTGTCTCTCTTGTAAGCAACCATCTACAGTAGTGACCATGGAAGGCTGTTGCTCATGGGAGATAGTCACTGAAGGGAGATAGTCGTTTGGAAGAGTGGTTGCTGGGAGAGAGATAGCTGTATTTTGTTATTTAACACTTCCAAATTCCAATAAGATCTGAAAAGTGTCCCCAATTAGTACTACGTGCTAAATACCTTTGACACTTAAAGAAAGTGATTTATTTATTTATTTATTTATTTATTTATTATTTATTTTAATCACCTGTCTCTGTAGCACATAAAGCATCCGTGCTGACCTGGCAGCCTGCTCTTCAGCTCTCACCACTTGCCGCTGGTCTACATCATCATCTGACAATCTCACCTCTCCATCTCTTCGTCTCTTTAGCCTTTTATCTTTGTTCCTCAAGACTTCAGGTCTTTCATTTTTTAATCCTTCCATCTGCTTCATGTACTGATGCAGCTCTTTGCGAAGTTTTCGTATTTCATTTGCCTGTGTTCTTTCCCTGTCTGATTCAAATCCATCATCTTCCCTTGTCGCTGGGTAAAAGTACATCTCATGTTGTCTCCTTGCAGCTGCTTCTTGCTTCTTCACTGTCTGGTGCACCCGTTCACGCAGAGTAACAGCATCATGTGATGGTAAATCCTGAGATTTCAATTTACCACTTTTCCCTTTAGTTTTCTTTCCTGGAGGTCCCTTCCCCTTGGCTGATACCGTAACATGCCTGCTTTGAGTCTCCTTATCTTGTGAGACTAACACATTCTCAGTTCCAAGTTCTTTTACCTTCTTAACATCCTTCTTAGCAAGGTGAACAGCAAGAGCAAGTCGGTCACTTGACAAAGAAGATGAAACAGATGCCATAACAGGATACACATTTGGAGTTGTGGCATGGTTATGAAGTGCTGCATGTGGAGTTTGTGTCTGTTCGCTTATTTTTTCTATAACAATAGGTTGTGGTTTTTTAAATCTTGTTGTTAATGGTGATGCTGCAGTTGTAGGAATCCCTAAGTTAAATTGCAGTTGGTTCATTTGATGAGGAGCTGCTCCATTGTGGGATATTGGCATTGAGCGATGTGGAACAGTCACTGTAGGATTAAACCCAGGTTGAATGATGCCCGCAACTGGAAAGTTAAAGCCCACTTGGGTTGGGTTCCACAGGACACCAGTTGTCATCCTAAACAACATACAAAATGTTCCATTATTTATTCTTTAGTCAGTGACAACAAATAACATTTAACAGTTACAGTCGAACTCTGCTTAATGGATACCCGCTTAATACGAACATCCTGTTATTGTAACAGGTAGTTTTCTTGGTCCCGGCCAAAAGCCCATACATTTTCTCTAAAATTTGCCCGCTTAATACGGACCCCCATTAATACAGACACCCTGTTATTGCGGTGAATGCTTGGTCCCAGCTGAAAGCCCATACATTTTGTCTAAAATTTGCTTGCTTTATTAATAACATGGACCCCCATTAAAACAGACACCCCATTGACGCTGAGAGTTTTCTTGGTCCCAACTGAAAGCCCACGCATTTTTTCTAAAATTTGCCAGCTTCATATAGTGTAAGGACCCCCATTTAGGGCATTATACAGACACCCCATATTGAATACAAACAGTTTTTTTGGTCCCAGCCAAAAGTCCATACATTTTATCTAAAATTTGCCTGTTTAATACCGATACCCTGTTAATATACACCTCTAGACAGTTTCTGTGGTCCATCCAGTATCCGTATTAACGGGGTTTGTCTGTACCACTGAGCACAATAATAAATGTAGTGTACATGTACAGTGAAACTTCTGTAATTAATTACTGCGTACACCAATGCGACAGACCACAGTATCTGTATTGGGGGCATTGTTCTGTCCAACCAATTATTGTAATCTAAATAATGAATTAAAATGCTAAAACATAAAATATAAGTTTTTTAAGCTTATTAAATAATAAAATAGATTGAGCTTTATAAGCTTACTTAACTTTTATTAAGGCTTAAATATGTTCTATTGGAAACTTATAAAATATTCATTATTCTCTGTAATTGTCACAGCATTTACAATTATTATCCAACAAGCCATCGATGTCTAGTTTGCGTGAACGACACAGTGGAACCCGCTTTAACTTGACAGAGTCGTCTAAACACTGAATTTATAGGCGAGCTCTCGAACACACAGAACGTCTTTGCATTCTTTAATATTTGCCAGTTTTGTTACTAACCTGTTTGTTTCTTGGAATACGGAAATACTTCCTCTTCTTAAAACCACTAGGCCTGTGTTGAAATGACAACATTATAAAATAAGCAAAGAGAAGCTATGACAAAAACCTTCTTCACGTGCAAACAAACCGCCATCGACAACCGCCATCTTGTTTAAACGATCACGTGACAAAGTCATTACTAGGTTTTAGTCTCCCCGGGCAGTCTCTCTCAAACAAAAGAGCTGGATATGTTCCCAGAAGCCACTGCCTTTAATACAAACTTCAGCAAGGCTCAAGCGTAGATCAAACTTCCATTTGTCGAGATTTCTATTCGATCTATGTCATCTACATATAAATAAAAATTTTAACTTCGAATAATATATACGGTATACGGTTTAAAAGAGTAAAAAATAAGTAACCCTGAGTCCCGGGAGGGGGACTCCCATATAAAACTCCCTCTTAGGGGTAAAAAATTGGAGATTGGTACCGCTCAGGGTGCTAAAATTTAAAATGACCACCGTTTGAATTATCGCGGTACCTTTAAGGGTATTAAGCCAAAAAAAATGCCCCCGTCCCCCCAGGCCTAGCCTGTGAACAGGCTTCTTTTTGGGGAATTGGGTTAGGTTAAAAGACTGGGGAAGAGGGAAGGGGCGGCGAAGCCTGTGGACTCGCCTTTGATGCCGCCGTTCCGCCCCCAAGTAATTATCCTGTTATTATAATTGTGAACAAGTTAATTAATATGTCAACAAGTTGTCATGGTTTTATTCGGTTGAATGCATCGGTAGTAGTATAAAAATAGACAGGCTAAACACGACTCCCACTCTTCGCTAAAAAGCATTCAAAAAGCCTAAAGTATAAAGCTTTCCCAGTAAGAATTCAGAGAGAATCGCGCCTTTAGATCGCAGTTATGAATTTGTTCTCTTCGATGATATTGACCTTTTGATCTCGGCGGATTATACAGTGTAGTGTTTCCGGCCACACGGTATAATTAGCCTGTGAACAGGCTTCTTTTTGGGGAATTGGGTTAGGTTAAAATCGGCGAGCGAAGCGAGCACTGGGAAAGAGGGAATGTCCGCGCTCGGCTCGCTTCACCCACCGATTTTAACCTAACCCAATTCCCCAAATAAGAAGCCTGTTCACAGGCTAGGTATAATAGGCATATAGATCCGAGTCTCAAAAAGCCGTAGTCTATAATTCCACTGCGATGAAATCATGAATTATTAATTTAGCTCCTTAGTAAGTTCTGTAGTTGAGTAGTGTGTCTCAGTGGAGCTAGGATAAACCTCTGTTGTTTTGTAATGGCGTTTGATTTGGCATCCAACAGATAATCTGCACATGGTGACTGTTTTGTAAATCCAGTCGGCAAAATTCCAAAAACATCTTGCTTTTTTGCCACAGACTTTAGACACAGCTTTTGCTCTTCTTTAAGTCTCGGTATATGCGAAAAATTTCGCAACGAATCGTTCAAAGCTTTCTCCAAATCGAGATCTGAAAATTGCATGCAACGAGTCGCCGTGTTTGTTTATCATTTGGCCAGCAAATGGAATAATTATGCAAATGTAGGGCGCCAGGCATCTGAGATGTCAACATGTGTCGTCGATCACCACATGCCTGTCAACAAGTGATCTGACCAATCAGCTCATGATACCAGACTCTGGTATCATGGAACGGCGGCATCAAAGGCGAGTCCACAGGCTTCGCCGCCCCTTCCCTAGTCCGCGCTCGGCTCGCTTCGCTCACCGATGTTAACCTAACCCAATTCCCCAAAATGAAGCCTGTTCACAGGCTACCACAGGCCCTGAGTCAGCTGTGCAGTCGAACTCACCACAGCGGCCACCATCTGGTTGTCTTAATGTTAGTGTCGCGGTAGAGAGGTCAGTGGGAGGTGTCCGGTAGGAAAGGTACTTCACTTTTTTTTTTTCATTCACGTCACTAGGCTGGTCAGTATCTCATGTTAGCCTCCACGAAATGTCCCGAGACATACATTCACGGCACAGCCATGGGCACTACATCTACATCTACAAATTTAATCTATAACAGTTTCCATTTACAAAGATGTGGTCAGCTGAAGTCCTCAGCATTTACATAGTAAATAGGAAGTAGAATTGGATTAATATTAAACAATGCATATAATACCATTTAAATAGTTGAATTACTTATAAATAAATAATCAAATAAATCATCTATACTCTTGTTGCAACAAATTAGATAACCAAATTACTCACGGCTCGTTTGAAGCCATCACATGAATCGGATTCAATCACAGGGTCACTTAAATTGTTCCAGTCCCTAATTGTTCTAGCAAAGAAACTAAACTTGTCGGCACTAGGATGGCCCCCTCTTTTGCTAACCTTTTTCTTGGTCATTTCGAAGCCAACGCTTTGAAAAACACCCCATTCCATCCCCACACTTGGTTACGATATAACGATGATATTTTTGTTATCTGGACTGAAGGTCTGGATAACCTAATTAAAAAATTTTATCGATTACCTTAACAACATTCATCCTACCATTAAATTCACCAGCTCGCAGTCTTAATAAGGTACCTTTCCTTGATGTTAATGTCTCTTTAACTGGCAACTTTAATATTTGTACTGGTCTTTACACTAAACGTACAGACAAACACCAACTGCATCTACCCTTTTCATCTTGCCATTCCTTACATACTAAAAAGCTATTCGGTCTAGCCCCACGGTTACGACGTATTAATTTGTTTTACCGACAAAACATTTCAAACTCGCGCTGCTAAGTTAACAATATACCTCCTTAAACGAGGATATAAACACAACTTCCTCACTAAACAAATACAACGCGTTGCGGATATTCCCCGTCCCGGCCGGGTTCCCGTACACTAACTCTTCAAACCAAAGACCACGCCAATCAATCAATCAATTTTATTTTACTCATAACAATATTTATAATTCAACACATTGATACACTGCCCAAATATGGTCAAAAAGTTATCGATATACGCTATGTCTACATGACGTATATCCAACGATGAATGTAAATTTCGCATTTTGACAAGAGAATGCAAAAATGACGGACCGGCTCAAAATATTTTCTTTGAACTGTGCTTTGTTATCAATGTGTTGAATCATAAAACTATTATAGCGCTCAAGCTTGCGTGATATCGCCTAATTTTAGCCGACTCGCGCTATAATAGTTAAATATATACATTTTTACAAGAACACACTAAACAAGAAAAAATAAAGATAATAATACTTATAAAATATAAATTAACATTAGAGCCTGGAGGCTAAATTAACCAAAGAGTTTTCAAGTTAGCCTCCAGCCATTTTTATTTTAATACGCGAATAAAGGCTAAAGGAAATCAAAGAAAGAGTGTTGAAGTTAACTTAATAATTTTATGAAAATGGGAAGAACGTCAGTATACCGTTTTGTATTATAACGACTTTTAACAATCCATCACTTCCTCGCATCTCTAACATCATAAAAAAAATAAAACCGTTGCAACTTGATGCCGTTTCTTCTGACCGCTGTAAGAAAGCTTTTCAACATTTGCCTCTTGTAGCCTTCAGACACTCCTCCAACCTCAGCGTGACCTACTAGTTACAGCTTACTGAGTCTCCCTTCTAACCCAAGTAACAAAAGTAACTCATCTGCAATAGCCCAATTTCGATATATTAAAATTCAACTTCAAACAAAAGACATCACTATGAGGCTTAGGGGAATAAACCATAAAAATCCCTGCTATCATCCCCTAAGCCTCGCAGTGATTTATCAATGCCACTTCTTCTTTACAGCCAATGACGGATAGATGAAAAGAAAAGCATGAATTCGTAATGAAACCACGCCGGCACTCGCCAACTAAACGTGAAAAGAATTTCGAATTCTCACCATCACGCTACTGAAAAATCTTGACTTCGTCGTCACAGAAAGCGTGATAATGTGGCATTCACAAAAAGACATATTGCTTTCGGATATTCTTAAATGCTTCAGAGCGCCGTAAAGCGAAGACCAAGCTCTGCCTGTATCAGTGTTACCCGCAAAGTGCGAAGGAATTGGTCGCCATTCGTAACGAGAGCTTCGGTGCTTTAAGACGGCAGAAGATCGACATTGAACTAACAACGATCGAAATTCGCAAAAACGAATCTAGCTCGGCATACAAGAAGAGTCTACAGGGCTTTTCGATTTGGGAAGCGTAGTTTACGAGTGTCTTGATTACGGCATGGAGGCGCTTGTTGAGCAACAACTTGACGAAGGACTCGAAAGACTCATTTTGAACATGACGAATTGCGACCAAGGCGATGAAAGGATCTCGCTTCCAGATAACTATTTCTACGATTGGGCCCAGTTATGGCTTCAAGTAATGAGAGAGCTACGCCAAGGGGTCAGTTTGCGACATGTTGATCAATCAAAATTGCCTCCCGCTGCATACGAGCTATCGCCTTACAAGATTCTTCTCAAGGACATTCGCTTCAAGCGATACACTCTCAACCACGTTCATATCACTGCTCAAGTGAAAAAAGACGCCCGCGATGTCATTTTAGAGTTTATTCGCTCGCGACCTCCGCTTACAAAGGCAAGCCTTCGTAAGGTGAAGCAATACCCGAAGAGATGCCCGAGTCCTCACGACAAGTTATTGAGTGAGATCCGTTCGCCGCCGAAGTTGAAACCGACGCCAATGCCAGTGTTGAAGAGCGCCAGAGAGATATACTTTGAGGAGAAGACCGGCATCCCCTTAAATTCTACACCTTCGAAACGCAAATGCCTAAAGCCAGCAATCAAGCTAACGGAGCTGATTAACCGCTGGGATTCGTCTTCTACGGTAGAAATTGATGTGTCTCCTATCGTCAGCCGATCGGAGACACCCCAGGTGATGACGTTCGACGAAGATGAATGCGACAACAACGACAGCATGCTCAATAAACCTGGAGCGAACTTCGGAAACGCGAGAAGAATAAGCGACTCCAGCGATTCAAGCTTCGAGATCATGAATGGCACAGAATGCGACCCGGTTTTTCCTACATCTCTCGATAATCTGCGAACCGTCACCATAACGTCAAAAATTTACTTGACGATGAAAGAGGTCAAACATATGCGCCGTTCGCTGGCCTTGCTGGACTTGGAGGCTCTTGACCCCGAAGAAAGGCTCTACAAGGATCTGGCCAATGGGAGGCTGTGCTTTTGCTGTCGTGCCAGGAAATTCTCCTTATTTGGAAAGTGGTCGCGAGTGTGTGAAATCTGTGAATGCAAGGTCTGTTATTCGTGTATTCACGCGATGGACAATTCAACCAGCTATATTTTCCAGGAAGAGATAAATGTGAATGGGCGAGATTCAGGCATCGCGGACATGTCTTGGCCTTTTGTGGGGTTCCTGGGTCTGGGAGGAGAATCAGAAGAGATTAAAACGCACAGGATTTGTTCAGCTTGTAAGCGATTCATTATTATGCATTGCTAAATATCTAGATGGCCTTGGCCCTTTGCCTCCTTGAAGTCCATGGCAAATTAACAATTCAAAAAAATTCGACTTACAAATAATTGAAAATGAACAACACAATTACCCAAGATTAGATGAAAAGCTTTCAATTAAATGGTCACACTTAAGGATTTTATCCACAGATTCAAAAGTTAGAAGCAGTTTTTACATCGTAATAAACAGCGCCCTAAGAAGGTACTATCGTCAGCTTTCATTAAATTGTCACAATTGAGATTTCATACACACAGTTGCAAAAGTCATTTTGCTACATGTTGCATTGACTTTGGAAGAAAAGGGCCAAATCGCGAATAACTATCCTATACAATGCAAATGAAATATGGACGGCTTAACATATAAAAACGTACATCTAAAAACGTTCATCTGAAAACGTTTTTCGTAGTGCGCGGAAGTGCTATACATTCATTAATTATTTCTTGTAGATTTGCCAAGGTGATTTGAATTGGTTACGTGGTTTTGGTGAAAAGTGTCCGGGAACTGTGAGATTGCGGTTAAGAGAGATTTGCGCTATTTTGCATAGAACTTAGATAGGCGTGTTAAAGTAGGCTTGACCACATGCAGCACGTTTCATGTGAGGAATTTAATTATATATGTAGGCAAAAACAAATTACTGTGTGAAGTGTATTTGTACATAACATTACAATCGGTAAAATGTGAGATTGGTTTGACGGTTATTGCATATCGAATTAGAATTTGAATATGTGGAATATAGTTTCCATTGAGTTGATATATTTCTCAAAAGCTGAAATGAATCCAGTTTTTCTCTAGTTATAAATATATAAGCAAAATTCAGTTATTATTAAACAGCAATGAATGGTCGAGAATGTAAAAGCTACTGAAATTAAAGGGATTGGTCATTTATATTTATTTACTTAGTAACCAAGACGCTATCTTTGACTACTTGCATTAATGTAAAGTTAAAAAGCCTTGTACATGTGCCAAAGAATAATGTGTATACATTGCATAATTTATAGTCATGGATATTGAATGAGCTACTAAAGAGCACTTTGAATAATCAATAAATTAATAATTATTATTAGAGCGGTTTTCAGCGATTGCTTTGTTTTTGCACTGCAACGTTTTGTTATTGGCTAAAAAGGTTTTCGCGCCACTTTGTCAACCAATCAAACGTAAAACCCAATCGTGACTTGCTCGCACGCGTTTTCCCGCGCTTGGCTCCGGCTTCATGTATCTGTTTGGGTTTCTGATTGGTTCATTGGATTGACTGCGTCTGTTGTGTTGTGATTGGCCAGAATGATTACTTTAGTTTTGGTTTAACGAGATTCAACAGAAAACCGTTCTATGCTATTTAACCTACAAATAGGAAACAACTTGATGATTGTCTCAGGACTTCTGTGAATTGCCTGTCTAGAGAGAGAGAGAGAGAGAGAGACAACTTAATTTATAAAAGAAAATAATTAAAAGAGATGGTTCAACTCTGTCGCATGCGCGATACCAGTGCTCGCTTGATACAGGTTCTGATATATTGCACAATAATAGTTAATTATTGACCATCTTACATCTCCACGTTTATTATACCCACACGTTCCAATTTTGGTGCCCGCGTCCGCTAAATAGAGGGGTCCACTGAATACAGGTTCGATTTACAGTAAATTGACCATGTTTTAGTTAGTGTCCATAACGTTTTCTAAAGAGTAGTCGCGTTCGAAGAACGCAATCCTAATTTCGTGTCGGTTGCCCTGTGCCTTACATGCAGAAAAATTTGAGTTTTTTTTGTGTCCAGTCTTCCAAATGGCCGCCCCTATTGCTTTTTTCAGGGGCTCATTTCCCTCCGGAAATTCCTTCGAACGCATCTCCATAATTCCTGATTACTGCTAGTTTTACATAATAAACCGGTGCGGTTTCTACTCTACCACGGGTGCCTGAGGCTTTTCTTGCGTTCTCATCTCTCTCATAAACCGAAATATCGGCAAAGTGAAGTTTCCTGTTTTTGAGTTTCCCTTTTTTAAAACTGTTTTCAGTTACAGTAATACTAAAACAATGGATAGCGCTATTGCCGCACTCTGATTGGCTACTGAAACTCGGAATGGCAAGTGCTATTCACCTCCAAGCAATTTGCGCGCGAAAATTGTAATCGTTGACAGGAATAAATGAGTTAAAAATCATAATTTTCCTGTTATATTATCTTACTGTTTTCGTATGCACTAAAACAAGTATTCACCTCAGTGTCGGTATTTATTTCACCACTATTACTGGTTAAACCACCTCCACTTCGGTGAATATTTGTTAATTATTCCGCGTTGCGCTGCACTGAGGTAGTGAGAATATCTCACAATTGCGTAGTTGCTGGCCACGATTGAGAAGGTGGTTCGGGCAAGAGTCAGTGGGACAAAGTCCTTTGAACGTTCTCTTGCACAAATCTTACCTTCGGAAGTTGAGCTTGCATGGGGCAAGCAAAAAGAAGTGCGTTGTCATAGTATGCACCGGGGTATAAAATCTGATAAAAATAAATTCGTATGGATCTCTTAAAGTGTTGCACAAGTTCGATCTGGTTACCGTTTGATAGGCGTTTTCTAAGGCTAGTGGGGAAGGAAAGAAAAGGTTGGGAAAAAGTCAGGTTTGGCTTTCCGAGACATTTTCTTTTTTAATCTTATTTATTGTCTCTCATTTTAGAGTTACAAAAAATACAGATGAATTGAGTGATGGAACAGTTTGCAGAAATAAAGATTTACACGCAAATACACAACCTTGAAGACCAAAAATAGGCAGCAAACCGCACTCTTCACATTAAATAATTTTATTAAATAATTTGAAACCCATTTGTGTGATTGCATTTCATTTCATGCAAGAAGGAAGAGGGAAGAGTTGAAAAGATTTAAAAAAATTAACTAGCATAGAATTGAAAAGGTATTTACAATTCTGAGAAACAAAAACGGCTAAAGACTACATGTGGGTAAAATTCATTCTAGCACTAAAACTAAAATGCATTCTCAGTTTCTCAATATCAGATTTATCAAAATTTTACATCATGAATAGAAGTCCTTCTTTCCTCTTCCTCTGACTACTGCTTGCTGTCGGCGCTTTCTGTCGGCAACAGTAGGAGCACCATTTGGGCGCAAAACTGGAAGAGAAACGCTGTCATGAACATAGTGCAGCCTCCCTGCTGCCATCCTGGAAACGACAGAAGAAATAAACATCAGTTCAATCCTGTTTTGATAAAGATTCAGAATTTCCATGTCTTCTATTCGTCAAAATTTGTAGATTGGTACTGCTTAGGGTACTAAATGGTAAAATGACCATCGTTTCAATTATCGCGGTACCTTTAAGGGTATTGAGCTAAAAAACATTACAGAATATGACATGTGTTGTTTTAGAATTGGTACCTCTTAGGGGTAAAAATCCATTTGAGTCACGCTCATCAAACAAGATTCTGGTATCTTTAAGAGTGTTTTTCAAAATTTCTGACGAGCACACCCGTCATTTTTATATGGGAGTCCCTAATCCCCGGACTTTCATTTATAAACAATAAGGGAAGTGGTCATAACAAGTATACACGACGAGGACCCACCTTGTGTAGGGGTAGGGGGGTTATGCAAGATACCACCTATCTGATGAGTGCAACGGACTAAATTTTTTGGCTTAAAAATTGGAAATGAGACTTAAATATTCTGTGTGCATAAAGCTTGCATTGCTAGTAAAACGGCACAGGAAGATTTAAATATTTTTCTCAGTTTCTACTCCTGATAGAATGGGGGTTATACCAACAAGACACCATCTTTTTAGGTGGGGGAGAGGGGGTACATAAATAGACCACCAGTCGTTTTGTAAAATAGTGGGTCCTGTCCGAGTACAATAGTTTTGACCATTTCCCTAAGAAATAAAAGCTTATAGTTTGTGGGGAGGACTTCCGAGCGAAAAATGTTGTTTAGCCATTATGTTGTTTGTTTCGCACGGTCTCTCTTGGCTTGCATAACAGTCGTTCCTTTGTCAATCACAACTTGCGTTCACTCCGCTTTTACACGTCTTTCACACTCTTCAATGAGATGGAAACGACTTTTACACAGGCTAAATGGTCCGGTCCAGGCTGGCCATTTCTGACAAATGGTGCTATAAGTGTCAAAGTGCTTCAAGAGCTTACCTCCCTGAGTGTGTCTGCTCTCTTGAATGTAATCGTGGCAGAGATCTTGTAGCTGGAGTGTTGTGTCTGGAAAACAATGAAGAGTACATTAACAAGCTTGAAAGAAACAGATCTTTCACAAGAAAGTATGTGGTATCTTTCTAGTTTAATACTAAAAAAACGAGCAAAAAAAAAATCTTGCAGACTCATCAGTATTAGAGAGTTTGGAACACCCCCCAACTCTGTGTGAAAATATTTTAAATAATCACCTCCTTGAAAAATCCCCTCCCCCCTTTCCCATCCTTCTTTCACCAATAACAGTATGACGCCAATTCATTGAGGACTCCATCAGCAGAAGATATTGTGACATCATCTTACATGTAAATGCTGTTACCTTGTACTTGGCGGCATTTCCTCCATCATGTAAGATTTTGCTAGAAGATATGCATCTGGTGTCCATTTGTCAGAATACAAAGCATCATTCAGGTCTGATTTCAGTTTGGAAAGCTGAAAAAATGAAGTGAATTACTAAAAGGAATAGAAAATATATCTCCTGTCATTGGATTTTTATACACAGGAGTAACAAGGTGGTACATGGACAACAAGCCTTCTTTGCTTTGTGTTAGAGAACTAAATGCATAGCCTTAACTATTTACATCTGCAAGGGGTGTCACTACCTGTAGTAATAACTACTATAAGAAGTGACATCTCTAACAGGTGTTAATTCTCTTACCACTGGAGTCAAATCTTGAATCATGCCTACAAGTGGGTGTAACATTTGAGTCTGTGGATAAGATCTTACAGTGTGACCATTCACATGAAAGTAATTGAGTAGTATTTTCCTGTGATACTGTTCATTATGCTGTACAATGCGGTTCTACATGTAACTTTTGAGTCTGTAAATGAAATCTTGAAAGTGTGACCATTCAAATGAAGGCCACTGAGCAGAACTATCCAGCGGTATTGTTTATTATGTTGTACAAGGTGGTTCTACATTGTAACTTTTGAGTCTGGAAGAAATCCTAAAGTGTGACCATTCAAATGAAAGCTAGTGAGCAGAACTATCTTGTAGTATTGTTATTATTCTGTACAAGGTGGTTCTAATGTTTGAGTCTGTGGATGAATTCCTTAAGTGTGATTATTCAAATGAAAGCTACTGAGCAGTACTTTCCTGTGGTGTTGTTTAAAATTCAACATTTTTTATTACCTCTTCTTCCTGCTTTTTATTTGTTTCCTGCTGATGTTTAATAATAGCTTTGCACTCCACCAAAGTTGGTGACCGTGGTGCACTGTCTGTCGGCATGTGAACTTTAACAGTCTTGTCCTTGATTGTCACTACAAGAAGTGACTGTCCCTGGGGAATGCCCTGCCTTGCTCCCGTGGGTGGTGTTGTACTTAATGCAACTGCGTATGGGGAACTTAGATTTGAATACTTCTCATGGGAGTTTTGTGATTTTGTCTTTGATTTTCCAGAACTCTTGGGTTTTGAGTTTGAACTTTTTGTAGATGCAGGAGGGGTGGGTGTGGACTTTACTTCTGCACCTTTGTTTCCTGATCCATGCCTAAAACCCAAGGTAAGCAAACATTGTTATATTTTAAATTTTTGATATAAAGGACTGTTGAGTATTGTCTTAAATGTGATAAAGATGTTCATATAGCACACATAACATGAATCACGTAAACATGCCGCTTTACACACAACATTAGATTGAAATCAACCTGTGAAAGCATCTCATGAAGGCACTGCCATTCCAATGTTGATCTAATCTCAACCATTCCACCCATGAATAAATAAATATCACGAGGGTGGTTAAATGCAGGGTTCCGTACTTTCTCAGTATTTCTTTTATGTCCCCAATGACAATGGAACTGCCACTTCCATATTGTCATTTGAGCCAACAATTGAAGGTCTATGTTAACCAATTGCAGATGTCCAGCATAGGCAATAGGCCACTTTGAAAAATACCTGCACATAAAAGAGTATTATGGTATTTTTCGAAGTGTCCTATACCTTCAATCCCCCTGGAGGGAGGGGTACTCAACCAAAGTTAAGGGTGGGGCATGCTGCCTGTACCGTCACACCCTGTCCCTGTTTATGAAATTTTATTTGACTCTTCCCCTGCTCTGTTTACATAATAAGTGATGTGACAGGTGATTAATTTTGAGCATATTTTGACATGAATGATCTTTGGTTGACGATATCATTTTCCTTAGGGGTAAATAGGGCGATTGTGGTAAGTGACAACCAAGAGGTACATGTAAAGAAGTCCTTACAGTCATTTGCTGACTTTTTATTAAGCAATGCTCTAATTTAGTTTTGTGATCAACTAGTGATTACAAAAGAGGAGGCGCGGTGGTCAGATAGTTAGCGCGTCAGACATTCAACCTGAAGGTCGGTGGTTTGAGCCTGGTCTCTTAGAAATTAAAGAAACTTTACTCCACATTGTTTCTCTCCACCCAGGCCCCGGTTGTTCAAAAGGTGGATAGCACTATCCACCGGATAAATCACTATCCAGCGGATAACACAATGGATTTTGTTAATACTTATCCACTGGATAGTGATTTATCCGTTGGATAGCGCTATTCACCTTTTGAACAACCGTGGCCAGGTGTATAAATGGGTACCGGGGACAAAATGCTTAATGGGATAACCCTGAGATGGACTAGCATCCCATCCAGGGAGGAGTAGCAATATTCCTAGTTGCTTCATGCTACGGAAACCGGGTTAAGCTCCGGCCATCTGTGGCTCATGTGCGACTTTACCTTTTTTTTTAGTGGCTACAAAGTGCACATAATAAAACAATGAAAGTGCAGTATGGAGTGTAAAGTGAAACATATAACCAGCCTAGACTTGTACAAGAAAAATGTATAAGACTACACTGGTATAGTGCCTCGCCTCACCATTTCATTTCATCAAAGGCTTTTATTATTACTATTACTACCATCATAATTCTAATCCCTTTTGGAATCCATTTTTTCTAATCCTTTTTTAGTAGCCAAAAAAAATGTTTTAGTGTATACTACCCAAGTAAGAGGGGCTCACCCCCCACTCCCCCCCACCCCCCCTCATTCACCCCTCTTATGTATGAAGTGTAAAGTGAGACATCTAACCAGCCTAGACTTGTGCAAATAACATGTAAAAGACTACACTGGCATAGTGCCTCGCCTCACCATTTCATCAAAGTCTTTTATTATTATTATTACTGCCATCATAATTTCCAATCCTTTCTTTTAGTGGCCAAAAAAAATTGTTTTAGTGTATACCACCCAAGGAACTAGCCCAGTAGCAGATGCAGGGGAGGGGCTTGATTCACCCCCCCCATTCACTACCCCTCCCTACAATGGAGTCTGAACCCGCCCTTGTCGTTAACAGCAAATAATATCCCAAGTTTGAGTAGCCAATCGGAGCACGAAAAACACAAAAACACTGTCCACTTAGATTATTAAATAAATGGTATTTATTTAGAGACCTTTTATTCCTCTTTGCACTTGAACTTGAATCTTGCTGGGCAGTGTTTCTACTAAATGTTTCTTTGACTGGTTGTTGTAAATATGGTTTCTCCTCATTCTTGTGACCTGCCATGTTTTGTATACCCAACAAATCACCTTCAACTGCCTCATCTACAAATTAAGGTAACAGACGCACAAAAGAAGTAAAAATATAGACCTCACAGAATTCAGAGTGGCAACTCTTCTGCATCTTATCCAACTAACTGGGTTCTTGTTTTCAGAATCTTGCAATTTCATAAAAGAGGGGGGTGAATAGGGGTATGCAAATCCGCCGATCCGAGCTATTTTTTTGGCCCGATCCGTCGATCCGAGGTTACTTTCGTTCAAATCCGGATCCGCATTACTTGAAAAGTTTCCGCAATATGAATACACTGCACACAGGTATATATGTGCAGTATTTAGATTTTACTCCAAGTTTTCTGCCTTTGCTGGCGAAACTGAAAAAAGTAGTCGACAAAACACCAACATACCGTCCAAGGCCGACCAAAAGATTAAAGGACCCTAGTCAGCCACACCTTTGTTTTTGTTTACATGCGGGAGTTTCGGTATTATATTACACGTGGCACGTGACCAAAAGTAAGGAAATCGTCGCGAAAGGTCAGAGGCGAGATATTTATAAAAATATCGTTATAAAACGTGACAGGCCTAGCACAAATCCTGCTTGTCGCAAAAAAAACATTTCAACCCGGCTTTAGAATAGGGTTACCCAAGTACGTGTCTGAGAGATTGTTTTCCTTTTATAGATCAAAATTAAGATATAACAGGACTGTTGTTCTCAATGTTGCCGATTCTTTGATCTTAGGAAAGTCTCTGATACTGACAGGAGATATTTATGCTTTCCGGAGCCGTTTACTATTAGAATATTTAGTTATGCCATCGCTGTTTGCTAGTTCTCGGCATAGCAATATTGTTTCTTTAGCGCATAGTTTGCACGATCAGTAGTAGTCGCTGAATGCTAGGATCACTGAGTTAATTTCTCAGTCCGTGATTTTGTGTGAGGTTTGTCTGCGGTTAGCATGGCTTCCGAGATACCAGTGTTTCTTCATCAATGATTCCATAGAATAATGGCATATTACAATTTTTTTCGACTCCTCAGAGTTTATTCTACGTTTAAGTTGCGTGTCTCGGAGCTAGGCTACACTTTCGTTGTTAAACGTATGGCGTTATTGCATCCATCATGAAATCAGTTTGAGAAATATTTGAATCTCCAGCATGTTTACTGTTTCATAATTCTCACGGCCGGATGCAACTGTTGTACATTCTTTAACAACAACAATTCGGCGAATTGGCTATGGTTTAGCCAATGATTCCAACCTCACTTTTGCTCGTAATCCAAAGGTGGAAAGTCGATTCTCGAAGAATAGTTTTCTTTGCATTTCCTGGTGCCTTCGGCCGTCCACGCTTGGGAAACCGTGAGACCATAAGACCATTGACTTTGGATGTCAAAACCTTGTCCATCAGTAGCGCAAAACTACGAAAAAATCATTCAAACCGATAGACTAATAATTTAAAAAAGCTACGATAACAGTTACAGACTTTCATTTACACAACTTGGGACGATGCAGTAAGATTCCGATTCATTATGCAATGTTCAGTAATTTCGATGGCATCGAAAATGGCGGATTTCACCGTTTGAGCGCGCAGTGCATTTTGGATGACTAGGGTCCTTTAATGATCAGATCCACAATCCAAACTTCTAGATATAACAAAGTCTGAAATCCGGGCCAAAATTTTCGGCTGATCCGCGATCCACCGTAATTTTCAAATCCACGAATCCACTTAATTTTTGCGAAAATCAGCAATCCGTGCTCATTTCAAGGCCAAATCCGCCGATCCGCAAACCTATTCACCCCCCTCATAAAACTATAATGAGGTAATACTAAGGAAACAGTTAATGTTAGTAAGTTCATTCTTAAGTTATATAAGCATGAAAGCTATAACGGTAGAGTACATTCTTGCAGTTATTTACTAAAAAAGCAAGTAGACGTTTCTTTTCAGTGTGCGTATTTTAACTTAACCCTATTCAGCCTGAGAGAGGGTGTGTGTGTGTGTGTGTGTGTCTGTGCTGACTTTAAACAATCGTAACTTTTTAAATAATCAAGCAAACACCACCAAACTTTAAAATTTTATGGCCAACAATTTGATATGACAATTCATTGTTCACCAGTAAATACAACTTAATGTTTCCCTGGCAACAAGACCTTCACCACCAAGTTTTTTGAAATCAGAATTTTTCACCTTTTCATGAAAAATTAAATGTTATTGTTGAAAAATTTTACATTTTTTATACCATTTCATTGTTTCTTTATTGTTTTTGATTATTTTTTAACTAATTTGGACTGTTTTCTAAGGTTTTGGAGAAATCAAGAAATCCAAGATGGCAGATCCAAGGTGGTGGCTGTGCAGAACTACCGCCATAATTCCCACGTTATTTGACATCATTGTCCCAGCAAGGAAAACAGTTTTAGATGTTTCATTGTCATAGCTTTAATTAATGCTATTGAAAATTTGAAGGTGGGGGGGAAGGCAATGTGCAGTGTGCCTCACGCCCACCCCCACCCCTCTCCAGATTCAGGAACTGAAATAAACCCAAGCTAAATAGGGTTAGGTTAGGGATTGCTAATGAAAATGATCTCTGGTCTAGTGAAGTTGACCATGAGCTAAAAAAATTGGATATTCACCTGAGCCAGCAGGTTGCAAAGCATGTCGACTTTCTTCAGAAGACAGAGAGGGGTCATCTGTAAAATAAAATGAAATTTATATAGTTCCTACAGAAGAATGCTGCAGAACTAATCTATTGATGAAATACAACATACGCACATATGTGACATCAACTTTGTATGGAGAGAGTGAAAATGGATGCAAACTAATAACATGAACCACACATTTAGTGTTTGCACTTATGCCAACTCTCCCGGATACGGAACGAATTTCCCAGTCTCCCGTATGGGTCACCAAATCTCCCGGATAAAAGTGACTTTGGATTTTTTTCTCTACAATAGGCTAAGATTTTAAGCCAAATTTTCCCAAAATCCCAAAAAAATTTGGTCCTTTATCATATCTTAACTTCACAAACGCTTTTCGGGTCTCAGGAATGCAGAAAATGGAACCCTATTTTCAATCTCCAGAGGTTGGCATCTCTGTGTTTATGGAAATAAATTTGAGAAGTCAACTTCAAGTTGCATAGTTTAGAGAGCACTTCGAGAGAGCAGTCGGCTGTTCATGTAAGCGAAATAGTATATTCTGAGCCCAAAGTCTCTTTGTATTGTTGTCTGTTGGACACAATATTATTAGCTTACTTGAACAGGATATCATCATCAACTTCCGCCATATGTGTAAAGTTCTGCCGTATGCGTAAACGTCTGGTGTATGCATAAACTTTTTTTGAGCTTGAAGTGGTGAACATTCGAGGCAGTTTTAAGTGCTGTTTCTTGCGATAGAGAATTGACAAGTGGTTGCGGAAGTGGAAAATGCAAAGTTCAAAGACCACGCAAGAAAATAACTGTAGGATACCTTGCCTGGAACATGGAGAACATTCTGGACAGCTGCTTTACGCGGTATTACTGTTAGAAAACATGTACATACCCGGGAAGTTGTCTAAGACATGTGGAAGCTGGCTTCGAGGTACGCGGATTATAACCCGGTGTGTAATTAATGGGGTTGGCTATTCTGCGAGTTGCGAGTTGCAAGTTGAGTTGCCTGTGTGCAAAGACCTCAAAAATATATAAAATGTTTCAGAACCAAGATAAGCCTTGACCTGAAACTTTTGTTTGCATAGATTTGCGTTTCCGGATTTTCGCAGTTGGGATCAAAGCCCCACCCTATGCCCGCACCCTCTCCCAGGCTTTACGTTGATAGGTGCGTAAGCAATATCGGTATGTGAGACATGCGAGTCCTTGAAACAAATACATGTACTTGATACCCTAGCTACTTTGTACTGCATTTTAACAGTTGGACACAATGCGCTGCCAATAGACCACATCTTTGTTTAAAAATATTTTTATTGTAGTGAAGATACTGTAGGTTTTGGACCGTAATTAATCCATCATTTCATCATTCAAGTCTGCATACTTTTATTTAGTTGAAATCGCTGGGAAATGCAGTGTGAGTGTGTGTGTCTACTGGTAACACATTAATGCATGTTTCTAATTTGTAGATTTGTTCACTGCCTCCAAATTTTTTTGGGTTGGAAACTGAAACAAGAATAAAGTTAAAAAAAAATCAACTCTCAACTCGCAGATTAGACGACCTCTAATTAATTTGTCCACATTATTTACCGAATTTGTTATTTTTTCCGGGCGTATGAAATAAGAACAAGAAATATAGAACAGGTTTTTAGAATGAGAAATACAGAAGACTTCACGTTTTACTGCAACACGCTTTTCAGTTAATTTATTTCCTTGTACCTAAAATCTATAGACGGTATATATAGCAGGGTATTCAGCAGTTAAGCCGAAGAAATGATTAACTATTGTACAATAAATAGTCACTGTGTTATGTACCAAAATGTTTCCAGAAGTGTAAACATTTCTTTATGAGTGAGCAGGACTTAATTCAAATAACAGCTAGTGCCCAAAAGCAAATGAAAGAGTTGGTTGTGTAAATCAGTGTAAATTTTGATGCAGCATAAAGTGGCATACTGAAAGTTTAAATAATGTCTACACAGCGAAATGAAAGTGTCTTTACTGGAGTGTATTATGCAGTTTTTCAGTTATTGTTCAGTAGAAATGAATGTGAATACACACTTATGCGGTAAATCATTTTCAAACTGTCATGACAGAACATTATTTCTCAGCCTTGTTGAAAAGCAAAGTAACATGAGTTTTGCCTCGCTATTTCTTCGAGGACTGCTTTTGTCAAAATTTATACAAATGTACAGTGTCTGATCTAGGATTTCCATTTAGGGGGACAATATGTCCCAGTCAACAGTTTTCAGGGGGACATTTCAGTTTTTTAGGGGACACTTACATGTAATTTGTATTCTATTTAATATAAAAATCAACTCTGGGTATAGAATTGCTTTCTTACAGTATTGTTATCAACAAAATAAATGTACAACTTATTAAAGTCTGTTTTAATAGAGAAGAACAAGTTTATTCATTAACAAATGTATTTTCCTTGCTTCAACAGATCTTTTTTTCAATTTCATCTTAGAAATGGAATGCAAACTAATAACAAAGATAATATTATTGTGTGTTGTCTGTTCTTCTATGTTACAGCATTTTTCCACTCTTTGAATATTAAAAGACTGTGGATTTCCAGTATAATACCCAGCCTTGAATTGAACTATCTCATGCAACAGAAACCAGATAAAACAGAATTTTTGGATTTCTTTTCCAGAAAAGAACAGCCTAAAATTATATTGGTTTTTAATATGGACAAAGTTAAAGCAAAGCTTAACAGTTTTATTGCTTCAACTAGAAGATAAAATTGCTTTATGGTTGACTCGCCTGATCTTTTACAGGCCCGGCTTCATTGGTTTCTGCGTTTTCAACATTGTTTTCTGGTTGACCTTGGCCAAAAAATACCGAAATCTTTCTTTGTTTTGACATGACCTCATTCAGCTCGATCAGTCACCACCTCAAAAGCACGTGGGTTTCAATGAATGAAATCCCCTTTACTGATTACTTTTACTAGTTTCCAGGGACCTGGAGTGACGGCCATTTGTTTATGTCAGACTCGAATAGGATTCTCTGCATTTGAGTTCTCGTTTTCGCATTCTCCCCAAATGTTAAATGGGATATTGCTTTCAAAAGATTTTGAACAAGGAGAAATCACAAATTCCTTGTATCCACAAAATTTGAAGTGCGCCAAAATAACCCAGGGGACGAATTCGATAGGACATTTTTGCTCAAACTGTGCCAATCCCACAATGGCGCGCCCTAGATCAGATACTGATGTACGGCAGCAAAGCAGGAAATTGTTCTTGGCTACTGTAGATACAAGATATGACGAGACATTCCGTAGAGAAAGGAAAATTTATTTGTTGACCTTGCTGCAATTGAAAGCAAATAATTAATTTGTTCACCCTGTGATTTCTTTCGTTTTGATGTGTTTTTCGAAAAATTCAACTACTTGAAGAAACGAAATGCTTGCTGATTTTTACAGACAAATATTTTGTCTGACAACAGCCCCCAATTTCCAGACTGTGTGTTGCCAAATGCTTATTCTTATAAACATCTGGTGACACGCAGTCTGGTGATCAGTAAAGATGATTTTGCGATTGTTTAAGAATGTGGTTTCTAAAATGTATATCATCGGCTGTTTTTTTTAAATGTTGAAAGATTTTTCCATAACATACGTGGCTTTTGCTATGTTATTGTTTTTGGCCCAGCAAAGTCTCGATCAGTCAATCTTAATAACTTTGAGTTGGTTCTCTATCAAGCCGAAAAACTACATCTGTGTGTTCTGTTGTAAACTCCAATTCCAATGTAAATTCCAATTCCATTGTAAACTCCAATTCCATTGTGAAGTATACATATGTTTAAAAATTAACCAGCATTTGTTTACCTTCAACAGTTCGGTTTAAATATTCCTCTCTATTATACATATTTGTTGAACAAGGATTTTACGGGTGTATTCTTAGATTACCAGAGTTCACAAAGAAGGGACATTTCTTTTCAGTTGCTGGAGTCCGTCATGAGTCCCGTGACGCTAGCATTAATGTACGCGTTCTCCCCAGAGCGGCCTGTATCTCGCTCCGTCAGTGGCATGCTGTGATGTCCACTGCAGTTTGCTCCCGATTTATCAACTCAACAACAGCAACAGCGAAGACAAAATAACACTATTTTCTGAGAAACAACTGCGAACTATCCGTACGGATCCGCTCGTTTTTAATATTTTTAGTTGCTTGTTATTCAGAGATTTGACAATCATTTTACTAGTTACTTTATGCCTTGTGTTATACAAGACAACCAACCCTCCTTTCAGTATGATGTTATTTATATCATATCTTTGTTGTCAATACCTAAGGTGAGAGAGATAAATATACACACTGTGGGATGTTCAGGGTGTCCATTACCATGCATGCTCAAAGGCATAATTACTCGTGGCGAAGCACACGAGTTGTAAATCCGGCTTTGACTTTTCTTGTTTTTTTTTTTTTGCAAATTTATGCATGCATATTTTAGTTTATGTCGACGACTATATGGCTTTCAGCCATGAAATACATACCGCAGAATTTCTCCGTGTGTTGACAGTGACAAGCAAAGTAAAGAACTACAGCGTACAATTGCACTTTTTCAAGACAATGCAAGGCGTTCATGGATGGATAGGACCGTTTGATATTATTCCTGTGGGATTTTTGTTCCGGCAAGTTTTGTGTTTTATATAACTTGCAATTTGCTAAGTGATCGAGCTTTGAAGTGTCGGCTACTGAATGTAGTGAATGTAGTGTAGTCTTACTTTTAAACCCGTGTATACACGCAAGCATAATGCACGGGTCATCGGAAACGGTGACTAAATAAAATTCTCTCACTCGCTCCTCAATTCCATCAGCTGTAAACTTCGTGAGTATTAAATGCTTTGTTACGAATATGTTTCGTAACAAGAACAACGTGAATCCAGCGATAACAATAATTAATTTCATTTATACGAATATAAACAACAATAAGCTTAAAGATGTTTCGCATTTGGAGTTTTTAGTGCAACGTTAAAATCTATTTAAAAGGAATTTTCAACCGAAACACGCGTTTTGATGCGTATCTACCTTAAAATAATAAAATTTAGACCTTATCAACTAAGTGTTCTTCAATAGCGCAGTGGATAGATGTTTTGGCTTAGCCCCGGACGACCCAAGTTCAAGTCACGCTCGAGACTTCTATTTTTCTTTTTTTTGTTTTGTCCTGTTTTTTTTTTTCTTCGGACTGGACGTTATGAAAGTGATGTTCTGTTTTTATTTTCCCGTTCGTCAAAAAACCTTACGTTTAATTTTTTTTTTTTAAATATTGAACCGTGTCAGTGTGGAAACGTAAGCTTACGGCAATATTGCGTTACGCATTCGCATTTCTTCTACACGGGTTGTCTCTTAGGAGCCTTTGATTAATAGACATAATTTTAAGCTTCTGTTTCTCCGTAAAAGCACTCAAAACACTCGGGAAACAATGCTGCAATAATTTAAAAACGCCACGAGTTCAAGCTGCGTACAGCTTCTTGTTTATGGCTATTTTAATGTAGATTTATGGTATTTTTGTTGATTAATATATCTGCGACACTTGTATATTGAATATCCCTTGAGGGTAATATTTTTTTTACAAATAGCCGTGGTCACACTATGCACTTTTACCCAGGGAAAACGAATTTACCTAGGGCCAATTCACCAAAACTTTCGCAAGGTAAATTCATCTTGGGTTTCATTTTCCGTATGTGAAATATCTTGAAAGGTTCTCTTTTCCATGTCTCAATTTTAGTGCAAAGGTTTTAACACAGTTAGAGACACCTTACAAACTTCAAAAGCGATAACAGAGATCTTACAATATTTTACTTATATTGGAAGCTCCGTACCTGTGTATAATATTTTGTTCTATGTTTACACACTATGACTGAATAACCTAACATTTGTACGTACCCGATTGGTTATTGGTCAATTGCTCTACAAACAGTTCAAAACATACTGTGTTTTTTGCATGGTCAATGCCAAATAATTTGCTAACAAAAACATAAAACAAAGGAGGTTCATGTGTTTCATAACCATTACCACAGACTGAGGTTTAAATTATTTATTTAAGGGATAAATGGTGGCTAACCAAAGGAATTTAATCAATTAGACATGACCCTTGTCTTGAAAACACTACATGTGTTGCTAAGTTCCTCGGATATGTTACGTTTGAATTGCCTCAACAGACAGGCTATTAAATATCTTATGGTATTTCCTTGATGATCTGCACTCCAACCAATGCTTTCTGCTTGTTAATGTTGACTTAACAACAAAACAGCTGTAACATAAGATTCACTGTCTAGCTGGTATATAAGCTGACCAGTTTAGGAATTGATAGGGCCTAATATTAGGCTAAACACCTGATAAAAACTTTATACGAATTGATCGATAGATCAGAGTAAATCAGTCACTAGGAATAAATTCAAAAGTATTTATAATTACCACCTTTCTGTACAATAAAGTCTGGCGGATTCACACCTTATTAAATGATGGAAATTTCAATCGAAATAAACGAACTAAAACACCAAATGACAAATAACAAACCTTTCCCTAGATTTACTCCTGTTCGGGCCATAACCAGTTTAAAATTCAGCTCTGCAAAACAAACCAAAAGGTTTTATTCATAAATTACTAACGCTCAACTCTTAGGGACGAACGAGCCCTTGTAATAATAAGATTTTGAAATTCCTCCCACAAAAAAAATTATATAAGCTTACATAATCCTATTACAAATTTTTTGCCTGAAAAGTCTGTGAAGGTTCTTGTTTTTCCAAGATTGCTAGGCAGAGAACTGATCTTAACGATGAGTTGTTCTTGTGGAGGCCGTCATAAATAGCTCACCTTTGTTTTCAGCTTTTAAACGTTCTATTTCGTTGTGTAAATTCGACAGCGTTTCAGCGTGTTGAGTACGTAGATAGTCCATTCTCTTCTCTACGTTGTCCACTCTATGAGTTTCATCAAGCCCGTGGCCCCGAGAAGGAGCCGAAACTATCCTTCCTGAGTAACTTGATTTCTCGTTCGATTTGTCCTCCGCGCTTTCGTCCATTTCCTCTCTTATTGATTTTATGGGCTGTAAGCGGTCACGAATTATCGGTCGTGGTGGTTTTCTCCTTCCCAAAGAGTTCCTAGACCACGAAGGAAGGTTTTGAAGGGGAGGAAGGCTAGACGATTGCGGCGGAACCTTTGACATGGCTTGTAGCGACTGCATTGCCCCTAAAAAGTGAAGTCTTTAATTTTATACCCGCCTTGTTAGAGCCTGAAGTCCAAAAGTGCGAATTGTTTATGACGAAGAGCGTCCAAATCGACAAGCATTTTCCCTTTTGTAGGCTTGTAGCGATCACACAAGACTATTGTATTCACTTTCTGCACTCGGTTGAAGAAGAAATAACGCCGATCGTGACAAAAAATACGTCCGTGATGGCGCGCGGTGAAAATATCGAGATTTTGCCAAGAACCAAACACGCATGACTACTAAACACCGTTGCCATGGTGAGTAGCTATGAGAAAGCGAATGTCAATCAAAACGGCGGAAGGAATTTGAATGCAATAAAAACAATTGAGCCACACAAGAATGTCGTAAATTGCTTGGTTAAAATAATAACAATATTTATAACAATAGGGCATCATACAGTGTAAAACGAAAAAAAAAACGTAGCGACTGAAAATAGCCCGCTATTAAACTCGGCCTAGGCAGCACGTATTCGCAGGCTGGAAACAAACGCTGACAGATTTCAAATTGTGGAGTATATGGATATTCAGTTTCTATGTCTAGTCAATTTTTTTTTAGTTATATGTATCTAAAACGCGGACGCTTATTTCAAACTCGTAATTTTTGCCCTTTCAACATCAATACACTTAAGTTTTTGTCGTTGGGACTGAACATGGAGTAAATTCAAACTCCCTTACGGTATAAGTAAACGTCAGTGGGGAGGGGGGAGAGGGTGAATAAGGGTAGGGGCGTCGATGTTATCTGTTTTGTGATTTTTTTGGTGATTTTGGGGGGCGTTTCAAAGTGAAAAAAGAGTGAAATTTAGAAAAATAAGAAATATCATAAATTAATGAAGTCATAAAATTAGCGTTGGACAAATTAGAATACAAACAGTAAGCAAGGCTGATACTACGTAGAACATTTAACGCGACAACGACATGATAGAGTCCAAACTGAAAGCCAAAATGCAACCGTGGACGGCTGTTTCGCCATGGTTGGGTCTCGTCAGCACGGTGTAGCAGCAAAAACATAAAAAATCAGCGCTAAAGTCAATAGTCCACCAAATTGCACGTGATGACCTCATATATATGAGCTCGAATTCAAATGTTTGCCAATCGGCCAACATCACAGCGCGTTACAATGAGCAATAGGCAAAGAAATTGCCTATTGCACGTGGTGATCACCTGAGCCTATTACGGTTCTTTGCTCCTTGTTCGACAAATTAGACTTAGGACACCAGAATGGTTCGCTATCAACAGGGGGTGCTCCTGCGAAGGGAGGGTATCTGACGAAAGCAGCACCAACAAAACACTGGTTAAAATTCCGGGGGTAAGACTCCCTATAATGGGCTATACGGTGATGCTCCGCCAGACTGGGGTACCTTTTTGAGGCTGGAGGAATATAAACGGGTAAGGATTTCACGAGTTGAAGTATAGGAAGGGGTAGGGAAAAATGCAATTTAGGCATCTTGACTCCTGCCACAACACGAACTGAATAAAGAATATTATTGTTTGGTCAACTTCAACAGTGTTAACGCTATGTTTTTCCGTGGATATCGTTCCATAAATTTATTTCAAGGGTACAGTAAAGAGATGCAGTGTTTCTTCTGTAGGCATATAAAAGGGGTACCATTGTCTGTGGAAGGTATATGAAAGGGTTACCTTCTCTGTCAAAAACGGTATATAAAAGGGTAAGGGTTTGGACCTCGGGACGGAGCATCCTCGTACAACACTTTATTGAGTACCTCCCCCCCCCCCCCCTCCTACCCGGGTCAAAATTTGGCTTGTGGAAGAAATAATAGGCCAGGTAAGGATACCCCGTTGAAGACAAAAAAATTAAAACTATACCCTGTCGGGCCACACGTCCCTTAAGATCATATAAGCGTAACAAAATCTCAGTCCATTTAAAAATTAAAACGATCTACAAGGTAGATGTGGGTCCGGATAAACGCATTCTCGCCGGTGAGTTCGGCTCCAACACACCAAAAAGACGCATGCTCGTGATTTGAATCTCATTTTATTTCGCTGAGTTATCCATCGAGTTGTTTAACCCAGCCTTGCTCCAGAAAGAAGTTGTACATCTTTCTCGTCTTGTTCACGTCAATGCGGATGAGTGTCCGGGCTTGAGCGAGTCTCAGGGATCCCTGTTTTTCATATTCCTTGATCAGGGTAGATTTATAGTTCTGATAATCGTGAGGCATCAACCGCAAACTGCTACACAACTGTACGGAGTTGAAAGAATAAAAAGTAACTTTATTTAATTGACGATGTATTTAGCACGAAAGTACTAATTGCTACTGTTTTTACGTCCCATACTGGAGACGGCACCGCCATTTCCACGTGGTCATCTGAGCCACGTAAAGATCTAACCGTTTGCAGATATCATAGCAAAGGCAGCACCTTCGTCCTCAGTTATTTCAAGACCCTGAGTGTTGGTAGCAGACCCATGAGTGTGGGAAAAGATCGATGAAAAAGTAAGCAAAGTCAAAGAATTTTATCGTGATGAACGTTTTTACTTCCACACGGAAACCTTGAGTTATGTCACGCAGAACGGGGTTTTCAAACGCCAAATTTCAATAGAAAATCTCAATAAGCATGAAATAAAAGGTGGTTCTAACTTCTGACTTTGTGGCTGAAAACTTAAAGTATGACTATTTAAATGAAAGCTATTCAGCAGTACTTTCCTGTGGTGCTGTTTATTATGCTGTACATGTTATAGAATGTCGAGTTGGTTCTCACTTTTGAGTTTGTGGATGAAATCCTAAAGTGTAACCATTCAAATGAAAGTTACTGAGCAGTACTTTCCTGTGGTGCTGTTTATGATGCTGTGCAAGGTGGTTCTTTTGATTTGGTCGCTTACGAAGGACAGTGTCGGGAGACCCCTAACTCCCGGTTCACCCATCTTCCTTGGTGACCCCGCCTTTTTTCTCCCGCTTCACGTCCTTTCTCCTCCCCCCCCCCCCCCCCCCCCCCCACGTATACACCGCGCTTTCTTCTCTCTTGGTTTCTTTTCCCCTATTTGACGCACCTCTCTCTCCATTGGTCGGAGTTGTTCCACTCCTGGAGTGCCACTGATATCCAACCGAGCTGCAGGCTTACGACCTTTAATAACAACAAGAATAGGAACGGGGATTAGGCACTGAAATCTAGGGGAATGGGATAGAGCATTGAGTAACTGAGGATTAAGGTAAATTGACCACCGTAAAAAGATTTCAATAGCTGACGTTTCGAGCGCTAGCCTTTCGTCGAAGCGAATAAAGGAATTGTGGGTAGTGTGTGGTTTTATATAGTAAGCGGTGGAGCTACGCTATTTGTGGAAATTTGGTGACGTGAAAAACAAATGTAAATTAGTTGAATGAAAAGCGTTCGTTGATTCCGTGGGGTTTGAGAGTGCCAATTTGAAAGATGATTTTTTGTTCTAGGTTTTTACGGCTTTCTGTGTTACCCTGGTGTAGGGAAAGGCCGCAGATTGTCATGTGTTGTTTAGAATGGTTAGTAAGATTAAAATGGCGCGCGACTGGTTTGGATGCGTCTTTATAATTTTTTTCAACGTCTCGGAGATGTTCACGAAAACGGTCGCCCAGTCTCCTCCTTGTTTCGCCAATGATTATCTTTTTTGCAAAAAGTACATGTTATGCAGTAGATAACATTTACGGAGGTGCATGTAAAACGATCGATGATTTTAATAGATCGTAGAATAGAACCTCCGTAAATGTTATCTACTGCATTTTTTTTAAATTTATTTATCCAGGGGCATCCAATTTAGCAGAGCTAGTTTAAATGGAGCCCTGACACAACACAAAAACAAAGACATTAACATAACATGTACTTTTTGCAAAAAGATATACATTGGTGAAACAGGGAGGAGACAGGGAGGAGACTGTCACGTTGCGACAAAAACAATCCAAAGTAGAATTAAAGGACGAATTTCTGGTTAACAGCAGTAAAATGAATAAAGAATGCTTTCGCAAAATACAAACAAATACTTACCTAAGCCAGGAAGTGGAAGAGGAGCTAAGCTTTGCCCTGAATCTCTGAAAAAAAAAAAGGTTACAAAGTTGTAAAAACAACAGTGAGATGAATACAAGCCAAGATACATGGTCTTTTAGCTGAAGATATGCATGTAAACTGACTGACTGTTCGCCTGACGCCTTACATTAGAGCCTGTCTGTGCAACCATACTTGACACGCCTTCTCGTCCTGCAAATAAGACAATAACGACCGTTAAAGCGAAAGTGTCCCGGCTAATATCTCGTGTAATATCTCAGGTGCTTGAATTTCTTTAAGCTTGCTTTATTATCATAAAATAATAAGAAAAAATCGACAAAATTGAATAAAGCAAAGAAATATCAACTAAAACGGAGACCAAACAACAGCTAAAAAACTCAACATTCCACTAGTAAATTTTGTGTAAATTTTTAGTAAAAATGAACATCTAAAATCCCCACTCAGGATTGAACCTGTGACCTCAGCTTGGGTTAGGCTTACATAGCCTACCGTACCAGGATACCACCTAGCAGAGACATTTAGCACCAGGGTTTTCCACAGAAACCTCAAACGGCAAACCGCTGGAGGACACGTGACCAAGCCCTGCTGTCACGTTCGTCGTTCTCAACGCGAGTTTTCAACACCGAGAGTTAGGTTTTCACGTAAGTGATTGACCTGAACGTTTTTTTATCCTGAATTTCTGTTTATGCCACGTACTAATAAGAAAGTTATGTAAACCGGTCTCTTTAGTACAAGTTTAGATATAATTTTTAGCGAATGAGTGAAAACAGGACTTTTTGTTGCCATTTGAAAATCAAACACGGCTGTTGTCTGGAAATTCAATATGGCGGCCTCTTCAAGTGAGAGGTGTAGCTAAACCGGTAGAGGTCATAAACGTCAAACGCCTAACGCCTAACCTGAAACTGCCGTTTGGGGTTTGCCGTTAACGCGAAAACCCTGGGGCTAAATGTCTCTAATTTAACTCATAGTATACAAACTGCTAACCCCAACCTCAACTGAAAGCTAACCAGTTACTCCGTTATATAAGTCTCAATAAGGTGTCCGAGGTGGTCCAACCTGATTTTGGAGTATCCATTCTAGTCACCACTTGTTATTTTAGCGGGACAGAGTCCCTCGGTAGACCTCGGTCATTACCTGAATGTGAACAACAATGTCATCCAGCATTTTTTTGCGTGTTTTGTCATCTTCACGATGTTTGTTCAGTCGCTCATAAACCTCTGCACCTAACAACAGTACCATGTTATATTTTTAATTCAGAAGAGAATGTTAAATCAAGTCAAAACTGTCAGTGGATGGAGAGAGGCACTGTAAGAGTAAAGAATCTTGCCAAAAACACAACACAATGACCCCGGCCAGGGCTCGAAACAAAACCGCTCGATCCGGAGTCCAGCGCATTGCATGACCCTTAGGCCACCTCGCCTCCCAAAGGGAAAGTAGCATTGCTCAAATTCTTCGTTTTCAAGTCATCAAAATTCTAAAATCCAAACAGCTTATTCTACACCGCTCTTCTTCTTTTAACAGGTTCTTCATATCAGCAATCGTAATCGTCGCGCCGAGTTTCATGTCAACACATTACATTGCTTTGGAGATAAAGCATGTTATTTTTTTGCGGTACAGCTGAGCACGAAAAATAAAAGCAAGTATTTTTCACTTAGTCCGTAGACTTTTCTTAAGCGAGAATGCAAATCTTGGTCTTTTGAATCTTTGAACTGAAAATTTGCTGTGTTTCAACAATTTCTTGACAATGAAAATTCAGCCGCCACGTTGATGTACCAAAGTGGTAAACTAAAATGGCCGACGCATACAAAGTTACCTTCCCCATAACTCGGTTTTTAAAGATCGTCGGCCTTCAAAATCTACCAAGTCGTTTCATTTGGCATTCTCTGCATTAGCTCTGGTCTCTAGCACTTGCTCTCAAATCCAGAAAAACAAACTGTTTACGTAGATGAAAACGATCTATAGATTGAAGTTGTGTCCTAACGTTTTTAGCTGTAATGAGACTATCGAAGCACAAACCTTTTCTTGTACGAATTCCTGCTGATCTGTACTCTTGTAAACTGGTGATTTGTTTCTTAAGAAAGGTTTCCACTACAAAAAAGAATTAATAAATGATTTTATTTATATCAGTAAAACTAGCAGTAATCGAAGATTATGGAGACGCGTTCGAAGAAATTTCCGGCGGAAATGAGCCCCTGAAAAAAGCAACAGGGGCGGCCATTTGGAAGACCGGAAACCCAAAAATCTCAAACGTTACTGCATGCAAGGCACAGGGAAACCAACACGAAATTAGAATTGCGACGCGACTAAGAGTAAAGTAAAGGCACACACAAGCCACAGGTGGTTTCTGTAGCATGAAGCAACTAGAGTATTACTACTTCCCCCTGGATGGGATGCTAGTCCATCACAAGGTTAGGGGGCTGATGGTTCATAATTATATTTCAGTATAAAAATAAAGAAAATCCATTTGCGTCAAATAAATTTTGGGAAATGTTTGTGCTTAACCAATCAGAATAGCAGAAGACAATAGCTAATAATTTTGCTTATTTGATGAAGTTCTCCAAATACAATATCTTTTAAAAATTGCATGTTGTGCGATTGGGTCTCAAATTACCTGAAACCTTAAAATAATTAGACAAAATGCACCTTGAATCTTAACTTTTTAGCGGTTTTCGAGTCTAAGCCAATCAGATCACTAGTTGTAACAATGAAAAAAGTTGATATTCCATCGTGCATTTCGTTTCAGCACTTTCCTTCTTATGCGGATCATTACTTAAACTCATCTCTTCAAGAAACAAATCTCAGAAAGCTGCGAGACTTACTTAGTAATCCTTGCACGAATGTTTCATGTTCTTCAGGTGAGTGGAGACGAGCAAAGGGCCTGAGGTTCTCCCGCAGATCCCTGTGATCATTCAGTTTTCATTAATTCAACAACAATTACTTCGTCTTAATCTCTAAGTTTACTTTCCCCATATGCAACTGGCAGACACAGCGTTTTGTAATTTTCATAACACTCACTTTTTTAAAAACTTTTGAAACACAATCTCTCAGGCTATGGATGAATGACATCCATTGCTAAATTCTTTTTACATGGGAAAATAAGCATGGTCTTGTATGGCAAGGGGATCGCTATAAACAGTGTCAAAAAATACAATAAATAACAAAACAAGCACACTGAATGAGACAAAATCCGTTATACCTTTCTGCTTTCGATTGTCTCCTTTCTAACACTAAATATAAAGAAACAAAAAAGAATTTGTTAATTGTATATGTTGTGGTTCAATTTTATCCTTGGTTTAAATTTTATTTTCCTTTGTTTTTGGGTATGGTAATGTATGATAATGAGTTTTAAACAAAAGAAAACAAAATTTAAACCAAGTATAAAATTGAACCACAACATATACTTTTATAAAACAGCTTGAAATCTTGCAAAAAAATGCAGACTAACAGAGAGAACATACTTTGCCATTTTTGTATGTTTATGAGTCCATATCTCCTTACAATTCTGCAAAGGAAGAGAAGCAAACGTCACGTTGTGACTGCAGGGCTTTCAATAAGTTTTGAAGTACATTGTCAGGTAAGTCAAGTGGCTGCTCTAGTGAAGTACTGTGTATGTGTTGAAGTGAATAATATAAGGGGTACGCTGCAAGCCCCCTTTTCTCGC
Organism: Dendrophyllia cribrosa; assembly: GCA_024195265.1. Lineage (NCBI taxonomy): Eukaryota > Metazoa > Cnidaria > Anthozoa > Scleractinia > Dendrophylliidae > Dendrophyllia > Dendrophyllia cribrosa. The sequence continues at coordinate 33,045,561 of JAJLRJ010000008.1, read as the reverse complement.
GAAGCTTTTGAACATTGTTTGAATTCCACAACACGTCAATTTAGCGATTAAAACTCACAAGTAGTCCATCTATTCTTAGTGGTCTGTATAGCATTGATGTGAACTGGTGTGCAAATATGAGAAACGTGAATTCACTGGAACACTAACACCCAATAATAGGGAGCTTAAATAACCATGACGGCAACACCAAGGAAAATGTCACTAAAAAAAATAATTTGCGCTCTTTTCAACTACTGACTGAATTGTATAGGACCTGAACTTGTAGGGATGGCATTAAAGTTCAAATCGAGAAAGGAAAATTTACCGTTCTGTGTTCACATTCTCCACAAAATCTATAATTTGACCATTTGACCTCGTTGTTTTGCAGGGAAGGCAAAGAAATGTAGAATGATGCAAAGCGCATGTTGTTTTTGCTGATTAAACCTATTTATACCATTCTCGCTGCCATCACCGTTGTGGTTACTCATAAAGCTCCCTAGAAAAGTTACAACAGTTGGGCATGCATGAGTAAAACATTCATCACTGACCGTTTTCTATGATATCTCTGTCGTAGCCTTGATAGGAATATTTCAATAGCAGCAATTTTAAGCTCTGCAATGAATTGTGATTGTTATCGCATGTTTAGTTTCTTAATTTCACACTGAGGAACCACAAAGCTAACAGTGAATTTCAATACCTTGAAGAATGTCCAAATCAGAGGAATCAAACTCAATGTCTTTTATGTCAACCTCAGCGTAGTTGTCATACTCCTGTTGAAAAAACGTAAGTCAGGACAGTTACAGTCAAAGAGGAATAAGGTTTATTCCATTACACAATAGGAACCTTTAGATCAAAGTACAAGTACACAATGTTAAATAGGTAAAGAACGTTAAGCTCAGTAATGAAATGAGAAAGATGTAATAATGTTCATCATGTCACAAAGAAAAAGAAACAAACACATGATGTCCTTATACTAGTCACCACAAATGAATGTCCTTACACTAGTCACCACACATGACTGTCCTTACACTAGTCACCACACATGACTGTCCTTACACTAGTCACCACAAATGAATGTCCTTACACTAGTCACCACACATGACTGTCCTTACACTAGTCACCACACATGAATGTCCTTACACTAGTCACCACACATGACTGTCCTTACACTAGTCACCACACATGACTGTCCTTACACTAGTCACCACACATGACTGTCCTTACACTAGTCACCACAAATGAATGTCCTTACACTAGTCACCACACATGACTGTCCTTACACTAGTCACCACACATGACTGTCCTTACACTAGTCACCACACATGACTGTCCTTACACTAGTCACCACACATGACTGTCCTTACACTAGTCACCACACATGACTGTCCTTACACTAGTCACCACACATGACTGTCCTTACACTAGTCACCACAAATGAATGTCCTTACACTAGTCACCACACATGACTGTCCTTACACTAGTCACCACACATGACTGTCCTTACACTAGTCGCCACACATGACTGTCCTTACACTAGTCACCACACATGACTGTCCTTACACTAGTCACCACACATGACTGTCCCTATACTAGTCACCACACGACTGTCCTTATACTAGTCACCACACATGACTGTCCTTACACTAGTCACCACACATGACTGTCCTTATACTAGTCACCACACATGACTGTCCTTATACTAGTCACCACAAATGACTGTCCTTATACTAGTCACCACACATGACTGTCCTTATACTAGTCACCACACATGACTGTCCTTATACTAGTCACCACAAATGACTGTCCTTATACTAGTCACCACACATGACTGTCCTTATACTAGTCACCACAAATGACTGTCCTTACACTAGTCACCACACATGACTGTCCTTACACTAGTCACCACACATGACTGTCCTTACACTAGTCACCACACATGACTGTCCTTACACTAGTCACCACACATGACTGTCCTTACACTAGTCACCACAAATGAATGTCCTTACACCAGTCACCACACATGACTGTCCTTACACTAGTCACCACACATGACTGTCCTTACACTAGTCACCACACATGACTGTCCTTACACTAGTCACCACACATGACTGTCCTTACACTAGTCACCACACATGACTGTCCTTACACTAGTCACCACAAATGACTGTCCTTACACTAGTCACCACACATGACTGTACTTACACTAGTCACCACAAATGAATGGCCTTATACTAGTCACCACACATGACTGTCCTTACACTAGTCACCACAAATGACTGTCCTTACACTAGTCACCACACATGACTGTCCTTACACTAGTCACCACAAATGAATGGCCTTATACTAGTCACCACACATGACTGTCCTTACACTAGTCACCACAAATGAATGGCCTTATACTAGTCACCACACATGACTGTCCTTACACTAGTCACCACACATGACTGTCCTTACACTAGTCACCACACATGACTGTCCTTACACTAGTCACCACACATGACTGTCCTTACACTAGTCACCACACATGACTGTCCTTATACTAGTCACCACACATGACTGTCCTTACACTAGTCACCACACGTGACTGTCCTTACACTAGTCACCACACGTGACTGTCCTTACACTAGTCACCACACGTGACTGTCCTTACACTAGTCACCACACGTGACTGTCCTTACACTAGTCACCACACATGACTGTCCTTACACTAGTCACCACACATGACTGTCCTTACACTAGTCACCACACATGACTGTCCTTACACTAGTCACCACACGTGACTGTCCTTACACTAGTCACCACACGTGACTGTCCTTACACTAGTCACCACACGTGACTGTCCTTACACTAGTCACCACACATGACTGTCCTTACACTAGTCACCACACATGACTGTCTTTACACTAGTCGCCACACATGACGCTTTTGACATTGATTTTCTTGATCCTAGCTGTATGCAAAACACATGTCATATTATCATATATGAGCCATGTAAATGGCAAACCTCATCAGCGAGCTGAGCTGAGCATCCTACTGGTGTATGGACGGTCATGGGTTCAATTCCCATCAGGGACTGTAACAATGACAATTACATCTTTTTCATTACAAGTACACATGACTGAGTACAAGTAATTAGTACAACCTTACAAACATAGTGCACATAGCAATCTTTGGTCTACTGATTCTTCTTCCCTGTCAGCAAAAGGGTGGAGCATATTATGGTGGAGCATATAATAATTTATATGTTTGTTGGCATGACCAACAAAACAATGCCCCACCTCCCAAGCCTTAAGTCCTACATTTGTAAAGTTAACATGAGTCTTGTGGTAATCAGTTCATTTGAAGCCCCCCAAATTGATCATATCAAGTCTCTCCAAACATACATAATCTCTATGTAATCAAGTATGCAGGTTACTTGAATTGTGAAAAGGATCACAAAACCTAAAAGAACATTGTGTAGTTCCAGGAAATATCCATCCCCCCCCCTCCCCCCCCCCCCCCCCCCCCCCACCACTACACCCACCTTCCATGGAAGGTCATTGGAAAATTCCGAGAAGGAGGGATGTCTCAAAAGCCAGGGATTATAAATAAGAGTACGGGTATAAAAGCTAACCTGGGATTTTCAGAGTGGTTTGGGAAGGAGGTTAAACCAGGAGAGGAACCAAAATAAATATTTTCTGGAACAACACATTGTTTGGAGTTCAGGAAATGCAATTATACATGTGAAGAAGTTTACTAACACTGCAAATTTGAACAAAATATAACCCAGTGTCATTCATACCACATCAAAGTCTCCTCTGCACGGCATGTACCCAGACATTTCAAAGCTTCGTGTTGAGTCCATCGGAGGACGAGGAGGATCTTCTGATACTGTACAAATAAAACAAAACCAGCAATGTTTATTTAATGTTAATAATAATTCATTTCACCCTCATGGCAACCATGGGCTGAATTTCAAGGAGGTCATTAATTAATACATATACACTTGAATAATACAAGCTAACTGACAGCCTATCTGGCATAAATTTTCTGGTAATCAACTGTAGTTACAAATTCAGAAGAACAATTGGTTGTTGGAGTGATTTGCACCTGCTGCCATGCAGATGGCAATTATTTAATATACAGATGGTTGAAATGCAAGCATGACTGGAACAATGAGCTGAAGGGGTTTTGTGGCACTATGCTGTACATACCATGTTCACAATAGTTTGCCTTTCTCTCATAGACTGCAAAACAATTCATATTTTTGTGCGAGTCCCCTGAAAAAGCGGCAAATCTCAAAGCTCATGGTGGCTGGCTTGAACATTTTGTCATTTATAGTTGTTTTTTTCTCTCGCCTCATAAACCCTACGGCACTTTGTGCCTCTCCTCGCAAGTATCATTGCTATCAGCACTTTGCACCTTGATCTTAAGAGGGAAAACCCACTCTTCTTTCAGGATCCTTGCAGGGACTTGATGGATCCTGTAGGATCTTTGCAGGGACTTGAAGGATCTTGACAGGAACCTCAAGGATCTTTGCAGGGACTTAAAGGATCCTGCAGGATCCTTGCAGGGACTTTGCAGGAACTTCAAGGATCCTCAAAGATCCTGCAGGATCTTTGCAAGAATATGAATTGGCAGAGAGTACCGGTACTATAACTTGTGAATAGTTGTTGTCATGTGCTCCATACTGCACACGAAAATGAGCAATTAACAAAGAATTCCTGTCCTTGCTCATACAATAAATAAACATCCCAAACAATACACCGGCTCCTACTGCACCTTTAAAAGGAATGCCAGCAGTGGATGGTGATGGGGTATGGACAGGAACTTGCTTCAATTCTGAAAAACAAAAAGGAAACTAAACTCAGCAAGGAAGGCTGGGTGCTGATCATTCCAGAGTAGTAAAGGAGGTTGAGCCCTGGTTCCCACCTGTGCAACAAGCATAGGTCAGTATAATATCACAAGTATGCATAGAAAAGAGTGCTTATGAGTTATCATACACATTAAGGGTAAAGGGTAGGTAAGTCTTCACAAGCCTAATGGCTCACAACTGCCAGAGCTTAACCTGGTTTTTGTAGCATGAAGTGACTGAGAGTATTACTACTCCCCCTGGATGGGATGCTACAGCGGTCCATCGCTGATGCTTTTGCTTTGTAACTGCACTTTGAGACATATCGTGACAATAAATTATTGTGCAGTTACAAAGCAAAAACATCAGTCCACCATATTGACTTTTATTTTCTTAATTTCCTGAAGAAGGCCAGTTAAACTGGCCAAAACGTTGATTTGAAATCGCTTTTAACCTCAGAAGAATTTAATATTATATTATCTCTATAAAATTTACAAATCTGAAAAGAAAAACAAAGAAAAATTATTATACCTGGTATCTGAAGAGCTTTGCAAGGATCATTAATGTAACAACTCATGTAATGTTCCTCACATTCTGCAGGGCAAAACACCAATTTCAAACATTAATGTGTTGTATTGTATTGCTGTTATTGTCTATAAAAAAAAGAAAAAATACAGACTCACCTTGTTCTGTTTTACTCTGAACTTGTTTTGCAACCTCTTTCCTATATTTATCATACAATACCAAATTAATATTTAAGAACATGACCTATATTAGCAATAACAAAATGGCTTTAAATAATTACCAAGTTAAATTTATTACTGGTGCATTTTTTGCACAGTTAAACTTGAACACTAATAGCATTATCCTTCCAGCCTGAGCTCAAAAAATTGTCAAAGGTGTGTGAGGAGTGAGGAAGGGGGTTGGGCGGGGGCACTACCATTTGTTTTAAAAGAAAATACCAAATCCTCTTGTAAATTATAGGTTAACTTATTTGTAAGTCTAGTACCTCACCAGTTTTGAAAACCACAGTCAGAGATGCCATCTAAAAGGTCAATTTCTTCTTGGGCATTCCAACTCTTTTCCAAAACTGGAAAATTGTTGCTCTAAACAAATAACAAATACAAACATGACAAAAATTAATTATAACAATAATCACCACATAAGTACTGTTAAATAGGTGGAGAGAAACATAATGAAGGTTTGGATTAGCATCCCATCCAGGAGGGGATAGCAATTTGAATACTCATGGTTGCTTCCTGCTATGGGTTAAGCTCTGGCTGGCTGGGCTGCCTGTGGCTCGGGTGCAATTTTACCTGGCCAAAGAATCAAATCCTGGCAGTAATAGCAAACCTTGATCTGGTGCATTAATGGGTACTGGTAACATTATGCTGGGGGGTGTCCCTGTATTGGATTAGCATCCCATCCAGAAGGGAATAGCATTACCCTTGGTTGCTTTTTATCTTGTGAATATGCAAAGCATGTTCAAAGAGATAGTATACAGTAACAGATATATAAATTTGTCACTCCATGTCCCTCAGTCATAAACTTGTAAACTTGTTAACTACCCCTTGTAAGCTTCCTGGGGTATAACATAATGTTTCGTTTCAGACAATGTCACGCTAAAATGTTTTCTTATTTGTAAACTGAATATGCTTATTTGCAAACTGCAAACAGAATTAAAATAAAATGGAAAGTAAACATTATTTTATCATTTTACTTTTTTTTCTCTCTTTGTTTCAGGATTAACGGCTCAAATCGCCGCTCCCTGCTCACAAAGGCATAAAGCACCTAAAGCGTGGATTCTTATGTGTGTCTGCTAGCGAATTTAATAAGGGATGTTTTGTTTCAGACAATTTATGTCACGCTAAGATGTTTTCTTATTTGTAAATTGAATATGCCTATTTGTAAACTGCAAATGGAATTAAAATGGCATGTTAACATTTATCATTTTACTGTTGTTTGTTTTCGCTCTTTGTTGTAGGCTTACTCGCTCAAATGGCTGCCCACTTCTCGCAAAAAGGAATAAAACATTAAATATTTTAATACATTATGTTTTGTTTCGGACAATGCATATTTATGTCACACTAAGCTGTTTTCTTATTTATAAGCTAAATATGCTTATTTGGTCCCGTCTCTGATGGGGATGTAAAAGAACCACTGAGGACATAACAAAACCCTGGCTGTGACCACCCTCAGTGCCATACATTGTTCATGGGTGGGGTGGGGGAGATGAGATCAACAATAGACCGATAGCGGCTGCCTGAGACGCCTTCACAAGCTGACGTCTGATCTCATTCTCATAAGTGTATGTACATGTAAAGCGCCATGTGACATGTGATATATGTGCTATATAAGTCTCTGTTGTTACATTATTTTTTATTTGTAAACATCAAGAAAGACTAAAATTAACCTTAAGTTGTTTCATATTCATGAGATAGCTCTTAGAGCCCTTTTGCTTGCTACAGAAACCCGGTTAAGCTGTGGCTGGGTGGGCTGCGTGTGGCTCAGGTGCAACTTTACCTATATCCCAGATTACTAGCCAAAGAATCAAATCCTGCCCATAATACCAAATCTCGATCTGAAAGGAACTGAAAGAAACTACAACTGTACAATGAACTTACAACTATTTCATAACTGTGGTCACTCTGGTGTTCTTTCTCCTCAGCTCCTCTCGAGAAGCACTGTAAGAAAAAAATGTGAAACTGTTTTTTTTTTTTAATATAAAATCTAAATAGACTTTCTTATCAACAAAGGTGAAAGCTCATTTCCGATGCCGTCAATCATCCCTCTCTGATGGCAAATTAAGTACTTAAACAATGTACATTGTAAGAACCTGTTTCATATATAGAGTGACTCAAATGGGTCCAAAAAAAATGACATGAAAAATCAAATAGCTCTGTCCAGTTTCCTAGGGTAATACACTTAATTTCGAAAGCATCTGCAGCTGGGTGAGTTACTTTCAAAGAGTACATGCCAACAAAAAATCCCTTTCTAGCCGTCCCCACTATACAACAAAAAATCTCTATGACTGAGAGGAAAATAAGAACAATAAAAGGTAAAAAGTAAACTAAGCATAAATGGCTGCTACAAGTATACTTGTTTGAATTACCTACAGAGGGAAATGAAGGGAAATATTTAGAAGTTCATTCCTGTAAATTCCAGGGCTGGGTTGTTTAAAGCACGGTTAAGCTAACCCAGGGGTAGCATCCAGGGTTGTCACTAAGTTTTGAAGTAGCAGGCCCAAATGTGAAAGTAGGCGGCGTGGCACCTGAGCACCGGAGGTGCGAATTGTCTAGGGGGGTCTGGGGGCATGCCCCCCCAGAAAATTTTGAAAACTAGACGCTCGGAAATGCCATTTTCAGCGTTTTCCTGGTGGTATTTTCCCCCAAAATCTAAGCTAAATTTAACAGAGTTTATGTTTGCTATCAGTTCTACTCTTCAAGATTTCAATGGTTTCATTCATTAAATGATCGGCAAAGTTACATTTTAACATCTTAAGTCTCAAAAATGTCATTTTAGCGATCTACAATACAATTTTTAGAGGTGCCCCCCCCCCCCCAAAAAAAAAGAGAGAGAAGAAGAAGAATAAATAATAATTGTAATAATAAAAGAAATTAAGAAAGAAAAACAAAAACCAGAACAATCACCCGACCATTTTAATGTTTGCTATCAATCACAAGCTATTCTGAAAAATCCTGAAAATCACCAATGGTGGGTGAACTGGTACTTTTCCACAAGTAGTTCCTTGCATTTCAAGGAAATAAAGGAAGCTCTTTTTCCAACAACTGTCTGACATTGTGATTTGTTCTGCTGGATAAACTAAGTGCAACTTCTAAATTATAGTGGAGTTAATTTTAAGCAAGAGTTTCTTTTAAACTTACTCATTACCAAGAGTGTCTTTAAAATTTCACTCAGATCAAATGCTACAATGCTTATTTCACTTCATTGTTGCTTAAATTTTACATTGCCGAATCAGAATTGGCTACTCACTTACTATTACCTCTACTTAATTAAACTGTGATAATGTCAATCAATTAACAGTTCAATATAATTTTGCCTTCATCAACATCTTTACTATTTTAAGTTCAGGCATACAACAAAACTTGGAGAAATTGTGATGATTTAAGATTAAATTTAATTACAGAGTCGAGAATTCAGTGCTTTAGTTGTCTTCAAAGTCACTGTAATAATCCGATTCTTCTGATTCACGATCATCATCAACTTCGTCATCTAAAGGGAGACCAAGCTTTTCAGCTGCAAGAGAAACCTCCTCATCCACTTGCAGTTGCTCTGTCAGCTCTTCATCCATAATGGTTTGAGTACCTTGTGTGTGAGTGCTGTGTTCTGCTGGGTTAGGTTGTGATGCAAAAGGACCAGCGCCAGTGGGAACAGCTGGAGGAACAGATGGAAGTTTCTTGCGGCTTTTTGCAGCTAACCAACTAACCACACTATCTTTGACCACTTGTTGGCCATCTTCTGATGTAACTTGTGGGCAATTTAAGCTGATATGCATCAGGGAATTTAGCATGTCCCCCTTCAGAAGACTTCGCAGGCGATTCTTGATCAACTTGACTTTTGATGCCCCCCTTTCAGGCCATGCATTGGATACAGGAATTACAAGGAGGGCTTCAACAACAGTGATCATCAAAGGGAAATGTCCCTGGTACGAAAACTTCTGCTTAACAAGTTGCTGCATTACCCATTCTGCGCAAGATAATTTACCATCCTTCACTGTTTGAGGCAACTTCCATGTGAGAAAGTCATACTTGAGGAGCTTCCACTCAGCTTGAAGCTGTTCTTGATTCACTTCATCACCTGGGAAGTAGTGACAAGCCAGGACATCAATGCACTCTTGTCCATACTCCATGAAATCATCACTCTCTTTAGCTGGTATGGCTGTCTTGTCAAAGACCTGCATTGCTGTTAGGACCGGTGTTGCATCTTTGAATCGTTTGGAGATGTTCTTTGTCAAGGCGTTGACATATTTGGTTAACAGATTCTCCAGGTACTCGATGTCCCCACTTGAGTACTTGATTTCGGTCAGGGCCAAGGCTCCCCCAGCATCTAAATCATGCTGTAGCTTCCTCACTGGAGATTTGGTTGCAACAAGCGCCAGAAGCTTCTCCTTGCAAACAGTGATCGATGGCTCGATGTGGGCAAAGTTGATCGTACCCTGCTGGAACACTTTGCTAAGATCACTCAGGATTGGAAGAACGTCGTGAAGGATGTAGATGGTACCCACTTTCTTTGCTTTCATGAACTTCTTCAGAAGACCATAGCAAGATGGGTCTGCCTTCAACTGGCGTAACGTTTGGAGGATGGAAGGAAGGTCTGAAATTACTGCTGCTATGGCACTGTCAAAAGATAACCACCGTGTTTTACAGGCCTTCTTTAACCTCTTGCTGATTTTCTTGTTTGCCTTGACCCCAAGGGTAACTTGTTTCATTTCTTCTTGTACCTTAAGGTATGCTGCAAGCTTCTTGGGAGAGTTGTCGAAAACTTTCCACAGTTGTGTGACCTCAGTCTCCACATTCTTAATCATGGCTAGTTCCTCGTTAGTGTCTGTGCAGGCCAGAGCTAGCCTGTGGCATACACAATGAACTGCCACCAAGCTTGTGACATCCTTCTTCAGTAATGCTGCTAGGCCTCTGGTCTTACCAGTCATTACACTTGCCCCATCAGTTGCCAGGCCCTTAAGGTTCTTAAGGGGAATCTTCAAAGCTTCAAGCTGGTTAGTGATAACATCATGTAATGTCGTTGCATCAGCACTTGCAGATTTTTCCAGAACATTGGCTGTAAATAAGAACTTGCACTCAAGTCTCCCTAAGTCCACGTCAAAGTACTGAACAAAAGCCAGCATCTGCTCTTCATTGCTGATATCTGCCATGTCATCTACCAGTAAGCCATAAAAGGACTGCTCTTGAAGCTTCTTGCAAATGTGATTGCGCACTGTATCTCCAATCGTTAGAAAAATTTCCCTGAGTGATCCACGAGATCGATGTGTAAAATACTTCAGCTCTTCAAGACCTAAGAGCTCCATCAGCTCGAGGAGGGATGTGATCTTCCTGTTAGCAATAGACTCCTTAGCCAGCCAGTACACAGCATGGAATACTTCTTGGAGCACTAAAACCTTGGAACTCTCCTTTTCATCCACTTGTTTTTGGAAGTGGGACACTCGATTTAACAGCTCATTCTTCACTGTTGTCTGATGTTTTGCACAGTTCATGTGCTCTTTGACTGCATTCCACTTGAACCTTGTGGATGGATCATTGGAGAATGTCTCACTTCTGTTCTGGGCTGACTTGCTTTTATGTTTACGGCAGAGAAGGCAGTACATGCCTTCATTCTCCACATACACAAGCCACCAGATACCGGTTTTGGAACAAAAGCTTGTCTCCCTCTTGAATAACCACTCGTGCTGAAAACGATCTTTCTTTTTGGTCGCCTTGACTCGATCCATCTCTTCTTTTGAAATTTCATTGCAGCCTAGGCTTCTACATTTATGGAAGTTATGCATTTTATCTATTTGTGCTGGAAAAAACAAATTTTCGATGATTCCGTTTGTCTCATCTTCTGGTAGCTGTGGAGCCGTAGAAGTAGATGGAACTGCTGTTGTCTTCTCACTGACAAAAGCAGGGCCACTCGAAGCTGATCCGCTTAACAGAAGAGATTCTAATTCCTGAGTTGTGGATGCAGGCGGGGTACTATGTATCTGGGTGGTGGTTGAAGGCTGCTGTAATAGTTCATCACTCAGCATAACTTCCATCTCTAAAAACAAATATTATATTAAGTGGTCTGGTTTAAAAACCGTTTTCACATTTTTTTTTCTCATTGGAAAGTGAATTTCATTTTTCATTTTTTAAAACTGAATTGTTTACCATTCACACTATAAAGAATGTCTTTCACAAAATTGTAACTGCTGGTTACCGTGAAAATGACATGAACATTTCACTACCATGTGGCATGAAATTTTCACGGGAGTTTAATTTCGCGTATTGCTAACTTTTTTACGTTTCGCGTGAACACATTTTCGCGAATTTGGATTTCTGACTACCGCTAAGGCTTCAAATTTTCGCAGATCACGGGAATGTTTGTTAAAAGTGCGATAGACAATTACATTTTCGCCGCATTTTTGACGCTGGAGATTATTCGCAGGAAAGTCTGCGAGATTTGCGAAAAATGCCACACGGTAATTGATGGCGCCAAAATGTCTAGCGCATAAACTTGTTTGTTTCAATAACAACTTTGCTGCACGCAAGGTCCTCTAGTGTTTCCTGTTTAAATAAAGCTTTCTAAGTTGCTCTAAACTTCGGCGGGTATTCTTCGTGTTAGTATTTATTTTTGACAACGTTAAATATGTGTGGCAGTGTCAGCAGGAAACCGCACAAACTGACACGAAATGCATGAAAAATGAATAAAATTAGAAAAGCGGTTCCGAAAGCGAAAGTGTTTGCCAAAGCGAGTTAAAAGATGCTGAATAAATTTCAGTAAATGCATTGGAAATAAAAATGTAGTGTACAAAAAATATTCACAAGATAACTCAGTGAACCAAAACGTCTTTTGTCCTGGCTTAATTGTCTTGCGCGGGGCTTTCCATCGTTAATTTTCTTTCACATAAAATGAAGGGCCGAGAGCATGCCCAGCCTATATGACTTTTTAGGCCTTTTTTTATTTTTTCTTGCTCAGATTTGTCCAATTTTGGCATGTGAACTAGAAATTAGTTGCAAAACATTGTTCCGAATTTTTTTCCGTTGTTTTTTCCGTCGTTTTCGAGAAATACCGTATGCAAAAAAAAAAATCAATCAATCAAAGGCTCCTATTGTAACGCAATATTGCGGTAAGCTTCAGTCTGTTTTCGCACTGACACGGTTCGATATTTTTTTAAAATTAAACGTAAGGAATTTTGACGAACGCAAAGAAAGTAAATCACTTTCATAATGTCCAGTTCGAAGGGAAAAAAAAAAAAAAAAAAAAATGGTGCTGAGCATGATTCGAACCCAGAGCCGTCCGAGCGCAAATCCCCGACCAAACCACTAGTCCACCGACGAACACATGCTCACTTCAGGCTAAGTTTTATTATTTAAAGGTTGATACGCATCAAAACGCGTATCTCGATTTCAAAATCCTTTTAGATCAAATTTAATGTTGCATTAAAGACTCCAAATGCGAAACGTCTTCCCGCCGGCCAGCAACAACTCACTTCGAGCTGCCCAAAGCTGTATTTCAAGTGCCCGACCACGCACAGCGGACCCATCTACCACTGTCGCAAAGCATGTCGGGAAATCCTACAACAAAACCGAAATGGAGTTCCCGCCCGAAAGTTTTTGCAAAATACTATAAGTCTCAAAGCACTTCGGATATCGGGCATTTCGACCACGGCACGGGATGGGAAATGACCCACAACTCTCAACGCTGCCCCTTTTCTGATCCGAAGTGATTCCAGACTTTCCCGCCGGCTCGTCTTCCCGACCAAGGTCCGTTTTTCACCTCGAGCGCTAAATGGCGCTTCAGACACAAGGAAGGACAAGAAACACGACTCGTTTCTTTGAGAAGTGCTAGAGACTCAAGGATTTCCGGACTTAATGATGTCTTTCAATCACCGGACAGGCCTCATACACGTTGGCTTACACACACGCTACAGAGGCGATGTGTTGCCGTAGTGAGCTCACGATAGATAAGCGAGCCAGGCGTGTGTGCGTAAATAACGGTATTTTCGTTTAGTTGTTGGCACTGGTCAGAAGTATTGCAGTCGCGTATTCTCACGGCCAAACTGCTTTCAAATGGCTTCGAAATTGCGCTCTGAATGTACCGTCAAAGCACTGGAGGGCCAGAACTCTGCTTTTTTCAGGTGAAATTGGTCAAATTCCTTAGGGTTAGTGCAAATTCGACAAAAGCTTGTGATATTATTCGCTGTACGATAAAATGAGGCTATTCTGAGCTATTCTGAGCGAGAAAACATAAAAAAAGGCCTAAAAAGTCATATAGGCTGGACATGCTCTCGGCCCTTCATATCTAAACACACTAATCTGCTAATCTAATTATTTAAAGTCATTATTATTCATAACAGCGATCCCGAAACCGCAAGTTATTCGCTTCACTGCTTTTAATCAACTCAAGTTGTTCGTTTCACTTGAAAAATTCACAAGATGTTTGTTTTACTGCCTCTAAACAGCCACGTTTCTCGCAAAAAGCGTAAGTTGTTTGTTTCGCTGCTTTTAAACCTCTCCAGTTGTTCATTTCACTGCGGCTGAACCGCTTTAGTTGCTTGTTTCACTTAATAGAAACTCGCGAAACTCGCGAAACTCGCAAAAATCGCAAGTTTTTCGCTTCACTGCTTTTAAAGCACTCAAGTTGTTTGTTTCACTGCTTTTAAACCGCTCATGACAAGTTGTTGCTTTCAAACAAACCCTGCAGCATTTTGTCTTTGCCGTACTAGATGCCCCTTGGGATTTCTTTTATGAATAACAATAACTTTAGATAATTAGATTAGCAGATTAGTGTGCTTAGATATGAAGGGCCGAGAGCATGTCCAGCCTATATGACTTTTTAGGCCTTTTTTTATTTTTTCTTGCTCAGATTTGTCCAATTTTGGCATGTGAACTAGAAATTAGTTGCAAAACATTGTTCCGAATTTTTTTCCGTTGTTTTTTCCGTCGTTTTCGAGAAATACCGTATGCAAAAAAAAAAAATCAATCAATCAAAGTCTCCTATTGTAACGCAATATTGCGGTAAGCTTCTGTTTTCGCACTGACACGGTTCGATATTTTTTTAAAATTAAACGTAAGGAATTTTGACGAACGCAAAGAAAGTAAATCACTTTCATAATGTCCAGTTCGAAGGGAAAAAAAAAAAAAAAAAAATGGTGCTGAGCGTGATTCGAACCCGGAGCCGTCCGAGCGCAAATCCCCAACCAAACCACTAGTCCACCGACGAACACATGCTCACTTCAGGCTAAGTTTTATTATTTAAAGGTTGATACGCATCAAAACGCGTATCTCGATTTCAAAATCCTTTTAGATCAAATTTAATGTTGCATTAAAGACTCCAAATGCGAAACGTCTTCCCGCCGGCCAGCAACAACTCACTTTGAGCTGCCCAAAGCTGTATTTCAAGTGCCCGACCACGCACAGCGGACCCATCTACCACTGTCGCAAAGCATGTCGGGAAATCCTACAACAAAACCGAAATGGAGTTCCCGCCCGAAAGTTTTTGCAAAATACTATAAGTCTCAAAGCACTTCGGATATCGGGCATTTCGACCACGGCACGGGATGGGAAATGACCCACAACTCTCAACGCTGCCCCTTTTCTGATCCGAAGTGATTCCAGACTTTCCCGCCGGCTCGTCTTCCCGACCAAGGTCCGTTTTTCACCTCGAGCGCTAAATGGCGCTTCAGACACAAGGAAGGACAAGAAACACGACTCGTTTCTTTGAGAAGTGCTAGAGACTCAAGGATTTCCGGACTTAATGATGTCTTTCAATCACCGGACAGGCCTCATACACGTTGGCTTACACACACGCTACAGAGGCGATGTGTTGCCGTAGTGAGCTCACGATAGATAAGCGAGCCAGGCGTGCGTGCGTAAATAACGGTATTTTCGTTTAGTTGTTGGCACTGGTCAGAAGTATTGCAGTCGCGTATTCTCACGGCCAAACTGCTTTCAAATGGCTTCGAAATTGCGCTCTGAATGTACCGTCAAAGCACTGGAGGGCCAGAACTCTGCTTTTTTCAGGTGAAATTGGTCAAATTCCTTAGGGTTAGTGCAAATTCGACAAAAGCTTGTGATATTATTCGCTGTACGATAAAATGAGGCTATTCTGAGCTATTCTGAGCGAGAAAACATAAAAAAAGGCCTAAAAAGTCATATAAGCTGGACATGCTCTCGGCCCTTCAAATAATACAAATCACGTTAGTGTTTGTCAACACTTACCTTGGTCTTCGCCTTGCTCATTCTCCTCTTGATCTACACCGTTCTTCTTCTTTTTAACAAAATTAAAATCAAGCAAAGTCTTACTTCGTTTCGCTCCGCCACCCCCAGTCGCCATGATTTCTCTTTACCATAACTTTTGCGATCTCGTATTTCGCGGAAGTCTCCATAAATACCGCCGCGATAAATTTTGATTCTTATCAATCATGTGTCACGTACGCTCGTATTTTATTGTAGTTTTTAAGCAAAATATCCCTTCAATTTGGCATTTCAGTTTTATTTTCTTCAAATTGTCTCAAAAGTGACCTACTTAGCATTCGGAATTGGGAATAGCCGGCGCAGTTTTAGGAATAGACGGTGAAATGCGCCGGTTGCCGGCTTATTTTGACAACCCTGAGCATCAATTTTGATTCCAGTTAATAATTAATCAATGGAGATTTTTCAAAAGTATTTTTGCCCTTTAGTTTAGTCTTTGACTTGTCTTCACATGTAACTTACAGTATAATTAGCTTTTGAAAACACTTCTAACAAGAGAAATTACATCCTCTGTTAAGTTTCAATCCTGGGTTAGCGTTAATCTACTTTCGAACAACCAGGCCCAAATCTCTAAAGCTTTCAGTAAAGTTTGCAGTAATGTCCCTAAGGTCACATACTCAAATTAGAAGAGACTTTGGGTCTTACTTCGTGTACCGCACAGATGACGTAATACAATAGGAAACATTGTTTTTGGGAAAAAGAACTTTGATGAAGCATTGTTTCCTTTTGTTTTACGTCATTTGTGTCCTCTACTCGGAGTAAGAGGGGAGACTTTCTAGCATGTACTCTGTAACCCAGCTTTATGGACAACCACTTAATACAGTATTCAGATCTGTCATTAGGCTTTGATGTACATGTACCTGGCTATACAAGGAAAATACATGTGGGTCCTTCGAGTTGCTGTTCACTTTCACCACAATTACATGTAATTGCCAGCCATAATCATTCATGAATGCAGAAACCTCATTATTACAAACAGTTTTCTAAAGTCAAAACAGGTACATGTACAATAAAAACAATAATTTTTATTTTTAATTTTAACATGCATTTTTTTCTTGACTGGCCCCTTGTTCTAAGCATTTTTTTAATTACACAAGAAGAAAGTATTAAAGACCTCCTTTTTGGCACCATAATTCAACAAAATGGCTAGTTTCTAGAATATCATTGAATAAAACGTTCAGAGATACGTAAATAAGTGGCTGGGTGTTCTAGAATCGCTCCTTATAAGTTTCCAATGCACTGCAGTCAGATAATTAAACTAACCTCTAAACAAAGCTCAACTTTAGGAACACAACTACAGCACCGAACAAATGGCTCTTTTACAACTCCGTGACACGCCAAACACTCACGACTGTCTTCACGGACTGAATGACTCTCTAAAAAAATAGAAATTGCTTTAAAGTCATTGAAATAAACGAATTATTGCAAATATTTTAAAAGAAAATTTCAGTTAAGGAACGAACCTTCAACAAGAACCGCCATTTTGGATACACGCGCGTGTTTGTGTATTGGAGACTGGAACGAGAACACAGTCTCCGGCCGCGTGCGAGAGAGGATGCAAAAAAAATGAAACAAGAACTCTACGAGTATTAAAATCGGGCTCTAAGGATTTAGATTGTTATTAGGTTCGTCTTATTAGTTGTTTTAATATGAGTGAGCGCGCCAAAGGTTCTATTACTTGATGAGGTCGAAATTTTGTCACGCTACAATCTTAGTGCTGCATGAATGTGTTTGCCATCTTTTACTATTTTCTTCGATTCTTTTTCAACTTCTATTTTTGTATCTCGATTAATTGTTGTTTGTTATTTTGTATTTTTGAGTGTTCGATACGAGGGTTTTAAACTCCGCTGTTCGACTTTATAACTCATATGATGGCGCTTGAAGTTTGGTCTGTCAGATATGCGGTGACATGTCCGACTGTCACGCAAAAGTTCTCTAAGACACGCGAACATAGTTTTCATATTAACATATAAGACTTAAGCTTATTTTATTTTTCGTATTATTTTTATCAATTATTA
This sequence comes from Dendrophyllia cribrosa, assembly GCA_024195265.1. Classification (NCBI taxonomy): domain Eukaryota; kingdom Metazoa; phylum Cnidaria; class Anthozoa; order Scleractinia; family Dendrophylliidae; genus Dendrophyllia; species Dendrophyllia cribrosa. Next base: position 33,027,766 of record JAJLRJ010000008.1, on the reverse strand, counting down.
AAAAATAGCTTAATTACAAATAATAATTGCTGCCGCGCGAGCGAGCCTGAAGCGAGCGAGCAAAGGCAGTACTTAGACCTAATCAGCACAGGGACAAAAATTTTCGATTTCTACCCACGATGCATCTGGATTTTTTACCACAATGCCTTGCACACCCATTTCCCTTATATATCTGCTGCGTTCGTGTTGGTACGGTCCAATGACGTCGTGCCGCTGGTCTGTTTCGTTGGTAATTATTTTCGACCTTCGAAGACCTCGTCACGGCTTCCAACGTCATTTTCACGGGTAGGCAAACATGGCTTCAAATAACAGTGTTGTATGGAAATCTGATGTATGGAAAGTTCAAAACAAAACTGGATACTGCCTAGCATAGGTACATCGCTCAAAGTTAAAAATCCTTTACCTAGTGGCTAAAGTTTCCAATTGATGAATTGCTCAGAAGTGAAGTTATATGAAAATTATTTCACATCGGATTTCCATACTTTGTAAACATTTACTACGATTATCAGTTGAGGAAGGCACGAGCGATGTTTGGTGACAAAGTTTTGTCGTTAAAACAACGTTGTTGTCAAGGGCAACTTGCTACGTTTCCAACGGTAACTTGTCTGTTGTGTACGTTTTCAGTAACAAATTGTTTCCAACCAAACAAAAAGGACAAATGAGAACATTATTTCTGTAATTGTTCAGTTAATTTTATGTTGCTGTTTATGTTACATTATTTACAATGAATAGCCAAATAAACTTATAGTTTCATTGTCCGATTGTAATTGTTTATGTTCTTGTTAGATACATGACATCTGGACAGCACTCCTCTACCTATTAGGTACACTAGTTAATTACAGTAAAAAAGAAAAAAAATGCTACAGTCTTAGTATTTAGGGAGTAGACGCACGTGAAAAAAAAAAAAAGAAGAGGAAGAAGAAGAAAAATTCCAAAAGATTTCCATGTGTCATTAAACCTTGTAAGTTCGTTGTTTTGAACAGCTATTTCTCGTTGTATAATTATTTTGTCCATTAGAAGTGCAAGAAAACTGTCGAAACAGAGTTTTTCGTCGTGTAAGCAACTATTGTATATGGAGTACTTCGCGATGAGAAGCGTATAGTTCAAAAAGAGTACTTTTGCTTCAGGAAATGCGCCATATAAGAATATATTATTATTATTATTATTATTATTATTATTATTATATTGTAAAATGTTCCGTATAGAATCATGCTTTTTGATAATGTGATGTTTTCTTAAGTTTTACTGGCCCACCAGTTTTGAAATGAGCTCCAAAAAGATAAATATAATTATAATATCAAAATAAGGAAAATGGAAACGAAGCTTAATATACGGCCGGATCGCGGGACCTAACGCTTTTTGAAAGAACCTTGCTCGCAAAATCTCTAGGCTTGTCTCAGTTAATCTATACTGCTTCCATTCTTTCCGTTCCAGAAGCAGTATTTCAACAGACGCAAAAGAAACCATTTGCTTTTCTTTGAAAAACTAATAAAACCGATCAGATCAAACGGCAGGTTTTGTTTCGTCCGTTATCCAAGAGTGTTTTAAGTTTCCCTTGCTTCAGGATTACCGTTAATGCGCTACGTCTTAGTTGGATAAGCAAACTTTTAAGCAACACCAAAGATCATTGGACGGCAATCCCTTACTACCACTTTGAAAAAATGTGGCGGGCTCTTGTTTCTACTTAATTGTAATTACAGTGTTGAGAAACTAGACCGGAAAATCCCTCTATTTTACCGAGAACTTATGGATTTCGTTAATAATTTGCTTGTTGTTGGGTTGTAATTCAGTCTTTTTGTAATGTTTGTTGATTTGATTTTGAAGGTTAATTTCCGTCGATTTTCTTTTCCTTGCTCTATTTTTGGAATATTTAATAGTAAAACCTCTTATCTCCATTTTGAGTAAATCCCATTTGAGGCTTAAGTCCTCAACGATCAACATATTTTTGTTGCACGCAAATAGGCCATTTCCGAGTTGCCTTTAGCCTCTCTATCAAAGCGAGGACGGCTAGGTGCGAAACATTTCATATGAAAATGAGTTTTCATTTGCATGTGAATGAAAACTCATTTTCATATGAAAGGTTGTGCACCTAGCCTCGCTTTGACAACGAGGCGTAACGTAACTCGGAAATGGCCTATTGGTAACACAAGTTTCATCTTTTAATGAACTTCCAGAAGCCTGGACCTTTTTCATGTTTGAGTTCATCGGATTTTATATGTATCAGTATTGCTGAATGGTCTGTTTCGCGTGCGTATAAAATTTTGCATTTGTTGGTTAAATCGTTCAGTTTTTTAGAAATCAGAAAAAAATCAAGGCGGCATTGTATTTTAAACGATTTATTTCTCCACGTAAATTCCTCTGCGTTTGGGTTAAGAAAACGCCAAATAGCATTTAAATCGTAAAGTTTGCGTAATTTCTTAATTTCTTTGACTACCACATGCTTTCGGTTGCTAGGATTGCCTCCTTTTTATCTCCTGTAAGTTTACGTTTAACTTACAAGAGTATATAGGGGTCTAAAATGCATTCTTCTTGCATTTTTCGCATTTTTGTTAGCAAAATTTCTCACATTTTTGTTAGGCACTGTTAATAAACTTTTTAGTGAATCTGTGGGGACATTCTTGTTGCCTTTATCGGATTTTTGTTAGCAAAATGTCTTGCATTTTTGTTAGATACTGTAACAGACAGCGAACACATGTGAGATTTAAGGAAGCCATCTTTTAATACGCACGTGAAGATCTGGCGCGGTTACCTATGTAACCGGCCAGGTTACATATGCGACATCCTCCCTTTCCAACTGAAACGAACAACAACAACAACAACAAAAAAAAACAGGGTTGTCCTAGTGTATAATCACTGAAAGCATAGTAACTGAAATGGGTGCGGAATCAATAAATCACGCAAGTCCTATTCAAAAGCATCAGGCTTAATGTTAGGATGTTAATGTTCATAATCGCCCAACCACTTGGGCTTGTTTCGCAGTCTGACAGAGGTTCTCCGAATGGGCACTTCAGGCATCAATGGCGGAGGTTCCATGGATTCAGTTCCTGTTGTCTCATAAGGAGCTGCTGCTGGAGTGGGCCTGGGCGATGTCGGGGTTGTTGTCTGGACTGGCTGAGCAGTTATGGGTGATGCCGGAGGCACTGCATGGACTGGCTGAGCTGGTTTAGACTCAAATGATTGGCGCAGGAACTTGCGGTTTCGACGGTACACTCGGCCGTCTTCGGTTCTGACTCTAAAGGAACGGGGTGCTTTGTGTTTTTCCATGACGATTGCGGGACTCCAAATGCGCCCTTGCTGAATTCTCACAGGGTCGCCGACCTGAAGTGGAGGCAGGACTCTGGTACCACGATCGTGGTATTTCTTTTGTCTTTCTTGTCGGGCTGACAGAGACTTGTGTGCTTCTCGGGCAAGTTTGGGAAACAGCAAGGTTGTTGGTGTGGGCAGCTTGTCTTTAAGCATTCGGCTCATCAGCAACTGCGCTGGTGAATATTCAAGGCCGGATATGGGTGTGTTGCGATACTCTAACAGAGCCAGATGGACATCTCTACCATCTTCTGCCGCCTTCCTCATCAGTAGCTTTATCGTTCCGGCAGACCGTTCACTTTGCCCATTCGATGGGGCGTGATGTGGGCTTGATTTCTTGACTTCGAAGCCCCATTCATCAGCAAACTGAGTAAACTCTCTACTCCCAAACGGCATATTGTCTGCTATGACAGTGTCAGGTATGCCATGTCTTGCAAAACAGGTTTTCAGGTGAGAGATGATGCAGGTTGCAGTCTTGGCTGCTAAGAGGCACACTTCAGGGTATTTCGAGTAGTAATCCACGACCAGGAGGTAATCCTTTCCTTTAAATGTAAAAATGTCCATTCCTAGTTTTGACCATGGCCGCTGGGGAATTTCATGAGGGACGAGTGGTTCCCGAGGGTTGGCAGGCTTATATTTAGCGCATGTGAGACATCTCGATATGGTTTCTTCAATATCTCGACCCATCCCAGGCCAGTACATAATGGAGCGAGCTCTGGCTTTACACTTCTCCATCCCCAGGTGGCTTTCATGCAGTTTTGCCAACATTTCGCTACGCATGCTTGTGGGTATAACCAGCTTCTCTCCTCTGAAAACCAGGCCTTCGATTACGTGAAGCTCATCCCGGATAGACCAATATTGCCTTGTACAGATGGGCGTGTCGCTTTTGTACGCTGGCCACCCCTTATCAATGAGCACTTGTACCATCTGTAGAGCCTCGTCAGCGGCTGTTGCGTGCTTCAGGAGATTCATCTTTTCTTCGGAAATTGGCAGTCCTGAGACCAGGCTGTGTATCCTTAGGTCCATTTTTTCATCTCGACTGTCTTCACTGAGAGGTACCGCAGGTGGGTGGGCACGGGACAGCATGTCAGCGATGCATACCTTGGTGCCTGGAACATATTTTAAGTTCAGTTTGTATCTCAGTAGCCTGAGAAGCATGAGCTGGATTCTTGGTGAAGCATTCTGGAGTGGCTTTCGAATTATGGTTTCAAGTGGTTTGTGGTCGTTTTCAACTTCAACTTCTCTTCCATAAATGTAATGATGGAAGTGTTCAGCAGCAAACGTGACCGCTAATAGCTCCTTTTCAATTTGGAACCAACGTTGTTCGGTCTCAGTTAACGCACGCGAGGCGTAAGCTACTGGTCCTCTGTCTTGGAGGAGGCAAGCACCTAGCCCTGTCGATGAGGCATCGGCTTGTATAGTTATCTTCTTGTTAGGGTCAAAGTAGCGCAGGACTGGTTCGCTGCTGAGAACTTCTTTAATCTTGTCGACAGCCTGCTGGTGCTCTGGTAACCACTGAAACTCCACATCTTTCTTTAGTAGTTGTCTGATAGGGAACATAGTGGTAGACATGTCTGGGATGAAGTCTTTAAAGGAGGCAACGGTGCCCATCAGTCTGCGAACATCTTCTATACTAGTTGGCTGGGGTAGTTCTACCATGACTTTGACTTTGGCTGGGTCAGGTCGGATTCCATCTTCACCGATGATAGTTCCGAAGTAGACCACTCATGGCTGCTTGAATTGAACCTTCTTTGGATTGAACTTCACGTTTTGTTCTCTTGCCCTTTGCATAACATTTCTCAGTAGTTGATCGTGTTCCTCTTCAGTAGCGCCAGAAATGATCATATCATCTGCAATTATTTCCACTCCTTGCATGTCTCCAAACACTTTGTATACTCTCTTTTGCAACACCTCTGATGCTGAGCAGATTCCAAATGGCATACGCAGGAAACGGTATCTGCCGAAGGGAGTGTTAAATGTGCACAGGTAGGAGCTTTCTTCACTCAAGGGTACTTGCCAGTAAGAGTCTTTCTGGTCCAAGACTGTGAAGTATTTCTTCCCTCCTAGGCGTGAGACGACATCTTCAAAGGTGGGAATTTGGAAGTGTTCCCTTTTTATGACCAGGTTTAAGTCCTTGGGGTCAAGACACAAACGAAGACTACCGTCTTTCTTTTCCACAATTACAAGGCTGTTAACCCAGTCGGTGGGTTTGTCAACTTTGGCAATAATCTTGTCACATTCCATTTGATCCAGTTTCTCTTTCAGCCGGTCATGCAAACCATGAGGGACGCGACGAGGGGGGTGAATGACAGGTTCAGCACCATCTTCAGTGGTGATGTGGTAAGTGTCAAACTTTCCCAGGCCTATGAACACATCCTTGTACTCTTCTAAGACATCTTGTTTAGTGAGGTGCTTTGAGTTAACCACATTAACTGAAGGTTCTTCTTGCCTTGGTTGAGTTGGAGGGCACTCAGTTCTCTGTATCAAACCGAGTTTTTTGCACGCTTGCAGACCTAGGATGAGAGGTGCCTTTGTCATGGCAACATAGAATTCGAGTACCTCTTCATGGTGGTTGATTTTGCAGGTCAGGGTGGCTTTACCCTTGTGGTCAATGATGTGGTCCCCATAGGCTCTCAAACAAGCATTTGATGGTTGTAGGCGAGGCGAGTTTTGCAGTTTCTTGAAAGTTTTCCAAGATATCACGTTAGCCGAGGCACCGGTGTCAAGTTTCATCTTCAATCTCCAAACATATCTCGCCAAACTTCAATTCAAAACCAGTTAGTGGTGAAAATTTCACGTTGATCTGACTTGGAGAAGACCGCTTAAAAGCCGATTGAAAAATGTTGGTACGGTCTCCAGAAAACTGTATCGAACCACCTTAAATTTCATATATTATCTAGTACGCTGTTTTGAAAAATGCCTCGTAATATATTTTTTTCAATTAGGTAACATTCCTACTGTTTAATGTGTCTCTTGCATATCAATGATTTTTTAAGGCGTACGATTATGAATTATATGTTTTTTTTGGGAACATGTTGTAGCATGTAGGTCATTGTATCGAGCGTCAAAAAGTGTAACGTAATGTAATCTCATCGTAACCTAATGTAGACTTTGGTCAGATATTTGGCACGCTGGAAGCGCGCTTGGCTAATATGTGTTTAAATGTGTGTCCAGTCTGGTTTGTCAAACTGGTTGCTTCAGGACATTTGGTATTATTTATAGAACTACGTTCTAAAGAAAAGGAAATTGTAATAAGTTCCTGTCATGTTCCTATATTGGAATAACGACTTCTTGCAGTTAGTTTTAGCTCTTTAGTTTATTCTTTTGTTGAGTAGTGACTTGGGGCTAGACAGAACTTCCGTTGTCTTGTCGTGGCATTACGTCGATCACTGCATCCAATAGTATATCCTCTGTACGCGAAGAACAGCTTCACGTGTAGAGTTGTACCAATGTATCTCGAATTCATTGAGACATACACGAGACTGCACTACGTATCTTTTGTACAACAAGCGTGTAATTCTCGTGAAGTAATGTTGTGCTCCATGCGTTCCATAATAATGGAGTAATTCCATAATAATGGAGTAAATGGAGTAATGGAGTAAATAAAAAAAAAGCCCACCCGGTTATAGGCCCATCAGTAACAAAACATTACTCCGGTTATACCCATTAATTCCTTATTCCTTTCTTAATTCTTTAACAGAAATTCTTTACGAATGTTTACGCCAAAATGAAATTAACTGAAAGAACGCTTCTTAATAACAATTTTTTTTGCTTGCCAACCAAGAAACCCTTACGAAGTTACATAAGCCCAGGGCTTATAAGCAGCAATTTACGGTATAGTCTCTGTAAAAAATAATCACAAAGAAGTATAAAAATAGACAGGCCAAACACGACTCCCACTAGTCGCAAATGAAAGTGGCCTTTAGAATAGTTTTCCCGAGTAGACCTACGAGATATTTGTCCCGTTAGATTACCATTAGGCATATATTAGGGTTTCTTTGGTACAGAGTCGTGTTGCAAGATAAATAAGTTTATGTTATCGTTATGAAAATGTTAGGACATAGTTAATAGAACAAACTGGTTATGAAACTGAACTCAGTCAGTCCTTTGTTATATGTTTTTGTTCTCCATTTCTTTTGTTCGTTTGCCTTGACCCTGCACAAAACACAAAAGGTATTGAAATGCATATGAGCAACCGACCAGTAGAAACATTTGGGCCCCGTCCACACGTATACGTTTACGTTCGTAAACGCATATTTTTTTGTTTAAAACGCTCCCGTCCACACGAAGCCAGCCATCATTTACGATTTGTTTACACCTGTCCACACGTAAACGCTTAAACGATTTGCAACGCTTCAAATCTGCATTGAGAATGCGTAGATAAGTCCGCCATATTGGATATCTGCTCTATTTTCTTTATTTGTGTACTGGGTCCGAATCTGTGACATCAGCGTTTACGAAATTATCCGTTTACGCTGTACACACGTAAACGCGTAAACGGCGTTTTCGAAAATATCCACTTTGGAGAGCGTTTTCGAAAATATCCGTTTAGGGTGACCGTTTTCATCGTTTACGTGTAGACGGAAGGCTAAACGCATAAAAAATATGCGTTTACGAACGTAAACGTATACGTGTGGACGGGGCCTTGGGCTCACACGTTAAACAAAACAATGTGCAGGTTCACGGTTCGTAAATTTCTTAGTTCGTGATGCAGTGTCTAAGTCTGCGACGTGCAAGGCTTGTGAAAGAGTGTTTCTTCGTAACACTGAGATGTATAAGTGTCTAAGATCCAAGAATGAAAATGGGCCAATAGACCAAAGTTATCTTTGAAACAGTTATAGCCCAGAGTGTTTTCACATGAAGTGTTAGATAGAAATTAGACAGATGCACTATCGATAACTATATTAGTCATTAATTTCGTTGTCCCCTATTGACGTTTTGAACAAATGACGAGTTAACTTAGTGTATGTGAAATTGCTCTAAACCTTCCCGCAAAAAAAAAAACTAAGTGGTTATATTTAATTAGGTCTGTTTTATTTGCCAATTCTCGCTTTCGTATTCTATGCAACCACCTGGCCAAGATATTTTAATAATGCACATTTTATCTAAAGCTTTGCACATATCACAAAAGTTTCACGATTATATTTCACCAATTTTTTTCGCTCTATTAATGATTCCCCCGATATAGGACTTATCATATGAAATTTTCTATTCTGGTCGCTATCAATTCGCCAAAACAATTATGGCATGTACAAAGAGAAAAGGGTAATAGACAGTGTATTTATTATTGGGTCTTGCCTTGTCACCCTGTTAGATTAGACGATATAAGTCACAAACTCATGCTCCTCGCCTAATTCTAATTGAAAGGAATAAATAACCAAGATTCGGAGTAGTAGTTTAAAATCAATCTTGAAACATGACCGGACCAACCGCAAGCAGGAGTAGACTTTAAAGTTGGCATGACGAAATTTTGTTTTTCCTAATTCTTCCTATGGCGAAAACGTGAGTGCGTTGGTTAGAGTTAATTCCAAACAAATCGTCTTGAGATAACATGTTTTCAGTCGCATTTGAACTGTTATACCTGATCAGTTACTCTGCTGACAAAAATAAATTAAATATATTTTGTATTCTAATGCATGGGGGTCGAAGTTCCGATTATAAACGCTTCCCAGTGACAATTCTGTGTACATCGAACAGACCCTGAAAAATACTCTTAATTATACCAAAATTTACCAACCACATTTGTCCCCTGGAGTTCGTTTAATAATTAAAAACGAGACCGCCACGATCCTCCAGGATGGCTCAGAAACATCGATGTTTGGTTCTTAAAATAAATATACCATATGGCATGAATTGAAATTTATGCGGTTTGGCGAATTTTCGTACGGTTGGCAAACATAGTTCAGCCGCAGAAGTACGTTGAATGTATGCCCGGCGTTGAATACAGTTTAAATAAAATGAGTATTTAATGTTGTTACAGTTTTATGCTTCGTTATATCCATTTGTTGGTTTTCCATAAAACTATTATCTTAGAAACCCGATAGCTTTAATGTAGCTAGCTTAGCTGCAATTGCAAAAATTAATTCCTCCAGAAAACATTTATCTTCCTACTTGGCAAGAACTGATTTAATCCCGAAAAACAAATCGCCAATTCGTGCAATAAACTGACTCCTACAAAATCTTACATATACGCTGCACGGTAGTGTGAAGAGATTCCCATTTATTATTTCTCTTAAATTGCCTGGTAGTACAACGTATGTACCGTGCTTATTTTCGTACATGAATAGCGTATTTTTATTTCATTTATTTATTTGTTTCTCTTCAACTTTTCGCCTAGGCTAGATTAACGGAAGACTCTTTTGCAACAAAAGTTTACAAGAGGATTGTAGAGGCAAAGTTCTCAAACTCATTTATTATTCATGAGGTTATCAGTCAATGAGGGGAAAGTATTTCGTCACATGCATGAATCTAGATACCCAATGAAAACCCATATCCAAGTCATTGGTGATCTGGATATACGTTTTTATTGGATATCTAGATTCATGTATGCCATGAAATGCAAATAAGAAAGACTACACATTCAATAAGGATTTAGCGCTTCGGAACCAACAACATCTATCAAATGCCTTCGCAAACCACAGATTAAATCATAAATTGTTCTGGCTGGATATCTCTTCCCCTCGCTGTTTGCTACTTCCAGCACACGTTTACTGAGCCAATAATTTAGAGTATAGGCATCCATGTTTGTGATATGTGTTGTAACGGTATCAACTTTATGCAAGTTAGTCCAATCTTTAAACACGCCACCAGAATCTATTACAGGAACTTGCTACACGACTCATTTGCCATTCTCGGAAAACTTTCGCAGACCATCTATTCTTGTAAACGGTTGATTTGGGAACACTTTCCTTTAGCAGTTTACTTTCCTCTTCACCGCTTTTTGGGACATGAAAACGGTTAACTTCATTATTTTCTGCCATAATCAAGCTCCGACTAACCACGGAGCTATAAACTAAATGAGCAAAACTACCATAAATTTAGCATACACTTTGAATTCTCCAAAGAAACCAGGAGACAACAGATGAATGGTAGCTGATGATGATGTGCAAAATTATGCAACCAATGAAAAGAACGTAACAATAGTGTTACGATTTAGGTGATAATTAATATAGGCAGTTTGAGAAGCAGTCTAAAAAACTCGTGCTTCGGGTTTGATCGTGGTATATCCGAAGCACGAGTTTTTTATATACTACTTCAAAGACTTAGAACTAAGCACAGTTACAAATAAATGGAAGATGTCTCACTTGAATATTAATTAAAAGCATTTTAAAAAGGCAGCAATCGTTTCACAATTCCTTTTCAAACAAATACTATCCTATGTTTACAAGTTTCATCTCTCTGTATAGGACTATCATTCTTTAGAGGGATTACAGTTTATTCAGTTGATCTTTGGTTTTTCATCAGAGCTCCAGCGATCAGTGAAATTGCTTTTAATGGGGCGCCACGAAGCTTTCGGAACGCCTCACAGAATTGACTAAGAAAACAATAGAACAAACAACAGAAGAATGGATCCTAGCCCTGAAACAACAGAGCTTCGTGATACCCAGGGCCAATAAAATTAGAGGTTCTAAAGCGCTTCGTGGCTCCTGCTTTTAATCATTTAACTCCCAAGAGTGCCATATATAACGAAATTCAAGAAAAATGGTACCATGCAAAAGCACTGTCGAAGAGGTTTCATTTGAATGGTCACACCGTAGGATTTGGTCCACAGACTCAAAATATAGAACTACTGACACTACATGTCTCTATAATTGACTCTGGGAGTGAAAGGGTTAAGGCGGATTGGTCTGATCGTGAGCTGCTCCTTCCCAGGGGGAGGCGGGGAGGAGGGGAGGAGGGGGGGGGGGGGGGGGGAGGAGAAGGAAGGAACTTCCATATAGAAATGACGAGGGTACTAGTCGTATTTAGGGGTCAAAGTTTGTAGATTGGTACCGCTTAGGGTGCTAAAATCTTAAATGACTACCTTTAGAATTACCGCGATACCTTTTAGTGTGATTGAGTTGAACAAATATGACCGATATGATGGCGTGTGTTGTTTAAGAATCGGTACCTCTTAGGGATAAACATTCATTTGAGCCACGACCATCAAAAGAGATAGTACCTTTTAGGGTGTTTTTCGAAAATTTCCGACGAGCACTCCCGTAATTTTAAGATGGAAGTCTCTTCCCGGAATGCGATCGTTATGTTCGTGAAATCACTCCTGCCGCATAGCTTCAAAACACCTTAGACGTTTCTTAAGACCCTGACGGTAATTACTACTGAAAATAAAACAGATAAAGGGATTTATGGCGCAATTTGCACGAGTCAGAAATGAGAAGCTACAAGGCAACTTACCATCCCACTGAAATAAATTTATCAACAATACAGTACTGGGAGGCACCCAGCATATGAAAAATACTAACACGATAGCAATGGCCATCTTAAGCACGTTACTGTTTCTTTTCCTGCGTGGTTCCTGGGAGTTGACTGGTTGTTCACCTAGAATCTTCTGTGACTTGAGCTTGTAAAGAATGATGGAATATAGTATGGTCAACAATGTGATAGGAATATAAAGGAAAACAACACTTATTGCTAGAACGTAATTTCCCTCGGAGACAAACTCTCCGAAGTCTTCATTCCATCGATATTGACAAGTCAGTTTTCCTGAGTTTTCAAAAATTCTATAGGCGATTAAATATGGCGAGTACATAGCCACCGCAATCACCCACGAGACAGCAATGAAGAAGAGACACATCTTTGCACTGATGAGCGGGGAACGGAGAGGAAATACAACTGCTCCAAAGCGATCTACTGCTATCAGAGCCATGCTCTGAGCTGAGACAAAAAATGAGATGTATGTAAAGCATGCAAGCAATTTACACAAGGCCTGGCCAAGAGGACCACTGATAGGCCATGAGTCCATGTACATCTCTTTTAGGTCCCACGGAAACACTAGGATTGAAAACATCAGGTCAGACATTGCCACGTTCACGATAAAATAATTTATCGGTTTCCTCATGTTTCTTTCTTTATAAACGATTACACAGATCAAGACATTTCCTACCAACGAAAAAACGAAAACCAAGCATAAAGCAAAGGTCATTCCGATTCTTTCTGCTGTGGGATTAAACCAACTGGGGCAGCTTGATCCGTTTATCGTTATGTTCATGTTTGCCAAGCCGGTTTCTGCGGATTCCTGTCTCTGCAAGTGTCTTCGCTGCTCTGTTTGTGTTCTTTCTTATCGACCGTTTCGGTTCTTTATCCGCGCCTTTTAAGGAATTTCCGACCACCAGACTAAGCACAAAGCAAATGTCTTTTCGATTCTTTCTGCTGTCCATTTGCCGTTTCGTCCATGTTTCCCAAGGTTCTGGTTGCTCTGTTAAATGTTTCCCGTGGAATTTCTTCCGGTATCTTATAAACAAGGGCAGCTCTGTTTATTGTGTCTCCGTCTGAACGACCCAAACAATCAACTGGAGAAGCTCAAGTAAAGGAGTTCCATTCAACGTTATATCCACTTTGTGCAAATTTTCTGGATATTGGTTCTCGATTTAAATATACTCTATCAGCTGAAACCATTTAAAGAATTGAGTATAATACATCACGACGATTTACAACTTTTCCAACTTGGCTATCACCCTATCGATGCTATATTCAACTGCGTTTCTTATGCAAATAGGCCAAAGTTATCTTTGAAACAGTTATAGCCCAGAGTGTTTTCACTTGAAGTGTTAGAAATTGGACAGATGCACTATCGATACACTATATTACTCATTAATTTCGTTGACCCCTATTGACGTTTTAACCAAATGACGGGTTAACTTAGTGTATGTAAAATTGCTCTAAACTTTCCCGCAGAAAAAACTAAGTGGTTATATTTAATTAGGTTTGTTTTATTTGCCAATTCTCGCTTTCGTATTCTATGCAACCACCTGGCCAAGATATTTGAATAATGCACATTTTGTCTAAAGCTTTGCACATATCACAAAGGTTTCACGATTTTATTTCACCAATCTTTTTCGCTCTATTAATGATTCCCCCGATATAGGACTTATAATATGAAATGTTCTATTGTGGTCGCTATCAATTCGCCAAGACAATTATGGCATGTACAAAGAAAAAGAGTAATAGACAGTGTATTTGTTGGGTCTTGCCTTGTCACCCTGTTAGTTAAGACTATATAAGTCACAAACTCCTGCTCCCCGCCGAATTCTAATTGAAAGGAATAAATAACCAAGATTCGGAGTGGTAGTTTAAAATCAATCTTGAAACATGACCGGACCAACCACAAGCAGGAGTAGACTTTAAAGTTGGCATGACGAAATTTTGTTTTTCCTAATTCTTCCCATGGCGAAAACGTGAGTGCGTTGGTTGGGGTTAATTCCAAACAAATCGTCTTGAGATAACATGTTTTCAGTCGCATTTGAACTGTTATACCTGATCAGTTACTCTGCTAACAAAAAAAAAATTAAATATATTTTGTATTCTAATGGGGGTCGAAGTTTCGATTATAAACGCTTCCTAGTAACCATTCTGTGTACATCGAACAGACCCTGAAAAATACTCTTAATTATACCAAAATTTACCAACCACATTTTTTTTAATTTATTCATCTTTTTATTATATATACTCGATTTCATTATTTCATTTTCACTTGATAATGACATTCTGGAAACGTCGAAACGTCGTGTTATGTTTTATAATATTTTATCGCAGATTTTTATTGTCAAATGTTTTACCAAATCTTTACTTATTCGAGTTCGTTTAATAACTAAAAACAAGACCGCCGCCAAGATTTCCCAGGGTGGTTCAGAAACATCGATGATTGCTTCGTAAAATAAATTTACCATATGGTATGAAATTTATGCGGTTTGGCGAATTTTCGTACGGATGGCAAACATAGATCAGCTGCAGAAGTACGTTGAATGTATTCCCGGCGTTGAATCCAGTGAAAATAAAATGAGTATTTAATGTTGTTACAGTTTTATGCTTCGTTATATCCATTTGTTGTTTTTCCATAAAACAATTATCTTAGAAACCGATCGCTTTAATATAACTAGCTTAGCTGCAGTGGCAAAAATTAATTCCCCAGAAAATATTTATCTTCCTATATGACAAGAACTGATTTGATCCCGAAAAACAAATCGCCAATTCGTGAAATAAAACTCCCGTAAAACCTTATGAAACCAAATTGCCTGGTAGTACATGGTATACAGTGCTTATTTTCGTACAGGAATAGCGTTTTCTTATTTCATTTATTTATTTGATCCTTTGCAACTTTTCGCCAAGGCTAGATTAACAGAAGACTCTTTTGCAAGAAAAGTTTACAAGAGGATTGTAGAGCCAAAGTTTAACGACTTAGAGCTAAGCACAGTTAAAAATTACAGGAGCCACGAAGCTCTTGAGAACCTCTAATTTTATTGGCCCTGGGTATCACGAAGCTCTATTGTTTCAGGGCTGGGATCCATTTTTCTGTTGTTTGTTCTATTGTTTTCTCAACCAATCCTGTAAGGCGTTCCGAGAGCTTCGTGGCGCCACAAAAAATGTGGTGGAAGATGTCTCACCATCTCTTAACCAATTGATTTTGTTGCACAAACATGCTATTGGCAATTAAGTGGAAATCTCTGTCTGGTAAGAGAACTTACTAAAATAACAGTTCTCCAATGGGGGCTTTTTACAACAATGTTCTTCTTTTCAAATATAACTTTCCTTCATTGCATTACTGAAATACAATCACGCAGTTAAACGCATGACAAGAGATAGAGAGTTAAGCTGCAAAAGCTATAAAACGCCACGATGTTCTATGATAGACTCCCGGAGGAGAGGGGACTTGATAATGTTTCATACGGGAAGCTCTGCTCTGAGGCTCATCACCTCACCCTTTCACTTACATGTACCAACTTTTAATCGAAATGTTACCCCTTTCACGTACATGTAACAAAAAAAAACGAACCGAAAAAACGCCAATGAAAATACCGTTTGTAAACCGCGTCTCCGCCGCGTCTAAACCGCATCCAAAACGCATCTAAAACTGCGTATAAACTGCGTCCAGACCGCACCTAAACTGTATTAAACAGCGTCTAAACTACGTCTAAACGGCGTCTAAACTGCCTCTAAACCGCTTTTAAACGGGGACCAAGACAATACACTATACCTTATTATAGGAATATAACGAAGCATTTTAACAACGCGAACAAAATCTACGCGTTATAAAATTAACGCGAATTTTTGAAAAGCTATGTTTACATGCATTTAATTAACGCGAATTCTCATGTGGTATATGTTTACATGCAGTTAATTAACGTGAATTTGAAGCGTAATAATTTTTATAGCAACCTGCGCTTTTCAAAAGACAAAACAACAACGTCCAACAACAGAACTCGAGATTGACCATCCAAGAGAAAATGCTGTTATACAAGCGTGGAGAATTAGTTCTTCATTTCAAGAGCTGTAGATTAACGCAGACCAGTGAAATGATGAGTGGTAAGATGCTAGTGGTAGAAGTACGGATGAAGGTGTCTTCACTATGAAATAATTCATCACTGGTTTAAGAGGTTATCACGTGTATCACACAAGCTGGAAACCATTTGTGAAGCAACAGCTCGCGTTCAAGCAAGAGAAAGACGATAAACACGACTGAAAGAGAGAAAAACTCCCGCAAAAACTTACGCTACACGGTAGCGTAAAGGGATACCGATTTATTATTAATTTTCTCTTAAATTTCCTGGTAGAACAAGGTATACAGTGCTTATTTTCATACGGGAATAGCCGTATTCATCATGTTTTTCGACTACATTAAATTACCGGAAGACTCTTTTGCAAGAAAAGTGTACAAGAGGATTGCAGAGGCAAAGTTCAAGGACTTAGAACTAAGCACAGTTACAAATAACTGTGGAAGATGTCTCACTTGAATATTAAAGCACTTTAACAAGGCAACAATCATTTCTTTTTCAAACAAATACTATTTTATGTTTACAAGTTTCATCGCTCTGTATTGGAGTATCATTCTTTAGAGGGATTACAGCAGACTGTTTTATTTAATCTAATGGTTTTTCATCAGAACTCCTGAGATCAGTGAAATTGCTTTTAATCATTTAACTCCAAAGAGTGCCATATATATATCGAAATTCAAGAAAATTCCCAAATTTCATTTTGTTAAATATTGAAAAACAAATAGTACAATGCAAAAGCACAATACACAGGTAAACCCTTTCAATGCACAGGTAAACCCTGTCAATGTACAGGTAAACCCTTTCAATGCACAGGTAAACCCATTCAACGCACAGGTAAACCTTGTTCAATACACAGGTAGACCCTTTCAATGCGCAGGTTAACCCTTTCAATGCACAGGTAAACCCGTTCAATGCACAGGTAAACCCTTTCAATGTACAGATAAACCCTTTCAATGCGCAGGTAAACCCTTTCAATGCACAGGTAAACCTTGTCAATGTACAGGTAAACCCTTTCAATGCACAGGTAAACCCATTCAATGCACAGGTAAACCCTTTCAATGTGCAGGTAAACCCTTTCAATGTGCAGGTAAACCCTTTCAATGCGCAGGTAAACCCTTTCAATGCGCAGGTAAACTCATTAAATGCATAGGTAAACCCTTTCAATCAGTGCAGGTAAACAAGGTTTACCTGTGCATTGAAAGGGTTTACCTGTACCCTCTGTTCCCTCCCCCCGGCATACAGGGCATACAAGTAAACCGAGGCATGCAAGTAAACAAGTAAACAAGGCATACAAGTAAACCGAGGTTTACTATCAAGTCTTTGAGCGCTGCTTCAATCCATTTTATCATGACTGCATAAAACTGTTGATTTGCAGTTGCTTGACTTGACAATCAATTGAGAAAAGGTGGAGGGTGGAGAATCCAGTTGCTTCACTAAGAAAGAAAGGAGAGTTCTTAAAATTAACTATCGTAAACAAAAAATGCGCTGCCGAAGGTGCCTCTAAAGAGGGTCTCTAAACAGTTAAAGCCTGGTGTTCACTAGCGACACAAGCTGGAAAAGCACAACAATAAGAGGTGAATAAAGGGGTCAGTTATACGTCAGTGGGGGAGTGAAACATGAGGAGCGAAAAGCTCTGACGAAGGGCTAGCGCTTGAAACATCAGCTCTTGCCGTGGCCTATTACCTTACTCGGCATTTTTTTTTGCTGTGTATCAACTCAGTCGATAAAACCAAATTTTCATGTTTCACAAACTAAGAGTTTTACGTGCGCAAGCTCAGGCTCAAGCGCCGCGAGAAGAAGAAGAAGAAGAAGAAGACGAACAACAACAAAAACATTAACAACAACAAACATGTAACTCAGCAGAAGTAAGAAAGTATTTCATCATTGCGCTTATGCTCTGGCGTTTTCCCCTTGACGACATGATGGGTATCCTTTGTAGGACTTTAAATTTATGTAGATGTTGAAATATTTATATTCATTAGTTTATTTTTAACGTCTTGCAGTGATGGGTATCCTTTGTTGGACTTTAAATTTATGTAGATGTAGACATAAGGGCTGTTATGCTTGCGCTTTTGCTTACTTTTACTTTATGTATGAAATGAACACTGACTTCCGTTAAATGGTTTATTGATAGGTGTAACTGTTATTTAATACTTTTAAAAGAGTATAAAGCGATGAAGTTACTCGTCTTGATTCTCATCCGCAACTGAACTGCGATTTCTTCTCACTATACACCTCAATCTACCAATCACTCGACACAATCTTTGATTAAGCGCCTTAAAAGGTGTCCTCCTTAGAGCGGTCTGCAAAAGAAAAAGAAACCCCCAAAAACATCAATGCGAGCTACCTACCTTGGGTACTATGTTGTTGTATTAAAATTATTCTCTATCTAAAAATACCTAAACTAGCTCGCTGGTCATCATCATCATCATCATCATCATCATCATCATCATCATCATCGTCATCATCATTATCATCATCATATCACCACCATCGCCATCATTATCATCAACATCATCATCAGACGAGTATTTCTCACTACCATCATGAAAACCCTTCAACTCCCGATCGAGGGAGCATGGGTGATCTACCAAACGTCTTCATTGATTTCTGTTCCTTGTTATCTTTTCTAACTGCCTCAAGACGCCCCAGGACAGGCATTCTTATACAATTTAAGTATTTTCGCGATCAAACGTCCCCGGCGTTTATTCCATACTCAGCCTCGTTGACCCGGCGTTTATTCCGAGCAAGGCGTTTTTCAAACAAGTGCAGGTTTCCATTATTTTTGACAACCTTAATTTTAGCGAAATTCTCATATTCTTCACTGAACTGAAAGAAGCAAAATTTTCCAAAGACTTAAACAGTAAGGTGACTTAAGATTTCCTTTACTGTCCTGCAAAGAAATGAAAGTTAATAGCCAGACTAAAAGGAATTCCAAAGATTTTAACACTGGAGCAATCAGGTATAAGTCCTGGTTGACAACCAATCCCACGAGATAGTTGGAATGGCCTTTTTATAACAGCTTATTACAGGGGTGAACTGTGGCGGTTTATGCATTCAAAATGTACACTTAAAATTTACTAGTAACAACCAGCTATCTCATAACAAGTTAGGTTCAAATAAACCTAGTTACTTACGTACTTGCTTACTTACTTACTTACTTACTTACTTACTTACTTACTTACTTGCTTACTTACTTACTTACTTAATTAATTAATTACTAAGGTACTTACTTACTGCCCATCATGCCGAGTGACATATAGGACAGCACTAAAGAAAAAAGTAAAGGCTGAAATAAACTATTTAAAAATAAAAAACAAACAGCGGTGATAAACATGGTAAACCAACGCATTTTTATAATAAACTTGACGTTTCGTATGCTAAGCAACATACATTTTCAAATGTAACCGTTACCGTGTTTGAAAACTGTTTATATAGTTCAAAATAGGGATCTGGAACCAAGATTAAGAAAAAACAATCTTAACAGTAATTTAATAGTACGCTGTTTGTGTTTTATTTTTAATCAAGTTACGATGGCCTAAGAACAAGAGTTTATATGAAACTATTTAAAAAACTTGACTTTGTAGACCTAGCGTGTATTTGTGGGTCACTGTACAATTGAGAAAATAAGGTATTCTGTTATAGCGACTTTCCATTTGACCGATAACAAACGTAGCCAAAGCTTTCTTTTTCCACATTCATAGCATTAAAGCATTAAAGCACTAAAGCGCTAAAGCATTAAAGCATTAAAGCATTAATTCATTAAAGTATTATTAATAGCAATATAGCATTAAAGCATTAAAGCATTATAGCATTAAGCATTAAAGCATTAAAGCATTAAGCATTAAAGCATTAAAGCATTAAAGCATTAAAGCATTAAAGCATTAAAGCATTAAAGCATTAAAGCATTAAAGCATTAAGCATTAAAGCATTAAGCATTAAGCATTAAAGCATTAAAGCATTAAGCATTAAAGCATTAAAGCATTAAAGCATTAAAGCATTAAAGCATTAAAGCATTAAGCATTAAAGCATTAAGCATTAAAGCATTAAAGCATTAAAGCATTTAAGTATTAAAAGCATTTTAATGCTTTTAACGCTTTAAAAAGCATTGAATTTAGAAAGTAGTTCCTGACCGTTCATGGCAACCAATCAGAAGTAAAATCAAAACAAATCAGTGACTTGCTCGCGCGCTTTTTCCTGCCTTTGGCACCGAGTACACGTATTTGCTTCAAGTTCTGATTGACTCATTGAATTGGCTGCATCTGTTGTGATTAGCCAAAGACTAAATTGCATTTGGCTTGGGTCAAACTCAGTTGAAAACCATTTTTTTTTTCATGTATCCTGCTCATCACTTTGTACCTACCTGTTCGAGTCTTTCTTTCAATACTGAAATTGCCAATCTCTCTCTACACAAATTAGATTGAAGGACTCTAATTTCATTGCAAAGCTTCTCCTCTCTTACCCTGTACTGTCGTTTCTCTTTCTGTAAAAGACAAATGTAAAGGTATAAATCTGTTGTTTGGTATATATCTAGAATATTACAAGTTAAGTAACGCTCCACATAAGAACTACGGTAAACTTCATTGTTCTGCGGCATTGGCTCTTTTAATTCTCACATAGAATGTCTTTGATTTCAAGAATAGGGGAGGAGCTAATGGTTTATAATTATATTTCAGTATAAAAATGAAGAATATCCATTTGCGTCAGATAAATTTTAGGAAATGTTCGTGCTTAACCAATCAAAATAGCAGAAGACAATAGCTAATAATTTTGCTTCTTTGATGAAGTTCCTCAAATACAATTTCTTTAAAAATTTGCATGTTTTGCGATTGGGTCTTAAATTGCATGAAACCTTTAAAAAATCAAACAAAATGCACCTTGAAACCTAACTTTTTAGCGATCTTTGAGTCTAGGCCAATGAGATCACTAGTTGTAACAATGAAAATAAGTTGACATTCCATCGTGCATTGCCGTTAGCACTTTCCTTCTTATGCGGATCATTACTTAATACTAAATAGTTTGATACCGTTACATCCGCGACTTTTTAACATCGTGTTTTGAATGATGAGGTAGTCCAAGCGATATTCAGTGATTTTTATGATATGACACCAAAGAAAGGTAATTTATTTATTGCATAGTCTATACTTTATTTCTATAACAATGAAAATCTTCGGAAAACTTCGGATGATCTTCGGTAATTCTCGAAGTTTTTGGGCGAATTTCGTGCGGCCACACAATACGTGAACTGCTAGCTACTGATATCATGTCATTCACTAGTAAATTTTCTTTTTAATAAAGTGTTAAATTATCTGTGCAGGGATATGAGAGGTAAATTGAGTCCATCACTTCTCAAACTCATTAATAATTCATGACGAGAACACAAAGGAAATCACTACCGTGAAGGAGGTTTTGATATTCTGTCGTAATTTGCATAGATTTTGGCGAATTTAATCAAACACTCGAAAGAGTGTTTCATCAGGTATCCAAACACATTGAAGTGGGTTAAAAAAACTCGGCTGCGCCTCGTTTTTCAACCCACTCGCGGTGTTTGGATATCTGATGAACGGGCCAGTACGCAGCTCTTACAAGGTCTTCTCTGATTTGCTAAGAAAACAATAGAAATGGACCCTAGCCCTGAAAACAATAGAGCTGCGTGATACCCAGGTCCAATTAAATTAGAGGTTGTTAAGAGCTGCGTGGTATCTGGTATCTCTTTCGCGAGCACGGTGAACTACCTTTTTATTACAATCAACTTCCCTTTTGATTACATCATCTTGATAAGACATGGAGAATACAGTGTCGGATCTAGGCTCCATTGCAAGGAGGGGTGTGTGAATAAGTGTTAGACTGAAAAATATGGTTTGGCGAGATAAGAGGGGCAGGGCAGGCTCATGTTGGCGTGTGTGAACGTGCCTTCAACAGTTAGCAAAAGAATTGGGCGGAAAATAGAACTTGTTTCAATTCATGCCCAATTTTTCGAGTTCGCAAACTCTCATTTGACGTGTAAAAACTTGCTGTAACTCCGGTTTTCGAACGTGAGTTTCACAGGGTCCTCTCTTCACCTCCTTGAAGCAGAGAGACCCTGAGAACGACTTTCAGTTGTGTGGAAGTGTTGCCTGTGAAAACACGTGATTGCCAACTTTAGTTTGTAGAGTCAAACCGCCTTAAGTAATTGCCTTGTTTCATCTTACCAAATTCGAATCTAAATTTTCTGTCAAAAGATTGCACTGGAGTTCTTCTTGGCTTAGAGCCTTCTTGATTTCGCCCATTTCACATTCCATGGTCTTCAATTTGTTTTTTAGATTGTTGTTCGCTACCATCAGATGAAATTTCCGGGATTTAGACTTTTGTAGAAGAGATTCTATAAAACAAAAATGAATCGCGCTAAGTGGTGATGGATCTAGGGGAAGGACGACAAGGGGTTGGGAGGGGGGGAGGGGCGGGGGGGGGGGGGGGGGGGGGAGGGGAGAAGGCCCGGATGGCCGAATTTCATTCTGCACCCAACTGGGCCATTATATTTGGTTTTAGTTGATGTAAATTCGTGACAGCCCCTTAAAGCATAAAATTTTAAAACATGTCCATTTTCTATTAGGAAAACAAATCATATGCGCCTCAGGAAAGTACTGCTCAATATAATATTCATTTTAAAGGCCCATTTCACCCAATCTGCTTCGTGCGCTTGTGTTTTTGCATGTTTTGAAACGGTTCAATTGTTCAATGTAGCGTTACGATTGGCTGGCACGTCGATTTTAATAAACAGCCCCAAAGTTGGTAAGTCTGGTAGAAAAACGGTTTGTGATCGATTCGATTCGTTTCGTGTTCGTGTTCGCCAGTCTTTATTTTACGTTATGATTTTCAGTTGATGGGGAACAAAAGCGAGATACCCTAACCAGTCTAACCATGCAAAGAAAGAAGAAAAACAGAACATTCCGTAGTCGTTGAAACGGTTAAAGCATCACACATTATGCTATACGTAGAAGTCTGTCAAAATTTCTTAGTTCTACAAAATATCATCAAATATAGTTACACTCTGTGTGTCATGAAACGACACATAAAGCTTCGACTGTAAGTACCCCATACAATTTACTAGAATTAAGTTCTAGCATTTCAAACACACCTCAATTTTCACACCTCAACACCGCAGTAGGTGTCTTCAGCCGAGGCGTCATAACCCGTGCTTTCAGTGTCAAGAACTGTTAGCAAATTGAAAGGAAACCAGAAAAATACTAATTAATTAATGAATTACTAATGCGATTAAATCACCTAATTCTTTGACCACAAGGTATTAAATCTCCCCATGAAGCCGTACTTACAGTAAATAATTTATGTGTGCTTTCATGACAACGCATGCAAATATACAGCAGACACCAAAAATCGCAAATGATAAACACACTTACCGCATATCTCATACTTTTCGTCACTATTAAGATTATCCCAATCTACACTCCGTGTGACACATTCAAACATGATTACGAACGTTCCTGTTTTTAAATGCAAGAATAAAAGTGTTTTATTAGAAAATATGCCATGAACATGTTTAACTCACTTTTTAGCACCAACACAAGTTAAAAAATGAAACATTCACTTGTGATTTACAAAATGGCTGGATGAATAAGCGGCCAGAAGGATAAAAAAAAAAGTTTTCCATGCGTATTAAAATGTTGCAATTGTCATTTAAGAATTTTGAGCGCTTGTTTTAGTTTTCAATGAAACTTTAACTGCTTAAAAAGTTTGCTTATTTATGCCCAGGGACTGGTTAGTCCGACCAGTCTTGTTCATGGGAGCGAATACGGATCCCTGTATAGTAAAATCGTTTCAAAACAATAAACATACCTTAATCAGGAGGAGATAAAGTGTATCAAGCACAAAATAATTGTGACGTGTTATAAATGTTCTTATTTCTGGCATGGTGGTGCGCGCGCAAAGTTTTCTTTCTCCAGTGTGCAGGAATGAATCAATTCAAAGACCAAATTAAAACAGTTTTGTACTTATTTTAAAATAATATATATACCGAATTCTACGCGTATTTTGATTGGTCATTACTTATCATCTATTAGAGTACAGACTATGTTATTCTTTCTCCATTACTATTCCGGCACTTTCACTCTTAATTTTGGAATATTTTATTGTAACGAAGTAAGTGTGAATAAAATTAACTTGAACCTGAACTTGACCAACAGCTGACATCATGGAGTTCTGATCGTGATTGGTTCATTGTCTGTGCCTGGTATTATTGGTCGAAATTTTAGTTTTGCAACACTCGATTACAAAGAGCCGCGTAGCACATGAAATGTGAGTCCTAGAAAGGATGTAAGGATGGCGGTCAGACGAGAGAAGGCCTCTGCCTTCAAAACGAAAAAAAAAAGATTCAACTTATCAACAAACGTCACTGTTGAATTAAGTTATTTACACGGCATTTGCTAGGCTACATTCTGTTTATGACCGAGTTCAACATGTTAAATAGTGTCATGTTTACCAATTCACAACCACTTTTTTATATAACATGGTGGGGAGCGAGTGCGCGCAAAGGGCAACAAGCAACACGTTAAAGGGCAAAATTAGAGAAAAATCAAGCAATTCAACAAATCAATTCGAGTCAAGCTGTTCATAATTTGTTGAAAAACAAATACGGAACGATATGTTGTGTAACGATACGTATTGGGATACTGTTATTCCAGATTGTCCGAGTGCAAATTAATGCCTGTGGGAATGACGGTAAAGGGCGATATGTTAAAAGTAATTAAAAATACGTTAATTTATAGCACTTTCGTGAAGTGCGATTATTTCCCTCAATTCGCTTACGCATTCTCTCAGTCACGTACTATTCAATTTACAGCCGAAAACGGAAAAATAACCATTAGCTAAGCAATAAACTTTTGTGTGTTTGTTTTACGAATATTTTACGAATATTTTATTGTAACGAAGTAAGTGTGAATAAAATTAACTTGAACCTGAACTTGACCCACAGCTGACATCATGGAGTTCTGATCGTGATTGGTTCATTGTCTGTGCCTGGTATTATTGGTCGAAATTTTAGTTTTGCAACACTCGATTAAAAATTGCTATATTAAGTGGCGGCTGCCCACTTCATAAAATACATTTTTTTATCTGTGTCATTCGCCTGAGTACTTCCGAGTACTGATGAGTTCCTCGCGGCTCGCATTATTCGACTAACTAAAACCGGAAAAAAATGTATAGTACCTTCATGAATTGCTATCATTTCCCGCAATTCGCTTACGCATTCTCTAATTTACAGCCGAAAGCGGAAAAAAAATAAACTTTTGTCTGTTTGTTTTACGACAGCTGATTAATTGCGATTTCAAAAAAAAAAAACACTGAAGTTGTTGGTAATTATCAAGACTCTTTTCAAACCTAAGCGATTCAAATATTCTCTCCCATTGTTAGGGAAACAGGAAAAATAACTGTTCAACTGAAGTATAACCCCCTTGAATAAATGGTAATGAAGTGTTTTTTTTTTCGGATTGTTTATAAACCCACCTACACTAGCTAGTCAGTGTTTGTTAATTGGCTAATTAAAATGTCTTAAATAGAGTAAATTATTCAGTTGTTACACAAGCTCTATTTCTCAAGCAATATCTACTTGAAGTTATCTGCGTCACTCGTGTCACGGAGAGTAAAAATGGCTTTTGCTAGTTTGTTGGTTTGTCTCAGTTTGCTGTGTTCATCAGTCGTCGTTGCTCAGACTGCTCAAGGTAGGCAAAAACAATGTTCAATACTCAGCCAGCTGGCCTTAGAGTTTCATGACAGATCTGTTGATACACCCCGAATACAGTCCTTACTGATCATTTCCGATTTACAAGTACAAACAGCAATTTGACAGTATTAGTACCAAGCAAAGACCGACACGCGGTATCATGCTTCAATCTATAATATTGTGAAAATCATAGAAGTCTCTCAGAAAAATAAAATCACTTGATAAAAGACCCCACATAAATGCAGTTATATGTCGTTGAAACGATTATTTCTGATTCGGAAGGCGGCAATCCGTATACTGTATGATGATTGTGAAAGGCCATAAAAACAACACAGAAAAACAAAGGCAGAGTTTCTACATGTCCGGCTGCTGTCTATGACATAACTAAGCGCAAAAGAAAAATGTTTATGTTCCACATGATCTTGGCTCACTTTTTGATTGCTAATAAAAAACAGCCAAAAGTGAAATGCAAATTAGTTTGGTACTATTAGTGCTATTAAAAGGCCTATAAATCGGAAATCTATGATACGTAGGTTGCTTAGCGGTTGTCCATAGAATATGAAGGCTACGCCTTGTTATTGTAATCCACATAAGAATACAATTCCTTAGTTAATTTGCCTGTCAAAACGTTCACAGAGTCAAACTTTACCAAGCAATAAGTCGTGTAGTGTGGTTCAAACGTTTGAGTCTGTAGATGAAATCCTTAAGGGTGATAATTCAAATGAAACCCATTCGCAGACGTTTCCTCTTTGGTGTTGTTTGTTATGGTGTACAGAGTGATTCTAACTTTTGAATGCGGATAAAATCTTATAGTGAGGTTATTCAAATGAGAACTCTACTTTAGCCGTATCAGTTACCAATCTCTTTGTTTGTATTTCAGTATTTTGCAAAATGAAATTTGGGATTTTAATCAGGGTGGTTTCGGATAAACATTTAGGCGTCTTTCAGTGATGAAATGTGGTTAGCTAGAGCGTCCTAGAAATAAAGATAAACATGTCTAACTGCTTTTTAATGTGAACAATGTGTAAGAGCCGCGTAGCACATGAAATGTGAGTCCTAGAAAGGATGTAAGGATGGCGGTCAGACGAGAGAAGGCCTCTGCCTTCAAAACGAAAAAAAAAGATTCAACTTATCAACAAACGTCACTGTTGAATTAAGTTATTTACACGGCATTTGCTAGGCTACATTCTGTTTATGACCGAGTTCAACATGTTAAATAGTATCATGTTTACCAATTCACAACCATTTTTTTATATAACATGGTGGGGAGCGAGTGCGCGCAAAGGGCAACAAGCAACACGTTAAAGGGCAAAATTAGAGAAAAATCAAGCAATTCAACAAATCAATTCGAGTCAAGCTGTTCAAAATTTGTTGAAAAACAAATACGGAACGATATGTTGTGTAACGATACGTATTGGGATACTGTTATTCCAGATTGTCCGAGTGCAAATTAATGCCTGTGGGAATGACGGTAAAGGCGATATGTTAAAAGTAATTAAAAATACGTTAATTTATAGCACTTTCGTGAAGTGCGATTATTTCCTTCAATTCGCTTACGCATTCTCTCAGTCACGTACTATTCAATTTACAGCCGAAAACGGAAAAATAACCATTAGCTAAGCAATAAACTTTTGTGTGTTTGTTTTACGAAAGCTGCTATATTGCGATTTCAGAAAAAAAAACACTGGAGGTGTTAGTAATTATCAAGACTCTTTTCAAACCTCAGCAATTGCTAATATTCTCGCCCATTGTTGGAAAAAAAGAATATCTGCTTAACTGAATGAATGAAGTAACTGATGTGTTTTTTCGGATTGTTTATAAACCCAGAAACACCAGTCAGTGCTTGTTAATTGGCCAATTAAAACGTGTTAAATAGCGTAAATTATTCAGTTGTTATATAAGCACCATTTCTCAAGCAATATCTAGTTGAAGTTATCTACGCTCGAGTAACTATCGAGTTATCGTTGTTCTTCATCATTTACGGTCGCTAATCAGGTTCCATTTGCGTCTTATTTCCTTTTTAAGAATTTGAGCTGATCCAACTTCACCTGTAGTTTTGCAACAGACAATGTAGATAAAAGTAAACTGTATTCAGTTTTGTCTCGAGTATACCCGGCTTCAAACATTGGTCTGGTCTCGTGGCTGATGAAAGCCTGAACTGCACACAACGCGCGACTTCAATGGAAACAAATTATTTATTCCCTGACTGAGAGACTCAATATATTTTGTTTAAAATTACTCTCTTGATTAGTGCACTGAGACTATTAGTAAGTCCCTTTGGCTACAAATAGCTACAATAGAATGTAAATGGATTGCAACTTGAAAACACTGGGCCAATTTTTTTTCAAGTTTTTTCCCCTGTATTCTGGAAAAAATCATTTAAAACTGACCGTTTTGTTCCCCCTACGAGAATTCTCTTGATATCTTCCTCTTAGTGTTCTAAGAATATTTCTAGGATATTTCGTTTACTTAGTTTAATTTTAGCACAGTCTTGACCCCAAAACTAAAAATCCCCGTGACATGGCTCCTCACTCATGTCGGTGTATTTTAGCCTTACCAACCATCACGGGTTGAGACATTAGCTCCTATAATGAAGTATCATGTGCTCCATATTATGCTCGGCGGCAGCTATTATAATCATAATCGTACCAATAACAAACTTCTCGATTGTGATTGGTTATCGGCGCGCCTATTTATTACGTAATTTGCGCGCGGTCATGTGGGTGTCCAATTGCAGCTACGTGTATCCAATTACATCTTTTTTGTAATTTGATAGCTGTAATTGAACACCTACGTTGCGCGCGCGTCTATCAGATGCACCTAATTGGGTTCTATTTTTTTTTTTGCTGTTTTCCTCCTGCTTTTAAAATGGTAGAAAATATCCTTGACGTCTTGAGTACAAAAACGTCCACGTAGACTTTTTAATATTGAATTTTGAGATTGATGCGATTAATTAGTAATTGAACTTCGTGTCGTACAATTCAGGAGTAATCGTGCTCGTTATTTCAAATCGTCCTCGCGCTATGGACTCGGCCGATTTGAAATTACTCGCCCGATTACTCCCTGGATTTTACTCTACTCAGTCCAATTACTATTACTAATTATGCTACAAAAATTTTCTTTCTTCCACTCCTTCCCCCGCAAAACGGAAAGCTCCAGGAGCCTTGCGACCACGCCTCTCGTTCGCTTAACTGCTTAATTACTACATTTCCAGATGTTACCTCACAGGGATGTGACTCAAATCATGACTGGCACAGGGAGATATTATGCTCATAATTATGCCTTCCCCTGCAAAACGAAGCCTTCAGGAGCGGCTGAAAAGAGCTACTTGAGAAAAAACTGCCAATAAGCCTATAATGCCAAATATTAACCGTGCATCCGCATATCTATAAAATAGCTTGAAATTTTACAGTTTTTACTCAAAAACAAACAAGCTAAGCGTTATTACAAATAATACTGTTAATGATGAACTGTTAAACAAACTATTAATTACACCAAAGCAAACGGAATAAATAATGACAGGAAAAGTCAAACCGACTTTGCTTTAAAACGTTATTACTTCTAACTTCTCAAACGGAACTGTTCATAACTTCGAAACACCAAATAAGGTGTGAAACAGATTTATTGAAATTTATCAGAATGAAACACTTACGCTGAAGACAAATCAGAGGACAAACCTCTTGAATACCATGACTTCCACAGAATCCCTTCGACTTCAGACTGTTGCAAGTGGCAGAATCCAATCCTATATGAATAATAATAATAATAATAATAATAATAATAATAATAATAATAATAATTGGAACCCGCTTCCAGGGAATATCAACCAGACAGAACATCGTGCCGGAGCCTTAAAGGAATAAACAAATAATGCCTGAGCCTTAAAGGAATAAACAAATAATAATAATAAACTAATAATAATAATATAATCAAGAAGAAGATGAAAAACAAAATACAAAAATTGAAAGATACTTAATCCAGAAATGCGACAGTTACAGTAACATATAAACACTTGGTGTCTGATTCCATGTAAGATTACATAAAATGTTTATAAACTCCAGGGTTTTACCTATCTGCACCACTGAGATTAAAACCACCCACCCCTCCCCCATGAAATCCACCCCACCCTCATAAATCAATTAGAATGCTTCTCTGGTGAAAGGAATTTTCTATTTTTCTTTTTCAGTGTGTGTTTTAGTGTTATCTCTTTGCTAGAATTTACTGATCTTTTTATGATTACAATCACTGCTCTCGCCATGCGGACATCCCGCTGTTACAGACAGCCCGCTATTACGGACACCTCGCTATTACCGACACCCTGCTTTTACGGACACTCTGCTATTACTGACAGCCTGCTATTACTGACACCCCGCTATTACGGACACCCTGCTATTATGGACACCCCGCTATTGTGGGCACCCCGTTACTATTGACACTCCGCTATTACGGACACCATGCTGTTACGGACACTCTGGTATTACGGACACCCAGGTATTACGGACACCCCGCTATTACGGACACCCTGCTAATACGGACACCCCGCTATTACGGACACCCCACTATTAATGACACTTCGCTATTACGAGCACCCCGCTATTACGGACACCTCGCTATTACTGACACCTCGCTGTCACGAACACCCCGCTATTACGGACACCCCGCTATTACGAACATCCTGATATTATGGACACAAATAAATAATTAAACAAGGCTGATACCACATAGAATACTAAACGTGACAACGACATGATAGAGCCCAAACTGAAAACCAAAATGCAACCGTGGACAGCTGTTTCGACCCGGTTTGGTCTCGTCAACACGGTGTAGCAGTAAACTGAATGGAACAACCAACGATAGACTTAACTAATTTTTTTTATGATTACAGTCACGGCTCTCGCTATGAGGACACCCCGCTATTACAGACACCCCGCTATTACGGACACCTTGCTTCTACGGACACTGCTATTACGGACACCTCGCTATTACAGACACAACGCTCACGGACACTTCGCTATTACAGACACCCCGCTATTACGGACAATTCGCTATTACAGACACCCCGCTATTACAGACACCCCGCTATTACAGACACCCCGCTATTACAGACACCTCGTTACTACGGACACCCCGCTATTACAGACACCCCGCTATTACAGACACCCCGCTATTACAGACACCCCGCTATTACAGACACCTCGCTACTACGGACACCCCGCTATTACAGACACCCCGCTATTACAGACACCCCGCTATTACAGACACCCCGCTATTACAGACACCCCGCTATTACAGACACCTCGTTACTACAGACACCCCGCTATTACAGACACCCCACTATTACAGACACCCCGCTATTACAGACACCCCGCTATTACAGACACCCCGCTATTACAGACACCTCGTTACTACGGACACCCCGCTATTACAGACACCTCACTATTACAGACACCCCGCTATTACAGACACCCCGCTATTACAGACATCGCGCTATTACAGACACCCCGCTATTACAGACACCCCGCTATTACAGACACCTCGTTACTACGGACACCCCGCTATTACAGACACCCCGCTATTACAGACACCCCGCTATTACAGACACCCCGCTATTACAGACACCCCACTATTACAGACACCCCGCTATTACAGACACCCCGCTATTACAGACACAACGCTCACGGACACTTCGCTATTACAGACACCCCGCTATTACGGACAATTCGCTATTATGAGACACCCCGCTTTACAGACACCCCGCTATTACAGACACCCCGCTATTACAGACACCTCGTTACTACGGACACCCCGCTATTACAGACACCCCGCTATTACAGACACCCCGCTATTACGGACACCCCGCTATTACGGACACCTCGTTACTACGGACACCCCGCCATTGTGGACACTTCGCTGTTACAGACACCTCGCTGTTACGGACACTTCGCTATTACCGACACTCTACTGTCACAGACATCCTGCTATCACAGAAACCCCACTATTACGGGCACCCCGCTATTACAGACACCCCGCTATTACAGACACCCCGCTACTACGGAAACCCCGCTATTACAGACACCCCGCTATTACAGACACCCCGCTATTACAGACACCCCGCTATTACAGACACCTCGCTATTACAGACACCCCGCTATTACAGACACCCCGCTATTACAGACACCCCGCTTTACAGACACCCCGCTATTACAGACACCCCGCTATTACAGACACCCCGCTATTACAGACACCCCGCTATTACAGACACCCCGCTATTACGGACGCCCCGCTGTTACAGACACCCCGCTTTACAGACACCCCGCTATTACAGACACCCCGCTATTACGGACACCCCACTATTACAGACACCTCGCTATTACAGACACCCCGCTATTACAGACACCCCGCTATTACAGACACCCCGCTATTACGGACACCTCGTTACTACGGACACCCCGCCATTGTGGACACTTCGCTATTACAGACACCTCGCTGTTACGGACACTTCGCTATTACCGACACTCTACTGTCACAGACATCCTGCTATCACAGAAACCCCACTATTACGGGCACCCCGCTATTACGTCATATGTTCGTTTTTAGGAGAATTTCGCTATTCGTCTGAGAAGGCTCACGATCATTGTGTAAAATGTGTATGTGTAAATCTTTTTTTAAAAACGGAGAATCATCAGTTAAGTTAATAATTAAAAATTAAAACTTGTACAACTGCTTTACATGATTGCCGTGTGGGAATCCGATATCTCAGATACTTTCTTAATACCCCGTTTAAACTGAATTGTCGAGATCGTGAGGCCGTTCTATGAAAATTATGCTTAAACCACGATTGCGCAGTAGATATTCGAAACGCTGACTTCCTCTGGTGAGCTTTGATTATCTAGCGTACATGTTCATCTATATTTCGATCTATATGCGCCATGATTGACTGCAGTTATGCGAGTGAATATCTGAAACCCTGTTTATTAATGGCTAAGGAAGGAGAATAATCATAACTTGGCAGACAATCCAAGAGTTCCATCCTCATGGAAATATGGCCAATCCAACATTTAGGATGCATACGAATGTAGCGTGCGTTGATGGCTGGTGAGAAAACGTGGAAGATCGACTGCCTGTTTGCGGTCATGGTTTCCCTTTAACACCTGCAGGTTTGAAAAATAAGCCTAACATTAAACTTCAAAGTAAATTAATGGTTATCTTTTTGTGGTCTATATAGTTATTAGAAATACCCGGAACGTTTTGGACCGATTGTTTGTAATTGTTTGAATTGTAATAGGTTAATTGAGTGATTTGTGTTTGCTGTGATTTACGAAATGAGAGCTACTCTAGCTGGGTACTCTATCCACATCAATTTATATTGGTTTGATATATCGCTTTTGTTAAGGTGGTATCCCTGTGAGGTAACATCCGGGAATGTAATCAAAATTAGGAATTTTTTCCTTATCCATTTAAACGTGACCAAACACTAAATTGAGAACCCATAATAATAAAAGCGCGAGCAAACTTATGCAAAAATTTTCTTTAGGGAGTTACATAGCTAAAAGTACGAAGATTCCGAAGGCTTCACGAAAACGTTTCTGAAATGACCGCGCGTTCAAATGGAAGGATTAGGAATGAATGTGAAGTCACTATTGACAATCAAATTCATTGCTGAGCTCAACCTCATTCTCAGGGTCCTCTCTATTCAGCTTAGCGAAAGAGCTTGGTGAATACTGTGGGTACTCTTGCACACTTTTACTAAGAGATTTTCTCTTTTTTCGCCTATTTTTTTCATAATGAAAATGGCCGAGGAGCTTGGACCTGTGTTACGGTGGAAAACGAAGAGCTTAACCGTGTTAGGATTTTTTCAAAACACCTCGCTAGGTAGTTTTTTTGCAGGTTAACTTTCCCGATCTGTCAGTAATCTCCGCTTACGCGCTGTCGAATTCGTTGTGGCAGCTTCTAAAAAAGAAAATTAACTATCGAGACTTCAAGTTCTTCTAAAACATATATTTTGATTATTTGACTTTGTTGATTTACAGGGAACGGCAAAGAAATGTACCAAAATGTTAAACGCACGTACAAAGGCATTGTTTCACTCATTAAACCTATTGCTTTTTGTCGCTCTCGCTCCCATCTTAAACACTTTTCTGTCTGTGTATAGAATGTTCATTCCCTCTCGGGATGGAAAACAAAGGCATACGCGATGCCCAGATCACAGCTTCGAGCGAGTACAACGCTGCACACGGCGCCTCCAATGGCAGACTGAATTTCAAGCCTGGAGGAGGAAAAACTGGCGCGTGGTCCGCCCTTGTCAATGACGGCAATCAATGGCTGCAGGTGGATCTTGAACAAAGCAAAAAGGTGACAGGAATAAAGACCCAGGGACGACAGGAAGTAGACCAATGGGTTACGAACTATACTGTATCCTACAGCAACGACGGCACAACCTTCACAAGCTATAGACAAAACGCGGTACGAAGGCTATTTCAATTTATGTAGACGGAGGATTTCCTAATAACTTTCTTAAAACCCAACCACAGTACTTAACATTTCGCAATCGTAGTTAAAGCAAATCACGCAGTTTGCCAGTTACAGGAAATCGGTCCAAACGAAGGAAAGACGAACCTATCATTCCGGGTATTCCTAATAACTATGTATACCACGGAAAGATTACCGTTGAGTAACTTTGAATTTGAATGTTATGATTGTTTTTCAAACCTGCAGGTGTTACAGGGAAACAAAGATCGCAACACCGTGGTCTTGCACGTTTTCTCAACACCCATAAATGCACGCTACATTCGTCTGCATCCTAAAACGTATCATAGCTATACTTCCATGAGGATGGAACTCTTGGGTTGTCCGGCGCCAGGTAACGGTTATTTTCCTTACTTATCCATTAATAAACAGGGTTTCAGATATTCATATCACTGCAATCAATCATGGCATATATAGATCGAAATACAGATGTACGTACATTTACGCTGGATATTCAAAGCTCACCAGACAAGTCAGCGTTTCGAATATTTACTTCGCAATCGTGGTTTAAGTAGAATTTTCATAGAACGGCCTCGCGATCTCGACAACAATCGTGAGCTTTCTCAGACTAATAACGAAATTCTTCTTAACACGAACATATTGGGGGTGATGTATATGACGTAATAACGGGGTGTCCGTAATAGCAAGATGTCCGTAATAGCGGAGCTCTCGCGGCCGAAGGCCCGCTGCGGAGCCCCATACTCATAGAACCTACGCCCGTCATTTTTCATGGTCATGGATAGCGGAATGTTTTGCGGGCGCGCGTCCGTAACTGTGTGTATGTCCGAGCGTCGGTCAAGCCCAAATCATACCGTCCAGAAGGACGTCGGACACCTTATTGAGACTTGTATAACGAAGTATCTGGTCAGCTTTCAGTTGAGGTTAGGGGTATCATTTTATATAGTTAAATTTAGGACTAAGCAACCCGAGAAGCTAGGTGGTATAGTGGTACGGTAGGCTATGTAAGCCTAAGCCTAGCTGAGGTCACAGGTTCAATCCTGAATGGGGATTTTAGATTTTCTTTTTTACACTTAAAAATGTATTGAAAATAAAATTCTAAGTGTCGATATTACGTTATTTAAGTCTCAATAAGGTGTCTGACGTCGGTATGATTTAGGCACAACCCCGAGCGTCCGAGTGTTGGACAGGACTAGCTCGCGGGCGCGTATGACGTCGCAAAACATGCGCGTATGACGTCACGCAACATCCGGGATCTTTGTTTTTCGCGCGGCTACACGGCCAAATGTCACGTCAGCTGGGAAAACACTTTTGATGTTTTATTTTGCTGTGTTTAGCGGAGAAAAACACAGCAAAACATCAAATTAAAGTCATTATTTTCCTGCAGTTTTTCGCGGTTTGCTACTTAAGACAGGGATACTTATTAAAGGATACTCAGAAGCCGCTATAATGGAAAAAAAAAGAGCTTTCAGGAATAAACTCTTGCTTCGAGGAACTTCATACGTTTTAATCAATGCGGGAGCATTTCTCACTGAAGAAGCAGAGATGTAAAGAATTTCTTAAAAGTAAAACAAATCACATTTTTCGATGGGAATTTATGTTGATATCAATCTGTGATTGACTTTTTCTTTGTGTCTTGTTAGTTTTGGAGAATTGTTTACAAAACGTGCTCAAATTCAGTCGTTTCATGATTTCTTTCATCGATGGCAGCTCGGTCTCGATGCGCTATATATGGTTCGCGTTTTGCTTTTAAACAGAAACCTATGGAGATTTGAATAAAATTTTTCGAAAGAAGATTGTGTTGTCCATTTTTATGTGTTTGTTCATTCATTACATAGGTTGAAAAGCGATTTTATGTAAACAAAACAAGACTTAGATTTTATAGTTCTAACTTCACTCACGTGGCCTTATGCAAATATGTTTGTGTATTTTTTGGAATTTTGATTTCCAAATCAGTTTCTCGGGCAATTTTTGATAAGCAACAGGTGTATTTTATTCGGAGAAAAAGTTGTTTTTGTGAACTTTTGTACGGTCTAAATGTACTGTGGAGACGGTCGCGTAATTCTCGTTTTGAGAATTGCTAAAATTGAAAAAATAGCCCGGTCGTCAATCTTAATTCTTGTGCCTCCGACCTTTCACCTCAGTTAAGTTTATCATCGGCTTTCTGTTCAGAGAGCGACGCTGTTAGGCTCAGCCTATCTATATATATTAGCAGGGTTTCCGTAATAGCGGGATGTCCGTAATAGCAGGGTGTCCGTAATAGCAGGATGTCCGTGATAGCAGGGTGTCCGTAATAGTGGAGTGTCCGTAATAGCGGAGTGTCCGTAATAGCGAGGTGTCGGTAACATCGGGGTGTCGGTAATAGCGGAGTGTCCGTACTTTGATCTGATTTGTTGTTTATATATTTTTTAACATGGTATTGGCCATGTATTCGCTTACGGATGGTTTATGTCTATCCTCGCTTTCTTTATCGCGACTACGACATGATATTTCAGACTGTTTGCCTATTGGTCATAGTCACGCGCTGTGACGTTGGTCAATTGGCATCAAACATTTGATTTTGAGCTCATCTGAGGTGTCCGCAATAGCGGGTTGTCCTTAATAGCGGGGTGTCCGTAATAGCGGGGTGTCCGTAATAGCGGGGTGTCCGTAATAGAGGGGTGTCAGTAATAGCGAAGTGTCCGTAATAGAGGGGTGTCAGTAATAGCGAGATGTTCGTAATAGCAGGATATCCGCGATAGCAGGGTGTCCGTGATAGCGGGGTTTCCGTAGTAGCGAGGTGTCCATAATAGTGGGGTGTCCGTAATAGCGGGGTGTCTGTAATAGCGGGGTTTCCGTAGTAGCGAGGTGTCCGTAATAGTAGGGTGTCCGTAATAGCGGGGTTTCCGTAGTAGCGAGGTGTCCGTAATAGCGGGGTGTCCGTAATAGCGGGGTGTCTGTAATAGCGGGGTTTCCGTAATAGCGGGGTGTCTGTAATAGCGGGGTTTCCGTAATAGCGGGTTGTCCGTAATAGCGGGGTGTCTGTAATAGCGAGGTGTCCGTAATAGTGGGGTGTCCGTAATAGCGGGGTGTCTGTAATAGCGGGGTGTCTGTAATAGTGGGGTGTCTGTAATAGCGAGGTGTCTGTAATAGTGGGGTGTCCGTAATAGCGGGGTGTCTGTAATAGCGGGGTGTCTGTAATAGTGGGGTGTCTGTAATAGCGGGGTGTCTGTAATAGTGGGGTGTCTGTAATAGTGGGGTGTCTGTAATAGTGGGGTGTCTGTAATAGCGGGGTGTCTGTAATAGCGGGGTGTCTGTAATAGTGGGGTGTCTGTAATAGTGGGGTGTCTGTAATAGCGGGGTGTCTGTAATAGCGGGGTGTCTGTAATAGTGGGGTGTCTGTAATAGCGAGGTGTCTGTAATAGTGGGGTGTCCGTAATAGCGGGGTGTCTGTAATAGCAGGGTGTCTGTAATAGCGGGATTTCCGTAGTAGCGAGGTGTCCGTAATAGCGGGGTTTCCGTAGTAGCGAGGTGTCCGTAATAGTGGGATGTCCGTAATAGCAGGGTGTCTGTAATAGCGTGGTGCCAGTAATAACAGGGTGTCCGTAATAGCATGGTGCCCGTAGTAGCAGAGTGTCCGTAATAGCGAGGTGTCCTAAACAGCAAGGTGTTCATAGTAGCGGTGTGTCCGTAGAATCGAGGTATTCATAATCGCGAGTTGTCCGTAACAGCGGAGTGTTCGTAATAGCAGATGTTTGTTTTGTACTTAGATACGAGTGTGACGTTTAGTCATTTTTTTAAAAAGCTTCGTGATCAGTGTCTGTTTTTTACTGCTACTCAAAAACGGTTCGGCAACACTACAGTAACATCATTTTCTTATCATTCCAAAATAGTTCTTTACCATAGTGAACCTGTCAAATCCATTTAATAAGGCATTGGAAAAAGTGCACGTGCTCATTTCTAGGCGTGATCAGTGTGACGAGTAAACTGAATGATGACACGACGTCATGACAGCTCATAGCTTTTCATTTAATTAAATCTGTTACTTTGCTTCACAATTTGAGAGGAACGTGTTTTCAATCGCGAGTATTTTGCTTTTTAAATTCTGCTGCTTA
The DNA here is from genome assembly GCA_024195265.1 of Dendrophyllia cribrosa. Classification (NCBI taxonomy): domain Eukaryota; kingdom Metazoa; phylum Cnidaria; class Anthozoa; order Scleractinia; family Dendrophylliidae; genus Dendrophyllia; species Dendrophyllia cribrosa. The sequence continues at coordinate 32,989,682 of JAJLRJ010000008.1, read as the reverse complement.
GGCGATTACAGGGAATTCACTTCCTCGTTGCCAACCTTGACTTAGAGCGTGAAGCGAGGGACACTGGAACATAGATTCTTTTGCGGCAGTTTCGTTGATTTACTGAGCGAGGGTGAGCGAGGTTAGACTGCATTTATTGATCTCAAGCGACATTTCGGAAGACCGCGAAAACTCATGAGGAAGAACTAAATCACATATCAAACTTTGGGTTAGGATTTTGGGTCCACAAAGGAAGACATTTTCACTCATTTTATGGTATTTTTTATTACTCATGCGCGTAGCGGCATGAGTTATAAATTGGGCTCCGTTTTTCTTTTTTTTAGTATTTTTACTTTTTGTGTCACGATTTTGCATGCAAATTTATTCACGTATATTTTAAATTGTGCGTTTCCGGTTCACAGCTTTGCTCTTTACACTTCCTGTTTAGTGACTTCCGGCTACTCCCACTTCTGAAGTGTCACGACAGCGTCTTCTACAACCCTACTCACATTAGTAATGTTCACGTCAGGTATATATTATTTTCACAAGAATGACTGGCTTCATTTTGTGAGACCCTGGGTACGATGACTGAATGAAAGGAGTAACTCTTCTCCATGTCGGACGTCTTCTTATCTTGTTTAACTATTATTAAAATATAAATTGCTTCTTTTCTTATGGTACATTGAAATATAAGACAAATGCTTGATACGCATGCGCATGACAAACATTTTCCGTCATTTGGTCTTATTGGTGTAAAAGTCAGTCCTGTATTTCTCCCATCGAGGTAAACGTTGCTTTTATACACAGCATACAACTTGAGGCCGAATTTGTCGTGATTCTGAAGAAACTAAGAGCTATTTTTAATCAGAGTTCTTCCGAGGCAAAAATGCCAAACATCGATCTCTCGCACTGATAAGCATATTGTCAATTTATTCCCTTTTTTACTGCCGATTCTTTACAATGTCTGTATCGGAGCAGTCCTCGCTGCCTGTGGTGAGTAATTTCAAGACTTTTTTCAAGAAAGAACAATAGAAACACACGGCAAAACAGCGTCGTACTTCAGCCCATCAGATTTAATAAAAAATTTGGACTTCGGGACTGGACTTCTGTGGATTATGGAAAGTAATAGACGAGTGTGGATTTGATCGGGAATCAATAAATTAAATATTAAAAGCGAGCACAGAAAACTTGGTAACTTCAATCAACGCGTCTTAGAGTTTCATGCGCATGAGTATAGGCTAAGTGTAGCCTCTTGTTGTTTAAGTTTTTAGGCTCTATTGTTCGTAAAACAATGGTTAGAAAGAACCGACGCGCAAACCGACTACCCAAGCGCAAAATTCAGAAATCTTCGTAAGTTGTTAGTGGTACAAATCCAGCCCCTTAGGGGTGGGGTGAAGAATGAATTGCGTAGCTAGGAACGATCTAACAGATGATGGGTGGTAAAATATCTGCCATGAGGGACTCTTGTCAGTGCACTCATGCGGCAGCATTGTAACTTGTTTCCTTTCGCGTTGGGTCCTTAATGATTTCTAAGGGACTGTTCGTTAATTATGGCTAAGAGGTGGCCGGTGTTCAGAATGGGGGGGGGGGGGGGGGGGGGGGGGGACATTTTTGCAAAGTATTCAAAAATGGAGGGTACATTTTTCATTTCCGCAAAAAAAATGGGGGGTACAGTTTTAGTTTTGGTATTATTAACAATGTTTCAGTTTTTGTATTATTAACAATGTTTCTGCTTTATATGGAACGCTTCTAAGGCCAACAATACATCTTCTCGTGTCAATTCTTGTAGGGATTTTCTCACTAAAAGTACCACCTTTGATTCTTCTCTGATGTTAGATCGTTTTTCAGCCCAGGTGATGTTTATAATAGGCTCTGTGATAGGATTTTTCGACAGTTTTTTGCTGTTCATCTTCCTTCTGTACAATTAACTCCCAGGCGTTATGCACTACCTGGACGAGTGAACTGGGACTGAGGAAACTTCAGATCAAACGGGGGGAGGGAGGGGGTACAGATTTTGTACAGCACATAAGTCGGGAGAGGGTACGTTTTTCACTGTGCCTTTTTTAGAAATAAACACCGGCCCCCTCTTAGCCATAATTAACGAACTGTCCCTAAACTGTGTCTTTTTTTTACAATAACATTTATAAACTGTCTGTCCGAGACCTATGCACTTGGAAGGATTAGAACCTAGTTATGTATGAACAGTTTGGCGAATTAAAGCCTGGTAAAGTGAATTATTGAAATGAAGTTTTGAAGGGTTTTATAAAAGACGTGAGAAAGTTAATCGCTTAGTCAGTCACCGTTTAGGAATCATAATTACCAAGAACCATATTATGAGCAACTCAAGTTCAATAAGGACCAATAAGTATAAGAAACAGTCTTAAATAACAACAATAGTACTATCAATCCCTTAAACGTTCAAGTCCGTCCACTGGTAGACTTTTTCAACAATCCAGCCGTAACAAAATAATTTTATGCTAGATTCCTGAATCCATTTTGCATCATGGATGAATTGGCTGAATATCGTAGCTCTTGAAAATCTGATCAACTCAAGCGACACAGCAAAACGAGAGATGAAGAGATTGTTTCAATTTGTGTGTTTACTTAGGCTGTATTTCATGAATTTGAAAAAAAAATCAAAATTGTGTTATTCACTCATGTGTTAAAGCGATTGTGTCAATAAACTCTCAGTATTGTACATGTTTCTGTAAGAAACACTTGGAGAACATTTGAAATAACTAGAGTAAAGACATGAATACATGTGATCAATTATAGAAGATCTGGTTGAAAATACAGACAATAGAGACATGAAATTCAAGCGTAATTGTTCTACACAGGAAGATGGTCAAGTAGCATTTATTGAGATAACCTGCAATGCATTTGTTAAAGATGTGATGGCTTAATTGTTATATCATTATCTTGTGATAGAACTAACAGATTTAATATACTGAACATGTACCTTGGAGTACTAGTCTGTTTAGAAACATTAGTTTTTAAACTAAGAGAAAAAATATAACAGTACAAAGTTAGCCCATTCTTCAAAGACAAGGAATTGGCATCGTGTACATTATAATTTAAATTTCATAATTATGTCGTAAAAGGATATTTCCAAAAGGTCTAGGTAGCAGCAGGGAAGTTAAAAGCCGGTTTAAGAAAAACGACAACAGTTTTGATTTTTAAAGACATGTTTCGACAGCTCTTATGTCATCTTCAGTTTTAAATCGTAAAGTACAAAGTTGAATTTATGATATTAATACATATTTGTTCGCATATTAGAACAGTTTTCAATTGAGTGTCGTAAAACCAAAACCAAAGTAATTACTCTGACCAATCACAGCAATCGTAAACAATCCAATGAACCAATCAGAGCTCGAAGCAATTACATGTCGGCGGCGCCAAGCGCGGGAAAACGCGTGCGAGCAAGTCACGATTGGTTTTGGTTTTACTTCTGATTGGTCGAGAAAGTGGCGCGAGAATTTTTAGCCAATCACAAAGCGTAGCAATGCAAAACCAAAGTAATTACGAAATTACATTCGACACTCAATTGAAAACTGCTCTAAAGGAACAGAGGTTTAACTGAAAAAAATCCAAGTAATTTATGCATATGATGAGACAGGAGCATAGGTTTGAAGTAATTATTTAGCGTTTTATGTTACTTATGTTTTCCGTTTAGAAATAGTTTAGAATGTTTTCCAAAACGTCATGTTTTTGACATTCAAAAAGTACAACTTTATAGCCATCTTATTACAACTCTCCTCTCGGAGACCATGTCACACTACAAGAAACAAAACCCCACATCTACGTAATTTGCTTCTCTCTAAGCAACTGGTGTACTCACAATAAATAACAAATTCCGCAATGAAACTTTGAAATTATTTTCCCCGTAAAAATATTTTGATACTAAGTTAAAAAAGGGCGACGTTACTGTTCTAATCAATTGTTCAACAGTGTGATTTGTGATCTGTATTCTTTACTTATTAATTACATGTCTACTTATGCTAAGAAAAATAATTATTCCTGTTATTTTTCTTGCTTCCTACACAGACCATATTGCCCTTCTTCCTAATGCTAGACAAAATCACCAGTAATTGTTTTAAGCCTACCATCAGAGGTTTTAATGTTCGAAGTGTCGGCGTTTGCGGAATTTGGTCTGTAGAAAATGTGGAAAGGTCTTTGTGTGATTCAGGTCTCATGCCATTGACCTTTACAGAATTTGACCTCTTTCCGGTTGCATTACCGTTACAGCTTTCATTGTTACAGTTTTCATTGCTACAGGGTACAAAAATATTCCGGTTATAAGCGCCCTTGGATCTGATTAGCCCCACCTTTATTCATTTCATTGCTATGAATGTTCTCGCCTGTTCAGCGTTTTACTCCACAAAGTGAACAACAGTAAGGCCCATAGCATTTCTCATCACATAAGTTTAATGCACTGCTTATAAGCCTACCAGTTTGTAAGCCCACCCAAAGCCCCTTACGAAGTTGTATAAGCCATTTACAGTATCATTAGTCCTGAAGAAGGTAAATCGAGGGCATTCTACTTTTAATCTTTTAATTATATTAATTATGTGTTTTTGTTTTTATTCAGGATTGAGTAGTAGCTCTTGTACATTTTTGAAGGGGAATGGTTTCTGTCCAATTGATAATGTTCAAGAACTTTGTCCTGCAGAATGTCCACCGCGTAAGTATTTCATCGATATCAGGAGTTCAGCGATGAGATTTTTTTTGTGAGAAGTTTGTTTCAAACGAGGTATAGTCAGTGAACACGAGTATATACATACTGATTATTCATCATCATCATCATCATCATCATCATCATCATCATCATCATCATCATCATCATACAATACAATATAATATTGTATTGTATGATGATCATCACCATCATCATTATCATCACCACCATCATCATTATGATCATCGCCATCATAACCAACATAATCATTATCATTATCATCGCCATCATAATCATCATAATCATCGTCATCATCACCATCACCATCATCATTATCATCGCCATCATAACCATTATCATCATTATTAGAGCAGTTTTCAATTGAGCGTCGAAAGTAATTACACAATTGCTTTGGTTTTGCATTGCTACGCTTTGTGATTGGCTAAAAAATCTCGCGCCACTTTCTCGACCAATCAGAAGTAAAACCAAAACCAATCGTAACTTGCTCGCACGCGTTTTCCCGCGCTTGGCGCCGCCGACATGTAATTGCTTCGAGCTCTGATTGGTTCATTGGATTGTTTACGACTGCTGTGATTGGTCAGAGTAATTACGTTGGTTTTGGTTTTACGACACTCAATTGAAAACTGCTCTATTATCATCGCTATCATAACCATCATAACCATCATAATCATCGCCATCATTACCATCATAATCATCTTAATCCACGTTTAATTATCCTATAAACGTTCCATTACAACTTATCTGCAAGGCCTAGTTTTTCGCACAAAGAATGGACGTATTTCATATTTAAGTTCCATAATTATAAGTTGCAATCGATTGTATTTCAATGAGGGTTTCTTCCAGTATATCCAATCCGAAAATCAGTATTCATTTATTGCTGGAGAAACGTTCTTGAACAATTCAATACCAATAAACTGGTAGAGCCATAACTGTTTTAAAAAACCAATTAACATCTTACCTTCCGTCTGAGAGGCAGACTTTGCGTAAGGTCGTATTCATTTGGTATTTGTTTTCTTAGCTTGATCAATTTGTACTTGTTTTAGCAATTCTTACATTTTCTTTACATTGTTTAATTCCTTTAGGGTTTCGTACTTCCCCTTTGATTATACCAATATCCAAACCTGTTCACGCTTCTGTTTTGTTTGACATTTCAGCATGCAGTAACTATCTGCCAGATGAAGGATGTAATACTCTTAAAGCCAACGGAAGGTGTGGGGAGCCGGACATGTTCTCGCTTTGCCGCAAATCCTGTTTTAAGTGCGACAGTGAGTAGACGAATACTATTCTCAGACGGTGTTACTAGTTAAAAGCTGGTTTCATTTTGTTAACAAATCGCAAAAAAAAATAAGATCCTGCAAAACACAATTATTTGTTCCAACACTGAGGGGAGCTGAAGTATAGTTTATAAAAGAAACTGACAGCAAAAATACGTGAAAGGCCGAAGGTTTTCTTGCCCCAAGAATACTTGATTAAATGATCTTTATTTACAGAAAATAATACAGATGGAGTTTGCACCAAATGAACGGATTTTATCAACTTTATTGGACACAAATTGACTATAACAAGATAAGGTGGACCAAAGGGAATAGGGGCTAACGGAACACGAAGACCCATGCGAGGCACGAGTTAAATACTAGCTGATAAAAAAGGACTAACAAAGCTAATATCAACATTAAGTCATTAAATTTGGATGGCAGGGATAGATACGAAATGGCGACCACAAGTGGTGGATCTAGAGTGTGAACAGGGCAGCCTTGTAGTTGGGATAGGGTGAAAAGAAAGGCGGCGAGCGAAGCGAGCCGAGAGGAACTGGGGATAGATAAAGACAAGAACTCCATCGTAAGGGGGGAGCGGGTGGGGGTGGTGGGGGGGGGGGGGGGGGGGGGAGCGTTTGAGGAGTGAAAATATTAAAGACAGAAAAAAAATTCGACCCTTTTTAGCGAGTTAAGGGGGGAGCCGGGTCCCCGGGATCCTTTCTCTGGATCAGCCACCCACCAATCGTTGCCGTATCTAATCGAACGAATCAAATCGAACGTAATAGTAGTAATGTACTACACTCTGAGGCAATTGCCTCAGAGAATGTAGTACATCACTACTCTTCTATCTGCTGGATTTAAAATATGGAAATATTGAATGGAAATATGGAATGGAAAAAAATGGAAAAATCAAATGAAACTATATGTTAAAAAAAACAAAGTGTGTTTATTTCATTGCGTGATTCCACATAATAGAATCCTTTGCGTGATACAATTCTCGGAAACACAGGAAGTCTTTGATTCTTAGAAAAATAGGAAGTTGATGATGTCATGGGACTTTCCCTGCTGACTATTTTTGTTCTATTGTATTCAAGGTCATATTATATTACTCCAAAAATCACTTTCTTCTTGGCAAATTTCCCGAATAATTTTCATGTTATTCGTAAATAATCGAATAGGTACAGAGCAGTAATTTAGCCTAGGATATTTTTCAATTAGTTCATGAAGTGAAATTAAAAAATTAGCATAACTAGAAGATATATTACAAGATGAAATAATATGTTTGTATGCAGAAACTACTCCTCTAAAAGTTTCTTTTGCTTGCCTTAATAATAAGCCTTGTCGAATCGAAAATGATATCACATTCTTCTTTGAGTCTTGGATGGCTTGATTAAGTGTTTTTAGTAGCATGATCAATTCATGTTCATTTGTTGCTTGCTGTTCAAGTAATCCCTTGTAATCCACTCCAAGACGTGTGGTATTAATCATCAATTTCAATGTCTTTCTAATTTTTTCCTTCCTCTGCTGCTGGTTTTGCTGCTTCCTTGTCAATTTGTCTTCATATTTAGCTTGCAGATCAACATAAGCTTGATGACAATATGCGCGCGTCTCTGGGTACTTCTTTACAATTTCTTCAAAATAACCATGAACATCTTTCAGTAAATCGTTGACAGACATCCTTCATTCGCTGGTCGCTTCGTTCCACTTATGTGAATAAACGGCTAACGCGTTAGCGATAAAAGCTTGAAAAAAATTTCGTGTGAAGATCTGATTGGTTGTTGAAATATGCCAATTACGTCTGGATTTACATATCAAGTGATTTTAGATAAAACAATGGGAAATATCGCTAACGCGTTAGCCGATTTTTACATGTTCGCTATTTTGTTAATGTAAAATATTATCTAAAAGTATAATATAAATGAATTGTAATTTGGAAATCCATGATGAATTGAAGAATGTGAGAGAGTTTACTTGTCCTTTTTGTGATGTGAAATTAGCAGAAGTTGATAATAGTGCGAGAGTGGTCGAGTCATGCTGTAGTGAACAAGATGTGAATAACATAGATGGTATGAGCGTCTGTCTAAATTGCGGTACCGTTTATGGTTATGATTTGGTTAGTCCATATGTCGACTTTCATGAGAATATGTATAGAATAAGGAGGAAGAGTGTGTATGTAAGAAAATATCATATCGAAAATACCATAAATAAATATAATAAAGAAATTCAATTGAGTTTTCAAGACCGTGACAAAATATATAAGATATTTGCATTAGTAAACAACGTGTTACCAGAAGTTAATAAGAACCGTAAACGGATGATTAGTATTAAATATGTTTTGATGCGGATATTTAAAATCTTGGGAATGGAATATGAATTCATACCACTTTCAAAATCAAAGAAGACATTAAAATTTTATAAGACTTGGTGGGACAACATATATGAATTAATAAAGGATGATGCTGCTAAAATTAGTCATACGTCATGCAAAGGGGGTTTCCCTATGAATGAGTTATTGAATGAAGTTTGTTAGTAAAGTTTACTTGAAGGTTTACTCGAATTTTTTATCATACTGTTTCTCGAATTTATCAGCAAGAGGACAAAGATCGATGATTATTTCATCTAACTGTCTCATTTCATTGATGAATATATTGTGGTTGAATTGATTTCCTCTAAGACAAGACCGTAAAAAAATTAATACTTTTTCATATGTCGTATAAGCAAATTCAGACATTTCGATTTTCTTTTTATAATTCTTGATTTCACTTACTGTTTTTAGCACTAAACCAGCTCCAGAAATAGAAGCTAGTATAGCAGGATTTAATGTGATACTACCAGCTACAGTACCAATAACTATTAAGCCTGTTGAAGTTACATTAATAGCTAAATTCAATCTCTCAAAATATTTGAAAGCCTTCATATAACACCAAAATCTTTTGTGGTAGAATCGGTATAATGCTTTGATTTCAGATAATTTTTCTTGGCTGATATATCTGTCAATATGATTAAAATTGAATATTTCTGTTTTCGTCATTTTATATTATATATTTGGATAATAATTATATTTTAGGATTTGAAAGAAGACAAAATAATACACCACTTATTTGGCCCATTATTGGAGATCTTTTTATTTTCTTCGGTATTGAAAGGCAGCAATATGTGTATCCAGGCCCCTTTTCATAGTCATTGTAAAATCTTCCAAATGCATCATGAAAAATAGCATGTTTAATTAAAAATTGGTATTTGGTATTTAGAGTACAAGAACCTGGTCCTATTAATCCAATGTTAGGGTGTTTTTCTAATATTTGGTTTATTGATATTGGCTCATTCAAATAGTTTACATACAAAAATTGATATATTAAAGCCGATTTTAATATTTCATCTTTAGTATTCGGATGTAGGTTTCTTTGGGTTGTAAAAAATTTATTACAAAAATTAATTGCTTGCTCCATATTCAGCATGTATATTTATTGATTATATTATTTTAATCTCTTTCTTCACATATTATAGTTGTTATGAATTGATATGCAGCATCAACACCTGTGCCTAAAAATGCATTAATGTTTAAAATGTTGCCTTCATCGATATTTGCATTTATATTATTTATAATTTGATTCTTTCCTCCCGTCCCCATATTTGATGGATGGACGGTATTGTTATTTATAACTCGAATTCTAACTATTTTGAAAATACCTTGTTGTAAATTTGGATCATTTTGATCTAATATATAGATCAAACATTTTTTTAGTGTGAGATTTGCAGGACATATGATGTTTCGCTGTCCTTCAAAATATATATGCCACTTCGCCAATGACTTGTCTAATTTTCCATAAAAAAATATTTTTCTTTTGCTATTTAATATTTTATATCCATTTAAATCAATATCGGTCTCCATCACCATTTTGTTATTTTCATAAACAAAGGGAGAATCATAAACAGAACTTTCAACATCTGATTGAGAACCTTTAACGCCATAAATAATCAGCTTTGCTGGGCCTTGAACGACATCGTCAGCTGTCCCTTTCCATTTCAGATCCAGATAAATGAATTCAGGTGGAGAAATCTGCCATTTATGCATGTGAATAATTGACCTTGAATACTTCACAAATTTTTTTGTTGATTGTTGATTGATATTCAGGCTTGTGCTCACAACGTCAACGCTCACACCCGTCATGGAAGCGGGAAAGAATTCAATACAAATCGTATATTCTCCTTCTGGAAGTTTTAACATGTTGAAACCAAGTCTCCCAGAGTATTCATTGAAAACATCTTTTGTTATTTTCAAATCATACGCCTTCTTATTGAAATGATGTGGAGAACTTGAAAAATCAGTTATTCCAGTCACTGTTATATTATGTTCAGAGCTGGATTCATCCACATCCTCCATTAAATACCGGAATTCATCCTTCAAGTGGGAGGTTGACGATATATGCGATTCATTGACATATTTTTTAAGTTCAGCTTCTGTTTTGATCAGTTCCTCTGCCAGAGCTACTGTCTTCTCATTTAGCTGTGTATCAACATATTGTTTTGATGTTGCTTCATTGGATGTTTTTGGATCGGGAAGACCGATGATTTTCTCCGATCCCATATCAAGAGTACCAGTCATTGTTCCACCTGATAAAGAAAGCCTTTTGTCTGCTTCATCATCTACATACCCTTTATTAGCAGCATTGTCGATTGCTGTTGGTGTTCTTATATTGTAAATTAAATTATATGCCATATCTAAGCCCGTCTCCATCGACAACATCTCTTTTCGAGATAAGAATATATTTTTGACATCGTTATACGAAACAAGATTGTTGTAATTTGCTGCTAATTCTAAGTATGTCTGTGTTTTCGACTTAACAACATTATAAAGTTCTTTCAAATCAATATTTGATGTAATATTTTTAGTATGTGGAATAGTATTTATTTTTGTATCAACGTATTCTTTAGTGGTTGAATCTTTATCATTTGTAGGTGTTTGTAAATTTATGATTTTCTTATCCTTTGCATCGTAATGTGACCCATCAAAATTCATAAAATGTGTCTTCCCATGGTAAAAAGGGAAAGCATCATTATCACCAGATACTTGAACGTTCAATAAAGCATGATAATTAGCATCTAAATGATCATTCAATACTATTCTTTCATTTTTCATATATGCCTCAGAAATCTCAGCTTTTTTATTAACTTGATTTTTGAGAGTTATCATGTTGACTGCTGACAAATCATTATTTACATCAGTGTCCATGTTCGTGATTAATTTTCTATCCATATCAATCTCACCGGGTAAAATTAGTTTATGTCCCCGCATATCAAGATCCCCCACCATATGAGTTGTTCCATCTAACTTTAAATAATGCGTGTCTCCATACTCTTTGTTGACGACATCTTTAAAATATGTAGGGTCCTTGACATTAACTAATTTCTTATTTTGAATATCATAATTTCCGTCATCTGTTAATACAAACCCAACACCAGGTAATCCCCGTTGAGATTGATTATTAAATGTTGATTCAGGTAGACGTCCATTCGAGTAACTCATTTATATAATAACATTATATTACTTTGTTTATATTTTTTCATTAAAATTCTTGGTTGTGAATTTCCTTAGTTTATCAATATATATGAATGAAAATGGTTCTTTAGTTGCTTTCTCATATAATTCTTTTGGAATACTGTTTTCACGGCAAATTAGACTCCTCTCATTGGTACTTGGGAATTCGTATATACAGAAATGTGAACAGTTTAATCTTATGTCTTTTGGTGTCTTATAATAGCTTTGACTCAGATAAATCACACTGCAATTTTTATGTCTCCCTCGTATAAAATAGTCGACTAATGGTTTTTGGTTTTTATCACATACGAAATCGTCGAATATTACCATTTTCTGACTTTCACTATCAATATCATTTACAGGAATAATTTCATCATTGCTTGCTTCAATAACATCATAACCAGCTTCATCACTTATTGGCTGGAACATATCCATAAGATTCTGGTACTTAGACTGCTCTAAGTTTTTTGCATACAGGTATATTTTATCAAAGTATAATAAATTGTAAATCATATGCATCAATGTATTTGTTTTTCCCGAACCACTTGGGCCGCAAACCAACATCCGAAATGATCGATCGGGCATGAAATCATATAACTGTCCAAAGTTCGAGACCACATCGTCTTCAACGTCGTAATTTGGTATTATCATTTATATTATATGGGTATATTATTTCAATATAACATGGTGTATAACACGGTGTACAACACGGTGTAAAATGCTCTTTTTTATATATGATTTTCATTTTTATGTAATGTAATAATATAACAATTAATGAGTTTACTTAAGTGGAAAGAACTCGCAAAGAGGAAATCTGAATTAGGAAATAAAATTAATTATGTTCATGATGCAATCACAAAACATGATCTTGGTCAGCAGACAAGCCAAGAGTCATTAGCGAAGGTATTCAAACCAGTGACTAGTAAATTAGATGATGTTATCGACAGTAATTTAGATTTAAGGGTACCTATAAAAAAAAAACGAGCACCTAAAAAAGGTGACCAAGGTATTGACTATATGCCTGAAGTTGATCCATATGAAGATATCGATGTAGAAGGTCTGGTTGATTTTGGTGATTATGTAGCACCTCAGCAAGAGAAACAACTGGTGCCAAAACCTCCAACATATGAAGAAGCTTTACAAGATATTATGGAAGGAAGGAAGGAGATTTATGTTGATCCTCGGTACTTCCCTCAGGAACCTGATGATTTACCACTAGAATATGATGACAACGAAGAGATCGACTATGAATTATATGATGAAGATATAAGTAATGAGATTTTGAATGATGTTGGTGTTGTGGATTATGAAAATGTGGAAAAGGTATTGTCTCAGCCTGATATGACACCCAAAAAGACTAAGGCCTATCTTAATAAGATTATAAAAAAGGCTAAAGAAAAAAGAAGTCAATTAGGTGGATTTAAGTCACATGTTACAAAACAGTTCAAAAGTGGGGCTATATCAGAAGCTGTGAGACAAATGCGAAACAAAAGAATAGATAGTGCAAGAGTTACATTGAATGAATACATAAAATATTATGAGAGTAAGGTTGAAACAATGAAAGGTTCTGGAATTCGCAGAAAACAGAGAGGTGGTAATGTTATGTTTTTTAATGATGTAAAGCAGCTTTTGAAAAAATTGGAATTGATTATTGGTGAAAGATTAGCAGGGAATACCAGCATTGAGATGAGGAATATGGGAGTAACTATACTAGACAAATTATTGGAAATGTCTAAAATCAATAGATCACAGTATAATAAATTATATGGTCAATATTTTAAAAATATAATGTAACTTTATTATATAATGGAACGAGAGATAGTATTATCATCTTATAGTGTAAAAAACCAATTTAATAATAAACCTGAAGATTTCACAACAAAATTTACTAGACCAATGATATTAGATAGTAATTCTCAATATGTTATTGGTCTTAATAGAATTATTAATATGAGTTTCACATGGTTTAATGTTAATGCTGGCTACAATAATCAATTAATCAAATATAGCTCTGATAGTGGTTCAACATTTAACAACATCACCTTTCCAGCCGGAGTATGGAATTATACAGACTTCAATACATATATCAAGGATATAACGAAGACTGGTGATACGTATCCTATCACTCTTGAATTCGATAATACAACATTTAGGGTTACGATTACATTGGCTCAGAATTATCAGCTTGATTTGACGCATTCCAATTTTAATGATCTAATCGGGTTTGACAAGACAGTATTATCTAATGAAACAAATATAGGGCCGAAAGTGCCCAATCTCAGTCAAGACACAGATATCCTGAATATCCATTGTGACCTAATTAATGATTCACTTGTAGACGGTCAAGATACAGACATCATTTATTCCTTCTCGACCAGTGTACTCCAACCTAGTTACTCCTTTACCCTCGAACCACGAAGAGTCACATTCAATCCAGTCAATAAGAATAATATTAGTAGTATCAGGGTATACATTACTGATGGAAAAAGAAGATTAGTTAACCTGAATGGAGCAGATACATCTTTCTCACTAATTCTGAAAAGTATAGAATAATATAACATAATAGTATAATGAAATCGTATGAATTCAAAAGATTTTACCATCCAAAACTTGGTAAATTTGTATATCAACACAAAGGGTCTGGGCTTATCGTTGATAATATTTTCAAACCATTAAAGAGTGTGGCATCATCTGTTTTCAAGAAATTTGCTAAGCCAATAGCAAAGAAGGCGTTAGAATCGGGGATATCCCATGCAGGTGAGCGACTGGGTAAGGCGGTATCAGAGAAGTCAGGAGACCTAATAATGAAAAGATTGGCAAATTTGAGAAAAGGAGCTACAAGACAAACAGCAATTGTTCCATCCTCACCCATTAAACAGCAACAGCAAGATGAAAGTACTGATATGATACTGAATAGACTCATTTCTGGAGATGGTTTGAGGAGAAGACGTAGAGTGAGATTAGTATAGAATCAATAAAATGATTTTAATATGAATATATTTTTTAATTGTTAAAATTTATCTAATATAATATTATAATGTCATTTAGAACAAGTGAATTTCTACAAAGGAATGAGTTGGTGCGATTCCAACTCGAGGATGTAATCAGGTCCCCAGCTAACGGTCAACACCAAGCGAAAAATGGGTATAAATTTACAATTAATGATCGATCGAGTTTCTATGATTGGTACAATGCTTATTTTGAGGTCCAGTTCCAGGTACAGAAATTAGCAGACGGATCGGGATATGCTGCTGCTGACAGAATCACAGTCATTAATGGAGCGCATTCCTTAATTAAGCACATAATGATTAAATCTGCAGGAAAAATAGTTTATGACACTGACAATCTCCATAAAGTCACTTTTGTTAAAAACCTGCTAGAGTATTCTGATGATTATAGCAGATCAGTCGCTAAAAACAGTTTATGGTATTTGGACACGAATGCTACAACAGCTGCGAATAACACAGGATTTGAAGCTCGCCGGTTGCAAACTCAAGCACTTCGAGACAATGGGACTGGTGGTGCTAAAAACATCAATGTGATTATACCATTGAACAGGATCTCATTTTTTGAAGAACTTGAAGATAAGATGCTAGTACCAATGCAATTACAATTCAACATTGAGCTACAAAACGATGGTGAACTCATTCACATGGTTAATGGAACTGATGCTGGAAGAATTGTTGTTAATAGGTTTTTGCTCTGGGTGCCAAAACTAACCCCAAAGGATTCATTGTATGACAATTTCGTTAGTTCATTTCTTAAAGAAACTCAGTGGAAATATTTAAGGGAAATGTACGAAGCATCAGCTCCTACACAATCATCAGGATTTTTCCAGATTTCAAGCAGCATTGATAATGTCAAACACATTTTTGTTTACTTGAAAAGAACAAACCCGCCTAATGATGCAGTTGAAGAAGACAGTCCTTATCTAATGGACACTTTTAAACTTAATGCTGCTGATAATAACTCTTCCCTTTTAAACTGTAGACTAGAATATGGAAATGGAGTCTTTTATCCAGAAACAGAGTATGATACAGAATCAAAAGTGAGAATCTTTAACGATTTGATGTCATATGCTATGCGGAAAAATGACTATAACAGCGGAACTCAGCTGAACTTAGCAAACTATAGTTCTCTGTATGGTTTGATTTACTTTAATCTTACGTATCAAACTGAAAAAATAACAAGAGATCCGAAACAGCTAATCTTCAGGTATAGACTAAGCCAGAATGCAGCTGCAAACTTAAATGTTCATGCTGTAGTCCTATATGAAGAATCTGTTGTCATTGACAAGGTGGGTAATGAATTGGTTATAGTGTAAAAAAGTAATAAATTGCTAATAAAATAAATATCCTTATTTCATATATATTATGTGAAATTTTATATAATATATATTATATATAAGAAATGACTCAGCTTTTTGAAATCAAAGTAAATTTGTCTGACAATCAAAAGAAGAATCTTAGCAATGCTTTCAAAAAAAGGGAAACTATTGTTCTCAGACTATCAAATGAATCTCTGAACGGAAATGATATTCTATATGTACCAGCAATGGTAAAGAAGAGATTGGAGAAGAATCGTATGATGAATAAGGGTATGGATATCAAACTTGTTAAAAGTAATATCAGAAAACAGGTTGGAGGTAGTCTACTAACTTCTATCTTAAGTATTGGAAAGACACTAGCACCAACTATAGGCAAAACCCTTGGGCTATCAGCTCTTGCTGGATTGGCTTCAGAAGGTGCTTCTCAGATTGTGAAATCAATATCTGGCAAAGGCGTACAGTCGGGTGGTTTTCTCGTACCACAAGACAAAATTAATAAGCTGATAGAATATAAGCATCTTTTATCTGCGAAACAAAAACAGGATATATTGAATGCCCTTCAATCAGGTTCAGGTGTTCATGTGAAACCAACAAAAACACAATCAGGTGGATTTTTAGGCACTCTGTTGGCAAGCATTGGTGTTCCACTCCTTCTAAATGCTTTGACTGGTAAAACTGGTAGTGGGGCTCCACGAATGGGAACTAGTAAGAAAAAAGGGGGTAAGGGAGCTCCGAGAATTGGAATTTATAGACCACCTCCATTTATAGGTTCATGGGATAATCCAATTGGTATGGGTATTAAAAAAAAAACTACCAAAAAAACAAGTCGGGAGAAGGCATACTATTAGGGAAAAACAGCCCATTCAATGGCATTCCACTTCTAGGAGCAATACTGTAAAACCGAAATTCCACAAAGACATCCCGTTAAGTAATCATGATCTAATAAAATGGTGTAGATATTTAAACATCCCAATCAGTGATGTTCTGTCAAGGGATGAAAGAGTTCCACATAAGCATAAACAAGCTTTATTCATTTACAATCTCGAACCCTCATATATGAGTGGAAGCCATTGGGTGGCCACATATGTCAATGACAACGTAATAAATTATTTTGACAGTTTTGGTATGCCCCCATTTCAGGAGATTGTAAATCATGCTAAAAGAAAGAATATGACTCTGTTACATCAAAACAACCAAATCCAGAACATAAAAACGACTACATGTGGTTACTTCTGTTTATACTTTCTGAATGAAATGAATAAAGGGAATTCATATTACAATCTATTGGAAGTGTTCGACATATATGACACAATGAAGAATGAGGGATTTCTCGAACATTATTTTAGAAATATCTAATTATATTATATAAATGGTGAAAAGTTATTGTGTTAAACAAAAGAAGCAAACAGAATCTGTACCAGGTACTGAAAAATATGTTAAAACTAAAAATAATCGCCTTATGTTAAAATCTCAATGTAGTGAATGTGGGGCTACTAAGACACGTTTTGTATCCAATAAAAAAAATTTAAACTAAATAGCCAGTCAGAGATGGCTGGCGGATTTTTAGATATAGAAGGTAGTCACAGTCTTGGTGAAATTGCTCTTAAATCTGGTATAAAAGGTCTCTATAATTTAGGCAGAATCGGAGCATCAAAAGCGGTCAAATCTGATTTTACAAAACAAAAGATTAAAGGAATGGCTAACAAATATCTAGATCAAGCTTTGGATAGTATTACATCAGATTTATCAAAAAAACTAAATCCACTACACAGTGGTGGTGCTATTGACATACATAAAGCTATTGGGAAGCTTCCGAAACCTAAAGGAGGGTGGACATTACCTGGTCATAAATATACTGGCCCATATAATGATTTAAATAGTCAAGTGAAATATGACCCAACGACTGGTGAAATATTGGAAATATACGACCAACCAACTGGTAAAACTGATGCAATAGCAATGCAACACGATGTTGATTATTCAGTCTGCAAGGATGATAGGAAATGTAAAAATAAGGCAGACAGAAAAATGGTTAAAGCATTAGATGAAGTACCATATGATGAGAGACAGTGGGGGCATTGGTTGGCAAGAAACACGATTGATATAAAACAGAAATTAGGCCTTGGTGTTAAACAAAAAAGGAAGCCAAAAAACGGAAAGCGGCGTTGAGTAAAAATGATTGGGCTCAACAATTAGCCGATGAATTACATAAGCCAATCAAACGAAAATTTAAAACAAGAAGAGTTATTGTTAATGGAATAGATGATATTTGGAGCGCTGACCTTGTAGAAATGCAGAAGTTTTCAAAATGGAATAAAGGATATAGATATTTATTAAACATCATTGATGTGTTTTCAAAATTTGCTTGGAGCATTCCCGTTAAAAATAAAACAGGCATTACAATCACTGAATCATTTGATGATGTTATTAAAAAATCCAAACGGAAACCTAAATTTATTTGGGTAGACCAAGGATCTGAATTCTATAATAAAACTTTCAAAGACTGGCTAAAGAAAAATAATATTGAGATGTATTCTACTTTCAATGAAGGTAAAGCTGTTGTTATTGAGAGATTTAACAGAACATTTAAATCTAAGATGTGGAAACAATTCACTGTCAAAAATACAACACAGTATTTAGATATGCTACCTAAACTATTAAATGAATACAACAGTACAAAGCATTCAAGCATTAAAATGACTCCTATTGAAGCTAGTAAAAAGAAGAATGAAGGAACTGTTTATTTCAATCTATATGATATTGAGCCATTATCATTTCAACCAAAATTTAAAGTTGGTGATAAGGTCCGAATATCTAAGTATAAGAGAAAAACATTTGACAAAGGATACACTCCAAACTGGACAGAGGAGATATTCATAGTTGATAAAATTCAATACACAAATCCAATCACTTATCAATTAAAGGATCTCAATGATGAACTAATAGAAGGATCTTTCTACCAACCTGAATTATTAAAAGCTAAACAGGATGTTTTCCGTATTGATAAGGTCATCAAACGAGATTATAAAAAGAAACAAGCTTTGGTATCATGGTCTGGTTATCCAAAGGAATTTAATTCATGGATACCGTTAAAAGATGTCAAAAATATATAACGTTTATATATATCATGAGTGGCATTGAGAAATATATCAAAAAAATAAATTTTCAAATTCATGAATGTGAAGATGAAAAAGACAATCTTCATGATAAAATATATGATAATGAGCGTAGATTGGATCTGTTACAATATAAAAAGAAATTATTGAAACTTTATCATAAAAAAATACATGAAATTGATGAAGATATAACATTGAAACAGTTATTGAATATTATCTGCAATGAGATAGAAAACAATAGATACGATGATGAATGTAATGTGTTGAAACAAACCAAAGTTGATAATATAGCTGAATTGAAAACTGAAATATGGGTATAAATTAAAAATACTATAAATTATTTAAACACACTAAAATGACTTAAAAAAATAATCATACTATATAGTAATGGTAAAACAATCAAGGGGAAGACCTAAAAAGTATATGACCGATGAAGAAAAACGTGTTATGGGACGTGTTTATTGTAAGAAGTATAATGACAACCCAGAGAATAAATACCATTGTATTGAATGCAATAAATATTTCCATCCTGCAAGTAAATATAAACACAATAAAACTATGATTCATCAATTGAATTCACAAAAATACAACAACGAATAACACAAGGATATCATAAAAAGATAATCATATATGACCAATCATATATAACTATCTCAAATTATTTCAAAAATGATTCCAAAAATAAACGCACTATGAAAATGACTTAAAGAAATATTATATATAGTTATATATATATAAAATGAATTTTGAAAAATCCCAACTTAAGAAACTTAAGAAGTCAGAACTAATTAAACTGTTAATGAAACAGAATGCTAAACCAGCTCCTAAAATTATAATAGTGGATGACGAAAAACAACGTAGGAGACCAGTTCCTACACCGAGAAAATCTGTCAGGCAGATGGTTAAAAACTATGAAGACAATATCATTTTACCACCTATTGAGTTCAGAGATGATTACAAACCAGTTCCAGCACCAAGGACAAAGAAAATAAAACCAATTCCAACACCTAGAACTAAGCTCTCAAATGAATTCAATTTCGATGACACTATTTTTGATTCATCATCCAATGACCAACCTCTATTCAAAATAACCGAAATCAGAAATACAGCTAATAAAAAATTCAACGCTTATACTAATGAATTCAAAATTTCTGTACGCAAAAATTTCATAAACAATAAAAATGATGTTTTCAGTGTCTTTGAAAAAATGGTTGAAATGACAATAAAGAAAAGACAGTTAAAAGGTAATGACAGATTCAGATTGGTAATTTCAAATGATGAATTAGATCATCCTATCTCAACAAAATTGTTAAAAGTTTCTGATTTCAAGTTAAATCAACTTTCAGATGTTATTAATACGTTGGAATATAAAGAAATAGATTTAGAAAATTGCAAAATAATTATTCAATCTGTGAAAATACCAACAGGTAAAGGGCGGTTATATTTATCAAAACAAACAGTGAATAGGAAACAATGTATTATCACAATAAAAAATAATGACACAACATGTTTAGCAAGGGCTATTGTAACAGCTTATGCTCATTTACACCCTGAGAATTACACCACAACTCAGTTGAAAGATGGATTAAACAAAAGCCGAAAACTACAAGAAACTGAAGCTATAAAATTACATGAAAATTGTAATGTAGAGATAAATGAATATGGAAACGGTTTGGAAGATGTCAATAGCTTTGCATCATATTTAGATACAGAGATTAATATCATCGATTCAGAACACTTCAATGAAATCATATACACAGCCAACAAAGGAAAAACAGACAAAATCTATTTATACAAAACACGAAATCATTTTGATGTCATAAAATCAATGACAGCTTTTTTAGATGTAGCTTATTACTGTCATAGTTGTAAAAAAGCTTATACAAGACGTGACAAACACAAATGCCCACAAAAATGCCTATCTTGTTTTAAATATTTTCCAGATGGAAATAAATGTGATGGAAAAGACGTCACCTGTAAACACTGCAATCGTGTTTTTCATGGTGATGCTTGTTTTAAAAATCATACAAGTAATCGTTCTAAAAAAGATGACAATGATTCAGTATGTAACAGTGTAGCAAAATGTTCAAAATGCAACCAAATAATACTGAAACCATATATAAAAATGCACAAATGTGGATATAAAATGTGTAATAACTGTAACAAATATTGTGAAAGTAAGTATAAATGTTTTATGAAAAAGATAAAATGTAAAGGGGGTAATTGTATCAAAGACACTAAAAATCCTTGCAGATTAAATAAATCCATACTAAAAAAAGATTATTGTTATTCATGTAGAACATATAATGAAAAATATTCATTTTTTGATTTCGAATGTACACAAAACACTGGAACACATGTAGTCAATTTGGCTATCTGTCATGATTTCAATGGTAATGAATCAATCTTCAATGATATTAATAGTTTTTGTAATGGAATTCTCAATGAAAAATATAAAGGTTACACATTTGTGGCTCATAATTCAAAAGGATACGATAGCCATTTTATTCTTAAATGGTGTATAGATAATGGCTTCAAACCTTATTGTATTTACAATGGTGCAAAAATAATGATGATGGAAATTCCAAAATTAAGAATAAAAATAATCGACAGCCTAAATTTTATTCAACAACCTTTGTCCTCTTTCCCTAAAACATTTGATTTAATCGAGTTGAAAAAAGGATATTTTCCACATTATTTCAACAAAAATTGTAATCAAAACTATATAGGAGAGATGCCATCTAAAAACCATTATGGATATAATCAAATGAAAACACAAGATAGAGAGAAATTTTTACAATGGTATGATGACCGTGTTAATGAAAATTATGTTTTCGATTTCAAAAAAGAATTAATTGAATACTGTAGGTCAGATGTTGATATATTAAGAAGATGTATGTTAAAATTCAGACAAGATTTCATGAACCAAGAAAATATTGATCCACTAAAATACATCACAATAGCTGGTGTTTGTATGGCTATTTATAGAGGAAATTACATGCCAAAAAATACCATAGCTGTAGTTGATAATGTTGTTCAAACAGAAAACCACAGTACAGTTAGTATTGCATGGCTGGATTATATCAGCAAGAAAAATAATATTAAAATTCAACATGCCTTAGAAGGTGGTGAAAAAGCTATCAAATGTATCAATAACAAATTAAAAGTAGATGGTTTTTGCGAATCTACAAATACTGTTTATGAATTTCAAGGTTGTTTCTGGCATGGATGCCAAGATTGTTACAAACCTGATGTTATCAATAACAAGAATCAAAGCGACATGGGTACTTTGTATAATAAAACCCAAGATAAAAATAACAAAATAATAGCTGCTGGTTACAATCTTATTGAAATGTGGGAATGCAAATTAAAAAACGATAAAAATTTTCAGAAATATTATAAAGTTGAATGGAATCGAGAAGTGGTCGAACCGTTAAACCCGAGAGATGCTTTTTATGGTGGACGAACAAATGCTACCAAATTATTGTATAAATTCAAAGAAGGTGAATGTGGAAAATATATTGATTTTTGTTCTCTTTATCCTACAGTTCAGTTCTACAAAAAATATCCCATAGGTCATCCTAAAAAAATAATATCACCAGAAAAATACGACGTCAAATGGTATGGTTTCATAAAATGCAAAATTTTACCACCACGAAATTTATACCATCCAGTTTTACCTCAGAAAATAAAATGTGAAAAATCAGAAAAGTTAATGTTTCCTCTGTGTATATCATGTGCAAAAACAAAACAACAAGACAAATGTCAGCATAGTGAAAATGAGCGATCATTTATAGGTACATGGACAACAGATGAAGTAAATAAAACCATTGAAAAAGGTTATACAATCATAAAAATATACGAGGTTTGGCATTTTGAAAAGTCAAGCAATGATTTATTTAAAGGATATATCAAAAAATTCATGAAGCTTAAACTTGAATCAACAAAATATAATTTCAAAAATGAAAAAGAAGAAATGATATTCAGAAATAAAGTAAAAAATAATTTAGATATTGAATTGGAAAAAATTAATGAAAATGCCGGTTTACGAGCCATCGCAAAAATGTGTTTGAACAGTTTATGGGGAAAGTTTGGACAACGAAATAATATGAACCAGTGTAAATATGTAAATGATATAAGTGAATTTTATCAAATAGTACTTGACGATTCTATTGATAATTTAAATATGAATTTCATAAATGAAGAAATGGCACAAATGAGTTACACTTATAAAGATCAGTTTGTTGATAATTCATATAATACTAACATCTTTGTAGCATGTTTTACAACTAGCAGTGCACGACTAATGTTGTATGAAAAACTAGATTATTTAGGTAAACAAGTATTATATTTTGACACAGATAGTATTGTGTACATTGAATCTCCAAAGAGTAAGAAAGTAGAAACAGGAGATATGTTAGGTGATCTCACAGATGAATTAGATGGTGAAATTATAAAAGACACTTTTGTATCAGGTGGTCCAAAAAATTATAGTTTCATATATGGAAGTAATAAACAGAAATGTGTTATCAAAGGTTTCAGACTTAACCACGAAAATTCCCAAATACTAAATCACACAAATATGATTAAAATGGTAAAAAACGAAATCAAAGACCTCACGTTGGTAAATGAAAAGAAAATAACCAGACAAAACAAACAAATCGTAAACAAATATGAAGAAAAGGTATACAGTTTTGGATATGACAAGCGCGCAATAAAACACATATCTGAAAACTGTATCGAAACATATCCTTATGGATATTGAAGACAAACCCTTCCTGTGTTTCCGAGAATTGTATCACGCAAAGGATTCTATTATGTGGAATCACGCAATGAAATAAACGCACTTTGTTTTTTTTAACATATAGTTTCATTTGATTTTTCCATTTTTTTCCATTCCATATTTCCATTCAATATTTCCATATTTTAAATCCAGCAGATAGAAGAGTAGTGATGTACTACATTCTCTGAGGCAATTGCCTCAGAGTGTAGTACATTACTACTCGTAATTTTAACTGAACGCAATCGAATTTAATCGAACTCATTCTGTGGATGGAGTTCGATTAAGTAAGTTCGACAATCGAACATATTCGAACTCACAAAAAAGTTTTAGGTTAATAGAACGCAATCGAACGTTCGATTTTCAAACACTTGATTATTAAACTGAAACCTCACGGAGTCACGGATAAACAAACGCTATCGTTTTTCATCACAGAAAGCGTGTCATGTTTTAGAAAGATGTCGGAGCAGAAAAGCGTAATATGATTTTGTAAATAGGCCTCTAACGCAGTTGACTTTAGAAATCTAACAAAGTCCGAGTGAAATATGGAAGTCTTGAGTTTATTCCCGTTACTATATAGACAGTTTGGTTTTTGTTAATTGATAAATAGAAAACTCACCGAAAACCGAGTCTTTTCCGAAGGATTGGATTGCAGCTGCAAGACACGTAAATATATGGATTTTGTTCGATTACGTTTGATTTCCGAACCTAATGGAATGTATTTACGGATTGAGTTCGATTCAGTTCGATTATTTCGGTAATCGAAATAACAGAAAATTGATTGTTCGATTACGTCCGATTTCCGAACTGAATCGAACATCCACGGATTGAGTTCGATTAAGTTCGATCAGTTCGGTAATCGAACTCACAGAAAGTTTCTCGTTCGATTACGTTCGATTAGTGAACTCTATCCATGGATTGAGTTGGATTAAACTGGATTAAGTTCAATTACCGAACGTTGATTAGATCTTACCATAAGAATTCATTTTGTTGTTCGTCTGTGGACTCGTTCGATCTTCGCTTTAAGCGCTTAAAAAGCACAGTTTTGTCAAAATATTGACTTATTCCAAGGTACTTAAAACAGATCCACCACGTGGAAAAAATTCACATATTTGAGAAAATGTTTTGTGCCTTAGGACACCCTATGTATCTTTCCAAGATAAAATTTTATTCTGTTCAAAAATAAAAGATTTATTGACCTGGTTGAAATCCTTTCAGTCAAATTTACATGATCCAGTCATAATTTTGGCAAGCGAGTCCCTTTTAAGGCCAAAAGAACAAGATTTCAATCAAAAATTTTCCAACAAGTCACCAACGACCTTATTGCCCGGAGCCCTTCAATCAATTGAAAGTAAATGAAAGTCGTACGATAGTTTATTACATATTGTTACTCCTAGATCTGTTTATTCTTGCACTCGGAGTAGCCTTTCTGATCATAGAATTACCTTTACCATTACAGTGGTGTACGCCTCTAAAGGTTGTTGGATTGACGTGAACGCGGACCGCATAATGGCGACATTCCTTCATCAAGATTTCAGCGACCCAAACATCGTCAAAGTTTGCGCTCAGAAAGCAGTTGCGCGCGGATTCTCCACGTTTGGAGTCGAGGCTGGGGGCCAATGCTTTTCGGGTGCAAATGCTGGGGACACTTTCAGGAAGCACGGGCAAGCCCCTGACGGAGATTGTATTAATGGAAAGGGGGCCAACTTTCGGATGAGCGTTTATCAGTTCAGTAAGTAAAACATTTTTACGCTCTGAAGACTTCTCAATGTTTTCAATCTCTTGATCAATTGGAATTGTAACGCAAGCAATAACGTCCGTAATGTTGGCACAAACACACTTTGCCTGAGTATGTCACTTAGTTGTTTGTGCTTATTGCACTTGTAAATAAACTAATTCTGCTATGCATACAGTCAAACCTGTTTTAGGCGGTCAACCTGTATTTGGATGTCAGTTGAAATACTGGCCCGGAATATTCTCTCCTTAAATATTGTAAACCTGACCTCTGTAAAGCGATCACCTCTATTAAGCGGTGGCGATTTTTCATCATAGGTCATAACAAGTTAATTTTAATGGTTTTACCTGTATCAAAGTGACCGTTTAAAAACGGTCACTGCACTTTGTTAAGCCGGAGAAATCATATACGAGTACACATGAAATACATTTGTGTGTTCGCTTGCTGGAAAGCAAATTTTGTAATCTCTGTAAAATGCTTTGCGATCAAATTTGTCTTGCCGGATGGGTCTTCCCCCACGACAATTCATCTTACTTGAACTTATTTGAATTTAAGCCAGTAAATGACCTGGTCATTTGGCCATTCCCCAAGGGTGACCGCTTAATACGGGTTTGACTGGAGTATGTATAAGCTTGCGTCGTACGTGTAAACAAGGCTGAAATGCAACGTCATGAATAGGCCATTTCCGAGTTACGTTACGCCTCGTTGTCAAAGCGAGGCTAGGTGCACAACCTTTCATATGAAAATGAGTTTTCATTCACATGCAAATGAAAACTCATTTTCATATGAAAGGTTTCGCACCTAGCCTCGCTTTGATAGAGAGGCTAAAGGCAACTCGGAAATGGCCTATTCGCGGGTAAGAAATTCAGGTTTTTGTTTCTGACATGTGACATTTCCATGGCAACAATATTTTAGCAAGCACGTTTTGCCCAAATTATTAATTTTCTGCTTAAATTAACGTTTTAATGATCCCAGAAGACCAAAAATGCCCGATCTGAATAGAGCTAATGTCTGCGTTTGCCTAAAGATGATGAGAAAATTTAAATCCGCCATATGGCGGCGAATTTTTGTGTATGATATATAAATAAGTGTTTGTGATGAAGATTTAACGTCTATAGCCTTCTACGTTTGGAATGAGTGTCCTTGATGTTTCAAAATAGATTTATGAATATTTAAACAGAAATTGCCCGTTGTCCTGACAATTGGTCGGGCTTTTTTAGATAACACAAGGATAAAAGATATCGTTAGCGTGTCAACGTCACAGATGATACAGCATTCATTCCCCGTTGCTTGTTCGGAGATCGATCGGATCGGAGAGATCGGAGAGAGAGTTTTAAAAGACAATGATCAATTCGTTCAAATAATAATGAACCACAGTCGATATTTGTCGATGTCGCTTTATCAATTTGATGTCCATTTTGCGTCAAAATAATGATGAACCACGGTCGATATTTGTCAAGATCGCTTTAACAATTCAATGTCCATTTTTAACCCGTGAATACGCGCAAGCGTAATGAACGGGTTATCGGTAACGGCGGCTAATTCACTCACTCGCTCGCTCGCTCGTTCCATCACTCAGATGTAAACTTTTTCCGCATATCTACGTTAAAATAACAAAATTTGACCTCGGAAATTAGCCAAATCCTAGGTGGCGCAGTGTGTAAGCGATCAGACAATAAAGCTGAAGGACGTGAGTTCGATTCTCGTCAGAACGGATTTTTTTTTTGTTTTTTTTTCGAACGTAAAATTACTGGGTTTTTTTGTTTGTTTGCGTTCGACAAAAGTTGTTACATTTAATTTCCAAAAAACCCCGCAATATTGCGTTACCGTTCACTCGTTCCATCACTCAGCTGTAAACATAGCGACGTAATGCTTTGTTACGAATGCGTTTCGTAACTGAGAACAACGTGAATCCCCGCGTGAATCCAGCGATAACAATAACTAATTTGCTGTAAACGAATATAAACATCATTAAGCTTAAAGATCTTTCGCATTTGGAGTCTTTAATGCAACATTAAAATCGATTTAAAAGGATTTTTCAACCGAGGCACGCGTTTTGATGCGTATCTACCTTACAATAACAAAATTTAGTCCTATTTTAGTATGTGTTCCGCGATAGTCTTGTGGATTAGAGCCGCGCTTGACAGTCGGAGGCCCGAGTTCAAATCTCGCTCAGAGTATTTTTTCTTTTCTTTTTTCTTCGGACTGGACATTATGAAAGTGATGTACTTTTTTGTGTGTGTGTGTTCGTCAAAAATCCTTACGTTTAATTGAAAAAAAATATATCGAACCGTGTCAGTGTCAAAACATAAGCTTACCGCAATATTGCGTTACGCGTTAGCATTTCTTATTCACGGGTTGGCTCTTAGGAGCCTTTGTTTATAGCTAGTGTTGTTCGGCTTGTTAGCTTTCCGTTGAATGTAAACCCGTCTTCAGGCCGTGATAGATCTTCACACTGGATACACACTACATTCACACTACATTCTCATAGCATGACTCAGTGTAGTGCAGTGTTGCATACGTGACCAGATCGGTACCGGTTTACGTTCAGTCTAGAAGTTGAATTGGTCTTTAGTGACCCTAAAGCCCGACTATAATACTCGCAGAGTTCTTGTTTTACTGAAAGGGAACCTCCATTGTTATAACAAATTGACGTTAAATTGTTGGAAATAAAGTCTAAATTAAAAATTTTTAAAAAGCAGGTGCAAATATAATTTTAGTGTACAAAAAAATGGATATGAATATCGCCTATTTTCGCTTTTAAATTTCCCGCGCTCCGCCATTTTGAATATTTATGACGTGTTACGGTTGTCTTATTGTTGCATACAAAAGAACTTCGATTTTTAACAATAGCGGCAACCGTAACACGTCATAAATATTCAAAATGGCGGCGCGTGGTAAATTTAAAAGCGAAAATAGGCGATATTTATATCCATTTTATTTGTACACTTAAATTATATTTGCACCTGTTCTTTTAAAAAATTTAAATTTCGACTTAATTTCCAACAATTTGACGTCAATTTGTTCTGACAATGGAGGTTTCCTTTAAGAAAACAATACACCGCCATTTCAAATGTGAAAGGTTGGCAATAATTAATCTGCATCTGAAAAGCGTTTTTATCCAATGTTTCCACTAAATCCATTGCCAAAAAGATAACCACCAAAAAGACCGTTTTTCAGGCTATTCTGCCATTATCCATTTTCCGCTCTATATCTGTCAAGTGGTCGCTTACGGAAGGTTAAAAACAAAAGAAAATTTCAAACTTTTAGCTCTAAAGGTTGTCGCGGTCGTTTACGAGAAGTGGTCGCTTACAAGAGGTTCCATTTATAGTGATTTGGTGGAAACGTTTAGTATTTTGGAAAACTGGTCGCTGAGGAGAGGTGGTCGTTTACGAGAGGTGGTCGCAACCGGAGGTTTGACTGTAATTTAAAAACTACGGTTCAAGATTGAAAGTCTTGCAGCTAAATATACACACAGCACATATCTGTCAAGCTCTCGCATTGTGTCACACGAACTGGTGTAAGCCAGTAACAGCCTCAATCTGCCATGTTTCGGAGGTGAACAGAACAGAAGGGCCAAGGGGTAGATATTTTATGTGCATTGCATGTAGTTATTTTCTAAAACGCAAAGACGGTGTCTTTATGTACGTAAAAAGAAGTGTCTGCTTTCGCGGTTCCCTGATCTTAAGTTCTCTTAAGATATCCGACACTTTGGAATCGAAATGACTAGTTACCTACACGAAACTGTATTGTTCAGACTCACATTTCGCTTTTGTCTAGGTCAAGCAAATTTAAAACCTTTTAAAGCGAACCTATTTTGCTAGAAATTTTCTTGATATCGTTTACTGTCCGCTTACGGGAAGTTTATTTAGACTCTGTGGACCCCGAATAGGTGTCCGTGCCCGGTTACGGGAGGTTAAAAATATAGTGTTGGACAGGATAAATCGCCGGGACCGCGGTTTGGTGTCCGCTTAAAGGGAACCTCCATTGTTATAATAAATTGACGTTAAAATGTTGGAAATAACGTCTAAATTTAATTTTTTTTAAAAACAAGAGCAAATGTAATTTTAGTGCACAAAAAATGGATATGAATATCGCCTAATTTCGCTTTTAAATTTCCCGCGCGCGCCATTTTGAATATTTATGACGTGTTACGGTTGTCTAATTGTTGTATTCAAAAGAACGTCGATTCTTAAAGGGGCTATGTCGCAAGGTGAGTCTGCGCAATAAGTTCCTGTCAAGTAACGTCACCTGACGTCACACATGGCAAATTTCTATTGTTCTCTCCCGGATCGAAGCAAGTTTTATCGCGCTTGCACTCGTGTCGAACCACGCGAGGTAAACAAACACACGATCGATTTCGCTTTTAAATTCCTCCCCAACTTCCACCACTATTGGAAGACATCGAATTTTTCGAAGGTTCGACTAACAAATCACAGAAATAATTTAACAAAAATCTAGCCAAGTAAATACTCTAACTAATTTGTAAACTTGAGATCTATCCTTCCACGCAATACGACGGGATGGAACGGATTGCAGCGAATTCGACAGTAATGGCTGCCAACTTGATAAAAAGCCACCGGACGTTTTTCAAGTTGTTAGTACCCAGTACTCACCCATAGCCCCTTTAACAATAGCGGCAACCGTAACACGTCATAAATATTCAAAATGGCGGCGAGCACAAATGGGTGAAATTAATGTCCATTTTTTTGTACACTTAAAAAATATTTTCATTTGTTATTAAAATAATCGAAATTTCGACTTTATTTCCAACAATTTAACGTCAATTTGTTATGACAATGGAGGTTTCCTATAAGAGAGGTGTCCGTTTACGGGAGGTGTCCGTTAGTGGAGGTTCAACTGTATATGTATGTGCCTCTGTAAAGGATATGGTTTTCAAGCACTTTAGTCTGTGATAGGGTATAGAAATCAGAGAGTTTTGGTCTAGAATAGGGTATCATTTGCCGGGAAACTGATCAGTGGTATGAAGAATTTATTAGCCGGGCTGCTTGGCTGCAAGCCAAGCCTGCCCGACTTATAAATTCGGTTGTGTTTCTCCATGAAAAGTGTGTTTAAAGTGGTTTGTAGCCTGCGGCTAATTTTTCTTTTTCTGTTTCAAGTGTTTTTAAACATATATTTGAAACATATATCGTGCTGTAGTCTTTAAAAATCCATTCAGTGAAGTCCACAGATCGGTTTTAATTTTCCGATACTGAGTTTGAAGACAAACACATTGCTTCGCGTATTCACAGATAAAAATGACCACAAAGTGACGTCATATCACTTGACATAGCAACTTGAAGGTCATAAGAGATCAGATAACAACTAAATGAAAACAAGAACTCTAAACGACTGTAAAACAAATCATAACAATTGGATTACTTCTTACTAGACCGTAAAGCCCGACTTTACTACTCGTACAGTTCTTGTTCTGGAGTATGGAAATGAAAGAGCCTTATTTACATAAACTGTAAAAAATGGCAAAACAAAAGATCCGGCACCCATCATTGAGTTGTCGCTGTGGTTTTGCCGTTATTATAGTTTTTACATAAACTGGTTTGGGATAGGGTAGGGATTTTTGGTGTCTAGTCTAGAATACGGTTGTAAAATGCAGCTGAGCATGGTCTGGTATAGGGTAAGGGTTTCAGAGTCCCAGCAGTACACCCCCACCCAGAAATGCACAGAACCTCCTTTCCGCTGGCTTTGACTCATCCCAACCCCCTACGTTTTTGGAATCCAACATGGCGGCTAAACACACGAACGAATTTTAACACTTGCGAGCCCCTGAAAAGCTCCTGCATTGCGGGCAAGCCAAGGACGCGAGGGCGCGCGCGACAATCACCTAACCCAAGGAGAGACGACGCAGGAGTCGATTTTGCGCTCGCTCACGTGATTACCCCGTCGACTTTCTCTTTGAGAAATGAGGAACTACCTGCAGGCTAACCTCTCGACAACAGCCGCGAAATTCTATCAGAAGTTGGCTGTTGTAGAAAGGTTCGAACGGATAAGATTTAGTAGATTCCATTTTATCCTTTCAAACAAGGCTTTTTTGGTGGATGAGGTCATCTTTTTTAACAACCTGGGCCATGCGGATATATTAAAAGCAAAAAATACGGGCAAATGTTTACATTTGTTCAAAAATCTCAACGAATTACTTACAAAATATCTGATTTAATTTAATTTAACACCAGCGTTAACACAGATTCCCTCTTTTTTGCAGTTTAAAGTTTCATCGTTAGCATACACGCTATTCTTGTGTTTCCTCGATGTATTTTAAGAGGACAAGCCGCAACGTATTCAAGTGTATCAGGGACTAATTATTAATTGTAATGGTTTATACTCGGTTAAAATAAAGTGGGATTGATTATAGTTTGTTTATGGTCATTTGTGTCATTTTGTGGTGTTACAACGAAACCCTATCATACGACCATGCACCGGCGGCACCGCGGTTTTGACTCTGAGGGAAAACTCCGTTTGAGGGAGTCTGGTTTTCTAAGTCTCCTCAAATACACTATAATAAGAATATAAATATCCTGTTGAAACATCGGCTGGTGGCTGACTTTCTTCGAGAATCAGACAATAAACTGTCCTGTATACTATCCGGTATAATTTTGGCTCCAAAATAAAGGAAAACGAAATAGGCAGAAACTGTTGTGACAATGATGTCATGAATTAGACATCGAAATGTTGTTCGGTTTTTATTTTTCTTATTTTCTTCTGAAATTCTACCGATATTGGTTAGAATACCTAAACAGAAGGGAAAAAAAGGTTTTCTTCCGGTTATTTTATGTCAGTAATAACTTTAACATCATTTCAACAATATTTTTTGTAGCTCTTAAGAGGACAAACAGGAAAAAATTCTGCTCTACTGTGATGATAATTGCTATTGTTTTAATGGACCTTTTTTGCTTTTATTGAATGAACATAATATAAGTTGTTGTATAACTAAGTTCATTTATCAGCTCGGTTTCTGTCTCAGCTGTGAGTGGAGTGACCAGTAGTGAAAATGGCTTTTGCAAGTTTGGTCATTTTAATAACTTACGATAACGATAATACTTTATTTACTCATTATTTTTTACAACTATATTTTAAAAATACCTACAAACATTTTATTAACTTTGCTGTGCTCATCTTTGTCCGCCAAACGTAATTGGAAATTTAGTTCATTATTTTATGTTTATAGCACAGACTAAAACTAATGATAAACCCTGACACACAGCATATTATTCAGGAGTGCCTTCGATAGAATAAGGACGAGCTTTTTGACCTTCCATACGCGGTTTCAAAACTTTCGCTTGGGATTCGTTCATTAATACAGTCAATATAGAAGTGTTAGAGAAAAACTGATAAAATTAGTCCATTCTTGCATAACGTATATATAATTCTACGCACGTGAAGCAGCAAGGGTTCAACTTCTTTCCAGTTAAGACATTCCGGTCGCATGTCTGCACAGTCTACTGCAACACGTAAGATTGGAAAGCTCAAAAACTCTCAAAATCTTGTATACACCGAAGTACAGGTGTTTCATGATACATTCTCAAATATATAAAAAAAACAGCGTACACTGTTCAATTTTTGGATGTTATTCGTTGACGTATGCAACTGATTTTTAGCGGAGCTCTCGCGGCCGCTCGCGTAGCTCCATACTCATAGAGAACCTATGCCCGTCATTTTTCATTGTCAACGCTAGCGGAATGTTTCGCGGGCGCGTCCGTACATGTGTGTTCTTTGGGCAGGGCTAGCTCGTGGGCGCGTATGACGTTGCAAAACATGCTCGTATGACATAAAAAAATAGTCCGGTCGTCAATCTGCTTTTGACCTTTCACCTAAGTTAATCTTATCATCGGCTTTCTGTTAAGAGAGCTACGCTGATAGGCTCAGCCTATCTATATATGTTAAGGTGGTGCGCCGATGACGAGATCTTTAGGAAATTTGCGTGGTTCACATGCGTGTATGATAATAAAAGAAGATCTCCTTAAGTAGCACACAACGCGTTTGGTGAAGACCCGGGGGTGAAGACCATTCGTCCATGCCCAATTTCTTTCACCGTCGGAGTTTTGTCTTCGTGTGAAGAGAGTACCGATCTTCTTGTATTGGACACCAAGGAAATAATGCCTGAATGTGTTGTGGAAGCTGTTTCATCAGCCAAAGGGAAAGGAAAATCAGAGTATGACAAATATGTAGAGGAGCGACTTAATAAGAGGTCCAAAGCCGTCACAGACACTATCAAACAATGCAACCAACCTTTGTTTGGCACGTTTGCTTTCGTTTTCATATGACAGATACTCTCTCTAGAGAGTATTAGGTGGGCTGTGAAACAGTAAATATTACTCATCCAGTGAAGATGACTGCTATTGTTTCAATGGAACTGAATTGTTTTATGAACTAATAAAAGCTCTAAAGGAGGATATTACCATCTTCCCGGCATGCACTGCAAGCAAACTATATTATCAAACGGCGGCGACCCGCAAGCAGCTCATTTTACACAGACGCCGTTGAGGTTGGAGGTCAGTTGGTCGTAGCGGAAACCTTTCAAAAGAAATCTACGTTAACCTATTTATTCTATTCACCTTTACAGAATATTTTCCATTTCGGGTTATGTTTTCAGTTGGCTTTAAGGCCGCTTAACTTCCCAGACGGGCCGAAATCCGCGATAAGCGTCGTGTGGTAGATGCTTGAAATCTCTTTACAGATTCATGGAATCAATAAACCGTCCCGCCATTTCAAAACAATGCCGGTTTATATTAGAAGAAATATCCGTATATTTGCTTGCTTTGACTTATTGGACCTAACACTGGTGAACAGAGCCGGTGAAATTCCCGCTAACTGAAAATATAAAACAACAGCTACTCACTCAGCACGCGACTGTCCTGCTGTGCTTGTTTACGGTTATGTTAATTTTAGTTCAAAATCGATCTTCGCTTTTCTCGCTATTTTCTGACTTTTCTATGGTACGAGCACTAATCATTCAGCTTCATTGCATTTTATGTTTTGCTGTGACCAAAATAAAACTCGAATTGGTCCACAAATGCAATAAGATCTTCTCACAAACGACGCGCCACTTGGAGCTTGCCGGATGCAGTCACTTTCAATTCAACACCGATAAAAACAAATAGCCACCGAAATAGATCACTTTCAACTTCAAAATTTAGGATGAAATCGTGGAGTAAATTGGACTCAATTAGGTTTTTGAGAAAGTTTATACCCTAAATGACTGGAATTGGGTGTTATTTGACGTTTGACCCGCCTTTTTTTGAATCGATCCAACCAATTTAAAATATGCATTATCGATGACTACAAGCAGACATGGACGACAACAGTCAAACTATTAACAGCTTTTCATTTGTCAATAACGTTTAAAATGTTGTTATTTAGTGTAACTAAGTGAGCTCTGCTTCTCAAGTATTAGCTATAGCAAGTTGAATACAGCTATGAATCAAGAGGAGCCAGTAGCGAAAGTGCCTTTTGCAAGTTTGCTTGAAGTGTTTGGACCTCTCGACTATCTGGGCTGATCATGTCAAGTCCTCATTTTGGCATAAGAAATTTCGTTTCGGTTCCTTGCTTTCTTTTTTTTTTTAATAAATAATTAATTTGACTGTCAGAATCAAACCTTAAGTCGTATTATGTGTTTTTTTTCCTAAGCTAGGTACTACCATTCAAACTATGAATTGTCAAAGCTCTTCCGCAGTACTTATCTATGGTGCTTATTGCTTTTCAGTTTTTTACAAAATGAAGTTTAGTTTTTTTCACGAGTTTTCATTTAAGCAGATCTTGGCAGATGTCCTCGTTACCTGAACTCGTTGCTCATGATCACTTACAGCGTAACCCACAAACCAGCCACGATCACCCCACGAACACTTACCGCACACTTCACAATGAGCCGATAATTCACTGGAAGACCACTTGAAATTTATAATATAGCTAGCCAACTAAATAAATATAAACAAGTTTAAGGGACAGGGGAGAAAGTTAGATACTTCCAATTGTGTGCCTTTTACTTCGTTACACTTTCTGCTCTACTCTCCTCGTGCCATATTAGTGAGTCTCGGATACGATTACGAGTACGAGATTGAGCACAAGTACGACTTTCCAAACCTATAGTGCGCATGCTTTAGATTATCATCTGTCAGCCACCAATCTCGTTTCTTAAAGGCCCATGTTCACCCAATCTGCTTTGCGCGCTTGTGTTTTTGTTATGGAACGGTTCAATTGTTCAATGTAGCGTTATGATTGGCTGGCACGTCGATTTTCGATTTTCCGTCTGTGCGAAAATCAGCCCGGGCGTGCAAAGCAGTTTGGGTGAACATGGGCCTTTAAAGGGACACCGTCCTGCCGAAATAACGAAATTGTGTTTACTTAATTTCCATGTTATATCGTCAAATGCCACCAGATACAGTGTAACCCCGTTAATACGGTCACCAACGGGCAATGAAAATTTGGCCGTATTAACGGGGTAGAGTCAAATTTCATGACTGGTCTATGTTTCTTTTTCATGACAGGAAAGTAAAGTGCTGTTTGACTACGTTAACGACAGAGGTCAATGACATGACATGTTACAGGCGTTGTGAATAAATACAGTATTGTTTCGCAAGTACTGTACAGTATTTGTTTTGTTTGGTCAATAACTAAAGCGTATTTGGTTCGAGTGGCCGTGTTAACGGGGTAAAATTATAAAGGATTATACAGGTTGGGATTTCAGAATGTGGCCGTTGGCCGTATTAACGGGGTGGCCGCGTTAACGGGGTTTTATTGTAAGAAAATGTATGGGCGTTTCGCCGGGACAAATAAAAGTGACCGTAATAACGAGGTGACCGTATTAACGAGGTGACCGTATTAACGAGGTGACCGTAAGGCGGGGTTCCACTGTATGCAACTGAATTGGCTAAAAAGATGCTATAGAGCAAAACAGAAGTGATTTGGAGAAAAAGGGCAGGATTACAAGGATGGAAGTGAATTACAGTTCATCAAGAAATCAGTTTCCATTCTGGTGGAAATTTGAGTTTTTTAGTTATTTTGTCTTTTTAGTTCATGTTACTTTGGGGTCATCACTTTTGGCGATATTGCCTTCCTATTTTTAGATAATAAAGCAACCTCAAAGTAAGCTCCTGTCATAATCATGAAAACACGATACTGTCCCGTTAAGCTAAGCCTCCTTCACTGACTGGTCAGCCACTTAAGCCTCCCACTCCCACAACATCCTTCGGTGACTGGTCAGCCACTCAAGCTTCCCACTCCCACAACATCCTTCACTGACTGGTCAACATCCTTCACTGACTGGTCAGCCACTTAAGCCTCCCACTCCCACAACATCCTTCACTGACTGGTCAACATCCTTCACTGACTGGTCAGCCACTTAAGCCTCCCACTCCCACAACATCCTTTACTGACTGGTAATGATGGCATCAACCGGGACTTTGCCATTATTTCTACGCCAATTTACAATGCGCAGTTTACAGCTTGAGGATAATTAATTTGATAAATACTAAAAATAAACTGTGGATAGTCAATTGATTCGTACAAAATATTACTTGGAGGTAAAAACAAGTAGTTGTAAAATAAATGATTCGCGGGTTGACGTGCTCATCTAATTAGCATTTTGTAAATTCAAATCTCTATAACTCAATAACTATTCAGCGTGCGTAGAGTTGATTCTGAAAATATGTATTTAAGGGTTATAGGCACTTTAAGCCTCCCACTCCCACAACATCCCGGCAAACGTCACACTGAACAGAAAATTCATCAATGATGTATTAATATATATGACTAAAGCCTTTGATACATTTTTACATTTTGATTGTATTTTTTTATTGCATGATTTTTGAACGGCTCTCTGGAAGAGCATTTTTATGAATGGGATTCCGTGATTAAACTTAAAGATGATTGATTGATTGATTGATTGATACACGGTTCAAAATTTGTTGATCAATAGATGTTCAGTTTCACGGCTGTTCAATAAATGTTGTTATTATATGACCCGTAGTGTACGCATTTGCGCGAGCGGGGCCGGAAAAAGGCGTCCGGCCCTACTGAAAAAGCAGACGGCCTAGCGCGTTAAAATTTCAAGTAATTTTGTCTCCAAATTGGTCATATGATAAAATACTTATTGACTTAGGTCGGGCCGGATGGGAAAATATTTGGCTCGAGGTCATGGCGTACGGACCGAGCGCAGCGAGGTCCGTGCGCCATGACCGAGAGCGCCATGACCGAGAGCCAAATATTTTCCCATCCGGCCCTCCCACTTAGTCAATAAGTACATACTATGTGAAATGGTAAAATAAACCATTCATCATGTTGAATGTTGTTGAACGAAAATTGAGAGAGGCTCTGTTCCGTTCAACAAATCAATAAATCATTTGAAACTGCTGAATGTGTTTTCTATTCACGATGAAGTTGCAACTTGATGGTGTATCATTCACTAAAGGAAAGCTTGGAAAAACTCCGAAACAAACTACGACACGACACGACACGACACGACACTGAGCGCGCATCGAAGCACATAGACCACTTAGAAATAAGTGGCAGCCTGGGGCGAGCGGCTGCGCATTGGACTGTGGGATTGAAAAGACACCAATCCTTCCGTGTGTCACCCAGTGTTTTTGATTTGGCAAATTTAATGAAACTATTCTCAAGTTCGTGATGGAAGTTATTTCTTTGCTATTTTAAAATAAAACGTTCCATAGTTCAATGCGCAGCCACTCCGTCCCAGACTGTCACTCTTTTTCGAAATGGCTTACAAGGCAACCGTTGATGGAGTCCCGCGCATAAGCTCGACAACGCAAGCCACTGACCAATAACGCCGCCATCGCTAAAGGCTGGTGACACAACGGACAAACTTTACAAGTTAACGCCACTTTCGGTTTACATTGCCTTGAAAATTGTTAGCGTTTTCGTAATTATGGACCTGAAGTTTATAACAAAGCATCGGCAGTGACAGGCCGAATTTCATGCCCATAAAACTAGTGGGTATCAGTTACTAACTTTTGAACAGATACTCGACGTTTCAGAAACGACCTTGAGATTTGCATTTTTAAAATAGATAATTCAACATTTCCTTGTGACTTGTTCTTCAGTTGGCAAAATGTCGGCAGACGTAAGAACGCGCGTCACGTTTGAGTGCTGTAAAATTGATTGTAGACAAAAAAAATGCACCGATTTGAGTGGCCAACACTAACCGCTAACACGATACTGTGCCGACACAGCATGAAAATGCCGCTAACAGCCACAACTGAACACTGAACGACACAAACAGCTGGCTAACACCACAGACACGCTAGCTTTCATGCGGAAGGCCAGGCGTGCGTTTCTCAAAACTTTCAAAACTCTCAAGACATTTGGAGCCTATTTTTTAAAAAGCTATTTTTTAAAAAATTAGTTTTTTACCGAATGGCATTGGACGTTTTTATCCCGCAAACCAGCTCAACTTGTAGTAAATGTAAATGTAAGATTTTATTGCTTAGCTTTTAAAATCAACAAGAACCGAATTTTTGTTAGTAACCATCCTGCACATAACACAGCTTTTCGGGCACGAAATGCTGTTGGGACTTCCAGGAAACGCACGCCAGGTGGGACTACCGATCCCTTTTGCTTCTCGTAGTTCTATAAGATAAATCAATTTAGTAGCGACCCAATGAGTTTAAATCAGTGCATGCTTTAATACACACGAAGCCCAATTTCAAAAGTTGAATAATATTGCACGAAGGCTAAGTGCTTTTTGACTAGTTGAATTGCGGTTTACCTGTAAAACCTCACAAGTTTTTCCTTGTTTTGCAAGCTATTGTTTTCCTGTTATCCTATATTGTTATCCTATATTGTTTTTATTTTTTGTTTACGTCATTGTTTTTAAAATCATAGATTCAAATTTAAAAAATGAATTTTCCGTGTTCATATATAGACAGCACTGTATTTTCCGTTTCAGCTATGAGTGGCAAAGAACATGTAGTTTAAGTGGAAGCCATGTAAATGGAGAGCACGTTGTCACGTTGTCTGATTTCGAAAGACACACTAAAGATTTCCTATTTATAGGCCTTGGCACTATAAGTACCAAACTTATTTGCATTTCACATTTGACTGGTTTTTATTGGCATTCAAAAAGCGAGCGAAGACCGATCAGAGGAATAAAATCATGTGGAACATAAATGGTTTTTCCTTGCGTTCGGTTATGCCATAGACCGCAGCTAGACATGTAGAAGTATGTCTAGTCTATATTCAGCTTTGTCGTGTTGCTTTTATGATTCTTCACAATCATGATACGGATTACTGTCTTTGGAACTGAAAATATTTAATTACACGTTTATGAGGTCTATTATCAAGTTATTTAGTTTTTTTGTAATAGACTTCTATGATTTTCGCATGTTGCCTCATACAACATTATAGATTGAAGCTTGTTGCCTTGTGTCGGTACAGTATTATTGCTTGGTATTTTTAGAGCCAGATTGCTGTTTGTACCTTCGTCCTTTAAATCGAAAACCTCCTGACTTAAAGCTTATAGATGCACCTAATAATGCGTCTTCAGCCCTATGACGAACTACGAGGCGCAAAACCGGACGAACTAAAGTTGATCGCCGAGATGGATGTGTATCTAGCATAAAAAACGGCAAATATCTAAACAGAAGTAAAAGCTTTTTGTGTGTTACTTCTGTATCGTGACAGCAGTGGTCACCGTAATTACGTAATAGAAAAAACCTTATTTACCTCATTGGTTGGGGGGAGGGGGAACTCCTCGGCATTTTTGGTGGTGGTGTGCCGCACGGTTCTCTAATTCTGACCCTATGACAAACCATGTCCAGCTGCATTGTACAGCCCTATTCTAGACAACACACCAACATACCTACCTTATCATAAACTCTATCTTCATACCACTTATCAATTCCCCTAGTAAATGATATCCTATTCTAGACCAAAATTCTCTGATTTTTATATCCTATCTCAGACTAAACTGCTTGAAAACTTTACCCTTCACAGCGGCGCATACCCATATAGCTTATATATGAGACTACCCTTCCCCCCGGGCTTGTGCACTGCTAGATCAATACCTAGACAAACTAAAAGTTGTTTGTTCAAGTTCATTCAGATGGATATGATTGATGTGTATGAGGTACAAAAAGACCGCCAATGAAAATGTAAACTTTCACACGACGTCAAACAACCAATATCCTCTTCGTGTGTGAGTGAACTTGAATGGGCAAACAGGAAAAATATGTGCTCTATTGAAAATGATTGCTATGGTTTCAAGGACCTAAATTGCTTTTACGAATTATTAAAAGATGTCATTCACTATTAAAGAATTATCATTGGCTAAAAGCAATGCTTAAAATGATGTTTTTCATAACTAAGTTGTTATATCAGGTTCGCCTTGCAAGTAAGAGCAAGTTGGATGTATGTATAATTAGCAGTGACGGATGGACCGTTGGTAGCGAGAATGGCTTTTGCAAGTTTGGTAGTTTATCTTACTTTTCTGTGCTCACTTTTGTCCGCCAAACGTAAGTAAAAATTTAGTCGTTTCTTTTTTTATGTAGGCAGCTTTACGGGACATAATTAATCCTATGATGTAGTCCTGATTCGTAACATACCGAGTGCAGTCTTGAGTGTCTTTCGTATAATGAAAATACATTTTGCCGGTAATAACAAAATAAGCCTTCGTCCACCAGCAGTCGCAAAACTTTCGCTTGCGATTCGATTTAAGGCATTGACGAAAAACTGATGCAAATAGTCCATTCTTGCAATACTTGATTCCACGCACTAGTACGCATATAAAAATTAAAGGTCACCTTTTTTCCACTTGAGACATTAATTGCGTGCTCTACAGTTTCATGAAGTAAGGTAGGAAAGCTCAAAGTTAGCGTGGACGGGCTGAGACAGGCCGTGTAAATATCTCGTTCTCAGGTAAATTAAGTCAAGGGCCTCTAGTTTTAACGCCCAAAAGCTAAGGGGATGGTCAATCTCAAGAGGCTTTAGTCATGAGAACTCAATACTTTGAAAGAGTAAATAGTTAACAAATGTGGTCCTTTTGTCAAGAATAACATATGCAAATTAGGTCACGTGACTTAATACAGCCACAAAATCGAGAAAAAACTTTGAGCAAAGATGGCAACAGTTTATACCGATCATAATCAAATGTTATTGCTACCAGATAAGTCCCAAGAACAACAACAAAGAATCTGCGCTTGGCCTTTGTTGATTATTTCATTAAGTTTGAAAATAAACGGTAATATGTACTAGTACCCAGTCCCCCGTAATAGTAATTTATTATTTTTCCTGCATTTTGTTAACTAATCTTAAAAAGGCCAAGCGCAGGAATCAAGTACATAATAGCCTTAAAATCATAAAACTTCTGGCAGCCTCCAGGTATTGGTGAAAAGTGTTTCCATTTTGCTTGAAATATTTTTGACCTAAAAATAACCCTGACATGTCACGTGACCTAATTTGCATATAATCTGCGTGCTAAAATGTCCAAACTTGCAAAATCTTTAGTCTACCAAAGATTTGAGTTCTCATGGCCTTAGCCTCAGAAGATAGACCACCCCCTCACTTTTTTGAGTGAAATAGCTGGAGGCCCTTGCCTTAATTTACCTGAGTTAGATTTAGCTGAGATGTTTTGATACGTTCTGAAAATCGTGGAAAAAGACAGGGTGGTTTGACCCGGGCCTAAGGGTTTTTTAGCTGGTAAGCAAAACAGATTGTGATAAAGAAGCGTTGTTTTAGTTAATTTTGTGTAAGGTTTTGTTAAGAATTTCCGTTAAGGAGCTGCGGTATGCTTATACATGTATATAGAAGGGAGTATATTCGGCTTATAATCGGGGAGCTTATAACTGGCGTTTTACGGTAATCGATTGCAGAAATGCAAGTGAGGTTGGAACGAACGAACGAACGAAAGGCTCGAACGCCTGTGTCTCTAACCTTGTGATTAGGCCGCGCTATTTTATCATTAGTAAGATGTTTTATGATCCATGCTCTGGGCCTCCGGCGTACTCAAGTTTTTTACCCCGGGAGGGGTGGGATGTGGGGTTGGAATCGTACATAACTGTTACAGAAACATATTCATTGTCTCTAAGGGTAAATCAATTCCTTCTAAACGAGAATCCGACAGACATCACGTTACTTTTATATGGGAGTGGGGGTATTGTGGGTATTGTGGGTATCATCCGTGTAAATAATACAAAAGGCATACATGAATATCATCAAATCGTTATCAGTAGCCAGTTCCGGTTTTGGCACACAGACGCTCTCGACATAAATCG
Organism: Dendrophyllia cribrosa; assembly: GCA_024195265.1. Classification (NCBI taxonomy): domain Eukaryota; kingdom Metazoa; phylum Cnidaria; class Anthozoa; order Scleractinia; family Dendrophylliidae; genus Dendrophyllia; species Dendrophyllia cribrosa. Next base: position 32,947,017 of record JAJLRJ010000008.1, on the reverse strand, counting down.
CAAAATTTGTCAAAAACGATCCCTGAGCTAACGTTTTGAAAAGAAAAATTACAGAACGCAATAACTCAGCAATTAATCCATTTTATTTTTGCAATTTTATTTCATTGTTTCAGTTCTTATTGGCTGGCTGCGTTATTTCCTTTTATCAGATTGATTCAGCGCAGCAGGCTGAATAGCCCTCTGAATTCTTCATTTTAGCTGCAAAATACGCCACAATATCCGATGAAAGTATGAAAATAAAGTTTAGTTCTAGTTGCTTTTAATCAATGTATTGTCTGTGTATAGAATGTTCATACCCACTCGGGATAGAGAACAAAGACATACCTGATGCCCAGATCACCGCTTCGACCGAGTTCAACGCTGCACACGGGGCCTCTAATGGCAGACTGAATTTCAAGGATGGAGGAGGAAAAACTGGTGCGTGGTCCGCCGGGGCCAATGACACCTATCAATGGCTGCAGGTGGATCTTGGACAAAGAATGAAATTGACTGGGATACAAACCCAGGGACGATCAGACGTCAGCGAATGGGTTACAAGCTACACTGTCTCCTACAGCAACGACGGAACTACCTTCACAGCATATAAGCAAAACGCGGTATGAAATTAGTCGATGGCGGTGTTCCGCTGGGTCTCTGAACCTCTTACCCTATACCAGACCTGGTTTAAGTTCAGCTGTATTTTGCGACCTTTTTCTAGTCTAGCTTCTAGTCTAGTTTATGAAAGGCTCTTTCACGTTCCTACTGTAGACTAGACTGTATACCCTCTCCCAGACTAAACTGCACTGCTTGAAAACCATATAATAATAATAATAATAATAATAATAATAATAATAATAATCTTTATACAGGGAGCTCACTTCACTATTATAGTGGCATTCTGTGAGGCCCTGTGTAAATAAAGCGGCACATACCCATATAGCTTATACATTAGAGTACCTCTCCCCCCAAATATAGAGCATCAACCAAAGCAAAGTAGTTGACCATTTACCAAATTCAATAAATTGAAAATCACGTAATTAACCAACCAGAACTCAAAATAACAACACTATGATGTAAAGAGTGCAATCCGAGCAAGTCATAGTCGAGGGGTGTCAGTAAAACGCGGGGTCGGGGCCGGGGTCGGGGTGGGATAAGGTCTAGGATTAGGTATGGGATTAGGCATAGTGTTAAGATTAGGTAAAGGAATTATATTTAATCCCATACCTAATTCTAGACCTAATCCCACCCCGACCCCGGCCCCGACCCCGCGTTTTACTGACACCCATAGTCGAGGGCTGTTTACATTGAATTCGTTCTTCATTGGTTCTCCTTGATTTCAAGAAGTTGTACCACATAAAAATCACAAAATTGATAACGTTTAATAACTGAAAAGTCAAAGCCGACCGTTTATTGCTGGGTCATAAAAGCAGTCCAAGGAAATTAGTGTCTAAATTGTAAAGTTTTATCAGCACAACTATTAGTTCAAATTTAATTGGATGGCAGAAAACACATGTCAACCCATATACATTAAATTAAAAAAAAACACTATAGGTAATCATAATCATACGGTTTCGAGTTCAATTTGGGATTAATTTGCACGAGTGAGTTTTTTAAAAAGCTCAAATTGCACGAGCCGCTTTTTACTTATTAATAATTATACATTAAAAAATTTGCATCAATATTTTTTTTGCAAAAATTTTTTTTTTTTTTTTTGCAAAACATTTTTGCATCAATTTTTTTATTTGTAATTTGCACTGGTGTTACACTTTTTGCACTGGTGTTACACTTGAACTGCACTGCTCTTAGCCAATCAGAATTGAGTAATTTTTTCATGTATATTATTAACGATTTAAAATTTGCAGCAACTGTTCATTAATAGACGAGTTCTGCATGTGATGCTCTGTTGATATTTATGATGGATATAATGGTGATGAGGACAAATTAAAACGATAAAGCGAAATAACCTTAATTAGATTAATATTATGTTAATTTTTTAAACTTGTAGGTCTTGCAGGGAAACAGTGACCGTAACGCCGTAGTCTGGCACTTCTTGTCACCATCCATCATTGCACGCTACATTCGTGTGCATCCTAAATCGTGGTATAAACATATCTCCATGAGGATTGAACTCTTGGGCTGTCTATTAGGTAATGATTAATTTTCTTAATTTCATGTAGCACATTTGCCTTTGTTCTTCCGGGTGATCATACTGAATGAACGCTCTCTGAAAAGCTGAATGTAACAATCATCGTCGTCATCATTATCATCATCGGTCGGCGACTGTACCCTTCTTCCAGCACTTTTTATCGCTAGCAAGATTGCAAACTTGATTGGGGATATATGACCATAACCATTGTAGTATCATAGAAGCTGTTGAACATACTGTAGATAGGTTTTTCGATGACGTCCTGGCCTACCTCTACCGTGGGGTGAGTCAGTAGAGTACATAAATGCGATAACTGCGATCGATGATCACGTTCTCTTTTATTAAATATTATAGAAACACAGAAAAATCTGTTGAAGAACTGGGTTGGACAAATGTTTAGGTTTGCTTCTTTTATAATCATAAATCGTTAACAAAAGTTAGCTAGTCCATACGGGTTCAAACTCTGGTATGTTCGGGTGCCTGGGCAACCTAACTAAAAGGTATTTGTCGTTATTTTAAATCTTTATAAGGTGAGACTTTGACAGTTGTTATTCCCTGGTAGTCTTTTTCCCACCGATGAAGTGTAAGGAGTCAATTTATGAACCGTTAAGACGTAATTTATCCAAGCCTCAGCACTAGGATTTTATTGTCTGTCTATAGAATGTTCAGACCCTCTCGGGATGGAGAACAAGGACATTCCCGATGCTCAGATCACAGCTTCATCTGAGTACAACAGTAGTACGCACGGCGCCTCCAACGGTAGACTACATTTTCAAGCTGGAGGAGGAAAAACGGGAGCATGGTCCGCCGAGTATAATAACGTCCATCAGTGGTTGCAGGTGGATCTCGGACAGAGAACAAGGGTTACAGGAATAAAGACCCAGGGACGATCAGACAAGTGCCAGTGGGTTACGAGCTACTCTGTCTCCTACAGCGACGACGGCACTACATTCACATCATATAAACATGAAACGGTACGGACATCAATGAATATTAGTGCAGATAGAGTAGTTTGTAATAACTGTCATACAACTTAATCAAAGCAGACTACATTGGTCAATAACACCAAATGTAAATCACGCAATTAAAACCCGTGCTAAGCGAGAGAAAAAACGCGCCAAAGCTATAGTCACCATTTATAGTTTCGTTTCTGATTAGTTCAACTAATCAGAAACGAAACCAATGATGACCATCCAAGATAATCTCTCTAATTGGTTATTACAAGTTTCATTACGAACGTCTTTGCGTTGGAACTATTTCAGAGACCCGCTCTGGTGTTAAGAAATTGAATGGCTGGATACAGTCAACTCTCACAATAACAGAGCCTTATTGTCTACAATGCAGTTACCTCCCAGCAGACAATCCAGTGAAGCAATCAGAACTCGTAGCAAATACATGTAGCTGGCGCCAAGTGCAGAATAATGCGTGCATTCAAGTCACGATTGGTTTCAGTGGTTTTGGTTTTACTTCTGATTTATTGAGAAAGTGGCGCGAGATTTTTTAGCCAATCACAAAATGTAGTAATACAAAATCATAGCAATCGCGAAATTACTTTTGACATTCAATTGTCATTGCCATTCGAGGAATAATTCATCAAGTTTTCAGATACTGCTCTTATTTCAGCCTTCCCTGGTGTCATTGCTGCAGAAGCACTACTTGCAACTGCTGCGGGTCCTGCAGTGAATTATTATGCAAGTTTTCCCAATATCATGTTAACGATGACTATATGACGATCATGGACGATGCTAAAGAAGTTGCCGTGATGTTTTATATTATATTCATTTCCAAACGTTCAGGTCTTACAGGGAAATGATGACCGCAACACCGTGGTCTTACATATTTTTTCACCGCTCATCAATGCACGCTACATCCGTGTGCATCCCAAAACGTGGTCATGCGACATCTCCATGAGGATGGAACTCTTGGGTTGTTCATCAGGTAATGCTAATAATTCTTATACTGACTAAGCTTCTAATAGACGCCAATATGAGTTAACAATGGTAAAAAATAATTTCCCATTTTCAATGCAATTCACTTGATTAAAGTAATTCTGAATGAAATGTTTCTCGAAATGAGAATATCCATTACGATAACTGAAAGAAATATTCTTCTACGTGTTTGTCGAATTTACTTGATATCGCATTTTTGGAACTATCTCGTTAACATTTCAAGCAGTCGTCTTCATATAAATTTAAAGGCGTTCCAGTGAATCAATGTCAATGAAATCTTCAGATAATATTTTGCACATCGGTAAGCAAGCATGCGTGGTGAACGTTTTAAAAAAATCCATCGAGCCGTTTCTCAGACTTTTGCAAAAGCGATTAAAATCGAAAATTACCCAAACATTGCACATGAAGCGATGTTAGGAAAAAAGGTAGTTCTCAAGATCGCAAAAGAGAAAGTAAACAAAATTTTGAAGGTAACCGTTTACAAACATAACATCAAGCTACCTTTTGACACTATCATTAAGTAATTTCACAAAACCAGTGTTAATCTCTCGATCAATTTATTACCAGTACACAAATAGTAAGGTTTGAAATGTTACTGCGATTTATTTGAAATCAAACATACAGAATTTTTTTTATTTTTGCAAAATATAAATGCCATATACCATATTTTAAGATGTCTATGTGGGATTTTCAATGCGAAATCTTAAACGCGCTAAATTTCAATTTTACTGTTTTCTAAGTTTCTTGTTTATCGTCGTCATGGTAATATCGATTTTACCAGAAAATATATCTTGCCAAACTTCAATTCAAAACCAGTTAGTGGTGAAAATTGCACGTTGATCTGACTTGGAGAAGACCGCTTAAAAGCCTATTGAAAATGTAGGTATGGTCTCCAGAAAACTGTATCGAAACACCTTAACACGTTACCAAAGCTGTCCACCATCAACCTGGGTGCTCCTCCTGTCAAAGTACTGTTTGTCGGTATTTCAAAAATAATTTTCTTTCTTCTATCGCTTCTTTAAAACTCTTCTTTGGCGTAACTCCTTAAATCCAACGGGAATCTTAAGTCTGTTAACCCTAAGTGCCAAATATCAAAATTGAAGAAAATTCCCATTAAATATCATTTCGAAAAAAAAAAAGAAATGGTACCGTGCAAAAGTACTGCTGAAGAGGTTTCACTGGAATAGTCACACCATAAGATTTTGTCCACAGACTCAAAAGTTAGAGCAAATGGTACCATGCAAAAGTACTGCTGAAGAGGTTTCATTTGAATGGTCACACCATAGGATTTCGTACACGGACTTTAAAGTAAGAACTACACTACATGTTTTACATAATTAACCCTGAGAGTGAAAGGGTTAAGAGACACTTTCCATTCACAATGAAATCTATTACTTTGTTTTGCTTTCGGGGGCCAAGAATATGTATTCTGGCAACTTTTAACAAACTTAACGTAGGGCTGGTTCTTTAAACGAAGCTGAGACATTGTTTAACAAAACCGCGGTCTAAACCAATTTCAATCTGCCCAACCCTAATATTTAAACGTCGATTACTGTAAACAGTGTCAGGAAGGCATATATCACAGACTAGGAAAACCTTTATCTACTTAAAATGACCCACTTATTAACAGATGTGGTGGTCCATTAATTGTCTTAAACCGCGGTCTAAAAATGAGTTTCACTTCGTTTGAATAACTGGCCCAAAGTGTTTGGTTGCTGCTCGATTGAACACGAGATCTTATTTTTAGAATACAAGCAAACAAGCTTGTCTCTAAACGCAACATCAATACACTCCACCTTTAAGGTTTAAACTTATATATTTATTTAACAGCCGCTTACTATTCTTTTTCCTTTCAGCGACGCCGACTCTAACAACGACGAGAGTATCAACCACGACAGAACCTCCAACAACGACATCTCAACCTACAACAACACAACCTCCAACGACAACAAAACCGCCGGCTGGTAAGATTGCTAGTTACTGTACCGCTATGTAATTGTGTGCATGTTGTGTGCGTGTTGTGTGCATGTTTGGTAGATATTCATCTCAGAATCCAAGTACGTTTACCCTAGCAGATTTAAGCAAGAAGGTAAAATGGATGACTCCAGTCGGTGATGTGGAGAGTAGATTTTAGTAAAGGAGTACCTACTTAACCTATTTAGACTTATTTGCGCGCATTCTAGTGAGGCTGGATGTTCATCAATCTCTTGAACAGGGTTTCATCCAAAGGACGTATGCTGACTATTCGTTTAAATTTGGTTATTTTTCGTAAGATTGTCCGCGGGCTTCACTTTCCATTTAAAATCAAAGTGCCCTCTGGGCTATCTCCTGTAAGTTTTTTCCCATAATGCAATGCTGTCATATTATGTCCAAATATTGTTTTTGATGTTGCAATTGGACATTTAGGTTAGAGTGCGTGGTTTCTTGAGTTCAATTTCTCTTTTGACAATTTTGTTTGCATGTAATTGGTAATGGTTATGCAGTCCTCTTGTCTTGTGTCTGGAGAAAATTTCAGTACTTTCAACTCGTCTGGATTTTCACCTGGTTTATTATCAAGAGCCTCATACAAACATTGTGTTACTGTTGCCTTCCTTGTTAACTAATACCTTCGGAAAATAACGAATGTGTTCTTCTGAAGCTCTCTGAATAACTAGAAATATCAGAAAACCTTTTTAAATGCAACATTGTACCACTTTACAAGAGTGTTACATTACAGTGATTTGAAGATGCATTTTATCTTCTTCTTTTACTGTACTGTGGACTCGTCTCTCTCACAAAGACCACTACAATTACACAAAGCTGTGCACTGCAGCTTAGTTCTAACACATTTACAACTTCTGGTGCAGCCCTGCTCACTTTTGCATCCACACTTTAACAGCTCCTGGCAGCTCTGTGATGCTTCGGAAGGGTCATAAAATGTGGTTCCCAAACTTGACTGGCACTCTGCACCCAGCCCAAATTCACTTGGACATGGAAGTGGATGTGATGGCACCAAAGCTTTGCCCCAGCAATGCCCAGCTTGGTATGCGTGTCACTTTGTGTGCAGACGCAAGGCGTCAGCTGTGGGGGGAATACCTTCAATGTCTCTCCCCTTTCGTGTCAAGAGATCTCTACGAGCTTCATTTACTTCCTTGCAAGCGATGGAACGATCGTACATGATCGTAACATAGCGCTCCAGAGTAAGCATCTGTTCACAGACCTCTGCCAGCGTTGGTGCATCACTCATAACTTGAAAAGATGTTGTCGCCTCACTGAAAGCATGCCAAGCTTCCCAGGCTTTCATCAGTGTTTTAGAACAGCAGCACTTTCAATGGTAACTTCAAATATGGAGTCACAAAAGCCTATGGGGTGTGTGTATGCAGGAAATCGCTCAAAAACACAAAAACCCTTGGGGGCTAAAGGGTTAAGCATGTTCACAATGGCTGCCCAATCTAATAACAGAACATCAACGGAAGGCTTTTCCGCTTTAACAGGATACAACTTCTCCAAACAGAATAAGAAATCTGACTTGTTTCTTGATCTTAGATTTCCATACTAAGACAGGGAAGGCGGGAAACTCTGGTTCTCGTGAGAAAAGAAGCTGTCTAAGTCGCCTTCTCTAACCTGAGATGAGATATAAAGGCGCGAAAACAAGGAACAGTTGCTCTCATCTTATTCTTGGTTGTCTCTTTAGCTGGAGAACTACTTAGCAACTGCATCTTGCTTCTCTTGATTACATCGAAAAGCGAGATTTTTCGCTCGCCAAGCCTGTTCTTGCAAAACTCCTGAAATTGCTTCTTGCCTAGTTCCTTTACCGTTCTCACTGTTTTCATAATGTCTCGCATATCTAAAAGGAGCAAGTCCCCACTCTGGTCTAAGAAAGGGTTATTCATCTCATTGATTACATCGCACAGAGATTGGACCTGACTTTGGAAAGAGCTTTGCACTCCTCTTGTTTCTATCATCGGGTGTTGATTTTAGCATTTCCTGGGAAATCTCAAATTTGTTAATGATTCTAGACATCTCTGGCCCTAACACCATCCAACGCATTAACTGAGTTGGGCTCTCCGTAAGGTCAGTAGCACCACTATCCCCTTTCACAACTTTATTGTTCTGCTCATGTGGACGATAGGTAGTGCGGAAAATGCCCGGTTTGTTTTGTTCATGACAAAATGGCCATTCCTGAATTGTGCTGCCACATCAGGGGCCAGTTGCATAAAACGTAACGCCAGACGTAACAGCTAACGTCGGGCGTTCAGCCCAGTCAAAGTTACTATTTTAACGTCAGACGTTTGCATTTAAGTCCGACGTTAGGTTTTATGCAACTGGCCCCAGGTAATTCATATCAAGGGACTCCATGTCGCGAATGTGGACGGGCAGCCATCTAGCGTAGTTTGTGCGGTCTATTGCAAAAAAAACAGGGTGCAAGTGCTTTACATGACTCTCTGTATAGTTCGAAGTTCCCCTCTTGAAGAGACCTTACATATATTAGTATGGTAAGCTTAAAGTGAAGGGTGAGAGACCAGTATTGGAACTGAGGACTAGCCAGCTCTGTCTGCTTTCGCCACTCCATGAACGTTTTGGGTTCTCCACCTTCAGAAATGCTCTCGCAGTAGTTCTTGTAGGCTTTAACCATCAATATGTACAAAGCACAAGCAGTAATCTGGTGGGCGTGTCGGGTGCGTGAAACATGTGACGCCTTGAGAAAAGAGTCGGCTATTCCAGAAGTTGTTATGCCAGCTTGTACTAAGGCGGCTGTCCAACCACTACCTTCAATCCAGCTCCCCAATGCCTTGAGAGCGGCAAGCTCAGTATGCAACCCTCCAAACATCATGACGATGCTACTTTCTCCGTAAGTGGATGGCCAGTTTCATTGAATCGTCTTAGCCATTGCATAGATTGGTTGATCACAAGCAAGCACAGGTGTCTGTCCTGGATTAAGATATTTGACCGCCTTGATAACTACGTCCATGGCATGACAAATCATAGCTGGTGAGGCAGCCTCCTCTCGAAAGAGCGGAAGTATGTAGTGAGGTCGTATCCAACCGGTCTTGAGGATGAAGTTGATTTGCGTGATATGCTGCCCATGATATTTCCTTTATCTCTTTTTTTATGTCTCTGTTAACCTCGTCTCTTACGTGGTACAACTATTTGTACTCCAAGCTAAAAACGTGTGTCATTTCAAGGCAATTGCTCACAAATGGAACTATTAGCCAAGCACGCTTCCAGCGTGCCAAATATGTGACTAAAGTCTACATCAGGTTAGATAAAATTACATTACGTTACACTTTTTAACGCTCGATACAATGAAATATATGCTGCAACATGTTCCCAAAAAAACATAGAATTCATAATCGTACGCCTTAAAAATCATCGTTATGAAGGAGAGATATTAAACAGTAGGAATGCAACCTAACTGAAAAAAATATATAACAAAACAGCGCACCAGATATTACATGAAATTTAACACGCATATTTTTTCACTATGAAGGTCAAGTCAAGAAACCACTGTATTGAAATTATTAAAATAGCGAGAGCTTGAATTTTTGATAAAATACTCCCTATAATGGGCTATACGGGGATGCTCCGCCCGAAAGGGGTACCTTTTTAGGATGGCAGTATATGAAAGGGTAGGGATTTCACGAGTTGAAGTATATGAAAGGGTAGGGATTTCACGAAGCATAGGAAAGGGTAGGAGAAACACCGGTTGAAGTATAAAAAAGGGTTGGGAAAACTGCCATTTAAGTATTATAAAAAGCGCCTTTCAAAATATATCAAACAGACACAGGTAAAGGCTATATGAATGGGGTGCCGTTTTCAATGGCCCTTTTTTATCCTAAATGGCAGTTTTCCCTACCCGGGGAGGTGTCGTGGCCGAATTTGCAGGTAAGCGTCCAACCCTTTTTTAGGTCTTACAGGCTTTGGTTGGTTCTGGACCAAACTATTATTCTTCTTCTCTTTTATTGCTAAACCAATGTCCTCATATACATGTTGGCGGTTAGCTTATACGTGATCAAATATACAAGAGAATATATGAGGTTTCCTTTCTTATAAACATCTTAATTAAGACGTGAACACAATTTACTGCTAAGGCGGATTTACATAAGTAATTCCTACGGAACTACGTGATAGCTTTATCGAAGGTGAAATCTAAGCGCTTATCTTCGATATTCCTAACGGAAATTACGAAGTACATTGTTGCTGTATGCTACACGCAAACAATCACGCTCGCTTTGAACACACAAAGATCGGATCAACAGGTCACGTTTCGGTGAATTATATGTCACGATTTCTTGAACCGTTTCTACATTCTACCAATGAGCACAGGAAGCTCAAATTTAAGCAGTATACTTTTCGTGATGAGTAAGATTACCAAGTTAACTAGTGTCATTCACAATTGAGCTGTTATATCAGCTCGGTTTCTGAGTAACAACTAGATGAATATATTGCTACAATACACGACCCGGCAGTGAAAATGACTTTTGCAAGTTTACTCATTCACCTAACTTTCCTGTGTTCATCCTTGTCCGCCAAACGTAAGTGAAAATATAGTCCATCATTTTAAAACTGTTGATGAACCCTTATAAGCAGCATATTGAGTGCTTTCGATAGAATAAGCATACGCTCTGCCGTGACCACAGTCCGGGTATATAGAGTTAGATGCAAATCCCGGGGGGGGGGGGGGGGGGGGGGGAGTACTCAACAAAGTTTTGTACGGGGATGCTTCGCCCCGAGGTCCAAACCCTTACCCTTTCATATACCGTTTTTGACAGAAAAGGTACCCCTTTCATATACCTTTCATTGAAAATGGTACCCCTTTCATATACCTTTCGTTGAAAATGGTACCTCTTTCATATAGCCTTTGCGTGCGTCTGTTTGATATATTTTGAAAGGTCCTATTTATAATACTTAAATTGCAGTTTTCCCTACCTTTTTTATGCTTCATGAAATCCCTACCTTTTCACATACTTCAACTCGTGAAATCCCGACCCTTTCATATACCTCCAGCCTAAAAAAGGTACCCCACTTCGTGCGGAGCATCCCCGTATAGCCCATTATAGGGAGTACCCCCCCCCCCCCCCCCCGGGATGCAAATCCTTCGTCTCTGTCCTGCAGTTGTAAAACTTTCGCTTGGGATTCGTTCTTCCATAGTCGTAATAAGTGCAACTGAGTGCCTTTTATTGAATAATGTTTTTAAACCTGGTGTCATTAATCCAGATATGTTATATTTATTTTGTCCATCAATGGTTTGAAGGCCTGTACTTGCCATTTGTATCAAAAAAAACGCATCATGATAATTGCATGACGTGATTCGACGCACATGACAAAAAAATTGTACTACTTGTTTCCCCAAAACAAGCATACCACTTCCTCGAACTTCAGAAATTCGGCGCGCGTGTCTAGTTCAAATTAAAGTTCTAGGATTTTCAACTTCCTAGGTAGTTTTTAGGTTGCTTAACAATGTTGTGTTAAAACCTCATAAGTTATGCGTATAACTTCATTTACAGAGAAACAACAACAACAAGTTTTATTTTCAAGTTAAGTATAGTTTGACAAAGCTTGTGCCCGCAATTAGCAAGGGCTATTCGAGGTGGGCACAGGAGAAAAAGAAAATTTTATAATAAATATATATATGTATTAAACGAACAATCCCAGAAGCAATCTAGTTTGTCGTGTAGTTTATTAGCTTTTTAGAAAGGTTACTTTGCGCCCAAACATATCCACCTTGGCTATTACTTGATTTCGTATTTCGTTTACACATTGAAAGGGATTTCGTGTGAAAGTTGGTGACAGTATTTTGGTTGAAGCCTTTTTTTCGATCCGCAATCCGCCCTTTTTTAGTGAGCTTCGGATTAGGGTACGAGTACAATATTGAATAACAGAACGCTCTATAATCCTTGTTCGCCAGCACTTACTGAGATTCTCATGTGTCGCACCATTTTCATTAACGGGGCCTCCTCATTTGGTCAGTTTCTGGTAGGAGCAAGGGGTCTGTGAATGGACTGGTTTGAAATTCAGTTCTCGTTATCAGATCAAAAGGCATCCATTATTACAGTGGTTTGCTCAAAAAGGCAGGGGTAGGCCTGTCGGGAGTGAACTAATGGGGAGGGGCCAGAGTGAAAATGTACCAGAAGCCTTCCAGAAGTCAGTTGCCTTGTTCTTTACGTTCCGCCACTGTAGAGGCCGGGGTAGAGGGACGTTAGGAACAACATAAGCTCTGTATAAAGCACGCGCCATAGTCGACGTCTTCAGTCTTCTGCTGTTGCGTGCGCAGTCACACGCACTGTTGAAACATATAGCGGAAAAACCTGATCAACACCATGTATGCTTCAATGCACAAGCTAAAATTTAATATTCCATCAATCGTTGGTGGGAATAGCACACAAAGCTTAAATTTAATAATTAGTTTACTCTCCGTGATCAGTTAGATGACACTCGGTATGTGGCTAATATAATCACCCACATCGGTAAAATCCGAAAAAATATTCGCTGTGCTAACGGGTATCACTGCTCTCTATTTTAATAATACTGAAGTGCGTTTGAAATTTGAATAACTGCCATAAACCATTAAGATTTTTAAATTGGCTAATTTTGAATTGTAATTAGTCGGGCTGCTTGGTTACAAGCCAAGCTGCACGACTTATTAAATGAGCTGTGCTCCATGGTCGCAAATGGACAAAAAACACCCTAAAAGGTACTTGAATCTCGGCGAGCACTGCTGTCATTTTTATATGGAAGTCCCCCTCCGGGATTTTGAAGTGTTTTGGAGATGTGAGAGTAGATAAATTAATAGGTGGCGTAGCAGACGTAAATGGGGATCATGGCTGTCGTTGATTCTTGCTACGTAGGATAATAAATTGGTGGAAAGGTTGTTTATGTAAAGGGTATTTGCTGTTTATAGTAATTTGATGGAATCATGAAACAATTTTTGAATTGATTATTAAAGGGTTCTTGGCTTGCTTTTTATTGAACAAGAAGCTGTACACAGCATGATTTGTAAATGGCTTTAACCCATTGCAGTATTGATTCCCGAGTGTTTTGAGTGCTTTTAGGGAGAAACATAAACTTATGTCTGAAAAGTAACACTACATTCAGTAGCCGACACGATCGCTAACTGAAATGCAAAGTTATATAAAACACAAATCGTGTATAAAATCAAACCTACGTGCGATTCAAGTCACGTAATGACCTAATGCGTGAAATTTCCGGTTGACCTTTACAGTCTCGCGCATTGCATGTCAGAAGAATGTTCTTTCATCAAAATCGTATTTTCAAACGCGCATGGTTCACCATTCAAATCCTTTCAATAAGAAAATGTCTTTCCATTATACAATTTAAAACAAGCACCGAACGAAGTGCCATTAATAAAACAGGTTCAGAAGAATCGGTGATGAAATAAGTAAGACAAGAAATTAAACCTTGAATGCTATTTTCGGAATACAATTTATACACAAAAACCAATTTTATCAACTCTACTTATATATTGAAACCACTTGTACACAGCTTGAACTCGTGGCGTCTTTATCAAACCCAGTGCATTATTTAGTGCTTTAAGAGCAGTTCTCTGTAAGAATCGAGAAAAGTGGGAAATGAAAATTTTTGACCCCCCTTCAAATTTTGCATGCAGGTAGGTCTTCAGGGGGGATGTTCAAAAGGTCCTTTCTTCTTTGTTGCCATGGTAACACTGGATGTTTGTTGGTGCCACTAAACCCAATTTTGACCTCAGAAACTTCTTTAAAAAGTGCAAAATGTAAGACATCGTTTCTCCAGCCCATTAATACTCTACAAATCAAGACTTTCACCAGATGTAAAACCTTTATTCTAGTTTACATTTATGCATGTGGCATTTTGTTACATCAACTGTACATGAACTTAATGGTCAAACAACTTGATGGTGTTTCAGCCATTTTAGTTGACGAGTAAAACTAGCAATACCTTTTCTTGAATTTTTCCAAAAGTACGCCGATTCTAGAACTCAAACTACGTGGCTAGTTTAAATAGATACTCTAGTTACTAAATCTATAAAAATCTCTGCGGGGCGGGTTAATTTTGGACTTTGGTTCGCTGAGGAAAAACCTTCAAAAATCATTTGTTGTAAACTTCGTTGAAATTAACATCAAGTTCATTCGACAGAAATCCTTTAAGAAAACTCAATCAACCTTCAAGCTTAAAGTATAGCATGTACTCTATCAATGTCTGATCAAATCTACTGTTGATAGCCGTTATGTTTTGAAAAATTTCAATCCAAATAAAGCTTACTTTACTGTTTTCTGCAGTTCTCAACTTGCGAAGAACGAGTCGGTTCTTTCTGCCCAGCATACATTTTCTGCACAAAATTCGGATATCTAAACCATCTTTGTGGCTGATCATGCTGTTTGTTTTTAGTAGAGGTACATTAACCCATCACAGTGCAAATAACAACAGCTTTTGTAGTACCCGGAAGGTCACCAAAGCAAGCCATCGTCGGAAACTTTGTTCGTCCACCCACAATTCTGCTCTGGATTTGCCGCATATTTTTCCGTCACATGTCATCATTCGCTCCAAAAGAAGATAAAACGGTTTTCTGATTAATACTTTTACAGTCATCCACATTAAGCAAGGCATTTTACCGCATTTCTTTCGCCTTTCGAAGTCCAGGCCACCAGTTCAGGCAAAGCTCTGCTGGTCAGCGGTAGAGTCTAAAATACAAAGTTACTTCGTAAAGTGCTTAACATTGCGTCCTCATCCTATTACATTGTCACTAATTGTCTATTCTGTTGTTAGCAATGTTTGAGAACAAAACGTTGATCAGCCTAAGGGTACATATTCCCATTCTTTTGTTTTCTGATACGTAGACACGTAAACAAAACAAAATACCAAACATTAGGCATGCATGGGTATTGCCTTTGGTTTTATTTTTGGCGGTATCCATTGATGGACTATTTCAGGAAGTCAGTATTTACTCTGAACTCCGTTTATGGGTAAATTTCTATTCACATTTGTCTGATCATGATGAGGAGTGAATAATAGCAGGTGAATCATGTCTGAAAAATCGGGGTCTACACACTGCAGTGAAATCGGCTGTAAGGGAATGGTCAGTAGTTTAGCCGCATATCTTAATAGAAGTCGACGCAAATTAAATTCGAGGAATTACGTGTCTACTGAAAAAACATACGGAGACGCATAAAAATATCTTAAGTATCAGGAGAAAATCACCTCAAGAGCAACTACTGGCAAGAAAATGGTGGGAAATATATTTAACAGTTTGCCGTATGGCGAGCGTTCTCGTTTGACAGCTATATTTTTCAATGGAAGAGGCAAACTTTCAATCGCAAAAATGATCATTTAATGACGTCGGAAAACGAAATAATAGCCACAGACTGTATTCTATTGAGCTTTGCATGAAATCAGAAAATACGAAAACCACCAACAAATACAATATTCCTCATCTTAACTGCATCGACCAAAGTTTACTTTTTCAGATGTTCAAAAGTTCCCATCAAGTTCTGTTTTATGGGTCTCCGGTTTATCTTATCGGTACCGATACATTTTTTTACCGTACGGCAATCCGAGCACAAATTCATGCATGAGAAACGCTCTGATGGTTGCGATTTGGTTTAGCAAAAAACTGGGAAGAAACAGACTACTGAGTAGAGTATACTCTACTTCCTGTTTTAAACGAGGGCAATGACTGTCCGACATTGAGATCTGCGGAGTGACATCCGTATCATACAAGTCAAGTTGTGGGAACCTATTGTAATTTATGAATACAAAAAAGAGTGGTGAACTGCTTGCGTTTCGTTACAATACCTCCCGCCCGCAATCTCTCTCCCTCTTAGTTTATTAAGTATTAAGCCTCCTCAAACGCTCATGAAATAAAAACGCCCCCGGGGGTTTAACAGAGAATTTACGGTTCTTATCTCCTACTGAGTGAAAGCGCCACTAATTTTATTACTTGAAATATATATTCTCCTTCCCCTAGAAAGTATTACAAATTTATTATGTTGGATACTATGGACTACAGAAACACTGTAAGTACGGTGCTTACGTTAGTGACGCAAAGTTAGGCGTGGCAAGAATATGCAAGTCAAGTATAAAGACAAACGAAACGCCGAACAGCTGCAGTTTTAAACTGTTTTTAAGGTAGCGAGCGCGCTAGCCCTAATTTGTTTTGATGGTCAGGTGGCCATTAAAGTCAAAACCAGATGCAAGTAGATTCAGCGAAAATCAAAAGTTCTTTCTTGAAAGCAAGTTTTTGCAAAGAGAGAAATCAACTAAAAGAGGACAAGCGATCGAAGTGGTAACGAGCGAAATGCCAAAAAAAGTTAAGACGCAAAAATTCAGTTGTTTACAGTTGAAGTATTCCTAAGGAAACAGCAAATTCGCTCGTACTTTCCTTCTTTTTGCAGCAAAAATAAAAAATAAAAAAAATAAAAGAAGCAGCTCACTGAGTCCCAGAACAGGCATTTAACAAAAACGAAAATATTGTACGAAAGTCAGTTACAGAAGAGAGCAAGAGTTAAAATATCAGAAAAAAAGCATTCATTCGTTCACCTTTTGTTCACGTTTTCATTTTATCAGCAAAGAAAAGTACGGGAAATGTAATCTACATGTAAATAGAAAGAAAATCTAACAAAAGAAGAGTTCCAATACTTTATACTGGCACCTCAATATGATGCGGACGCCATGTTGGCATTTTATGAAGTCAATTCGTATTCTAGTTATACCGCTGACCAGAGATGTCTTTGCCTGAACTAGTGGCCTGAATTGCCGCCTGAACTACGAAAGAAAGGCGAAAGAAAGAAGGTAAAATGCTTAGCTAAATGTAATTGATCGTTAAAGCATTAATCAGAAAACCGTTTTATCTTCCTTTATCTTCTTTTGGAGCGAATGATGGCATGTGACGGAGAAATATACCGTAAATCGACATTAGAAATGTTCCTGGACGAACAAAGGTTCAGACGATGGCTTGCTTCAGTGACCTTCCACGTACTACAACATGCTACAAAAGCTGTTTTTTGCACTGTGATGAGTTAATGAAAGACAAACAGCATGCTCAGCCACAAGAGATGGTTTAGATATCCGAATTTTGTGCAGAAAATGTATGCTGGGCAGAAAGAACCGACTCGTTCTTCGCAAGTTGAGAACTGCAGAAAACAGTAAAGTAAGCTTTATTTGGATTGAAATTTTTCAAAACATAACGGCTATCAACAGTAGATTTGATCAGACATTGATAGAGTACATGCTATACTTTAAGCTTGAAGGTTGATTGAGTTTTCTTAAAGGATTTCTGTCGAATGAACTTGATGTTAATGTCACCGAAGTTTACAACAAATGATTTTTGAAGGTTTTTCCTCAGTGAACCAAAGTCCAAAATTAACCCGCCCCGCAGAGATTTTTATAGATTTAGGAACTAGAGTATCTATTTAAACTAGCCACGTAGTTTGAGTTCTAGAATCGGCGTACTTTTGGAAAAATTCAAGAAAAGGTATTGCTAGTTTTACTCGTCAACTAAAATGGCTGAAACACCATCACGTGGTTTGTCCGTTAAGTTCATGTACAGTTGATGTAACAAAATGCCACATGCATAAATGTAAACTAGAATAAAGGTTTTACATCTGGCGAAAGTCTTGATTTGTAGAGTATTAATGGGCTGGAGAAACGGTGTCTTACATTTTGCACTTTTTAAAGAAGTTTCTGAGGTCAAAATTGGGTTTAGTGGCACCAACAAACATCCAGTGTGACCATGGTAACAAAGAAGAAACGACCTTAACAAAGGTCATTTTTGAACATCCCCCCTGAAGACCCACCTGCATGGAAAATATGAAGGGGGGTCAAAAATTTTCATTTCCCACTTTTCTCGATTCTTACAGAGAACTGCTCTTAAGTGCTTTTACGGAGAAACATAAAATCATATCTCAAAAGTAAGACTACATTCAGTAGCCGACACTTGAACCACGATCGCTTCCATCCTTCACCCTAAATGCTGCCCTACAGAATCTACGACACTTTCACTATCTTTCGAAATCCTTGTCTATTCTTTCACCCAGCAAAATAACACATTGCACCATAATTGAACTAATCAACCTCCCAAATAAATATTCAGGTCTGGTTGGTTTTTCGTGTTCTGGTGTGTTAATGTTAGCTACCTAATTAAGATAGGAGATCGAGCGTTGAATGTTCTTTTTAGGGCACAATCAATTTTGAATGACGCAATCTGGAAAACTTCAATTTTAATTACTCATGGGCTCCGTTTTTCTTTTTCTTTTGTGTCACGATTTTGCATGCAAATTTATTCAGGCATATTTAAATTGTGCATTTCCGGTTCATAGCTTTGCCCTGTACACTTCCGGTTTAGTGACTTCCGGCTACTCTCACTTCCGGCAAAACATCGTTACTGAACTGTCACGACAGAGTCTCCTACAACCCTACTCACTTTGGTGATGTTCACGTCAGGTATATATTACATTCACAAGAATGACAGGCTTCATTGTGGTACAGCCTTCATTTCTAAAGCATTCAATAGTAACGTGGTTTGCAGGTACGATGACTGAATGAAAAGAGTAACTCTTCTCCATGTCGGACGTCTTCTTATCTTGTTTAAAATATTAAAATATAAATTGCTTCTTTTCTCGTGGTACATTGAAATATAAAACAAATGATTCTTACGCATGCGCATGACAAACATTTTCCGTCATTTGGTCTTATTGGTGTATAAGTTAGTCCTGTATTTCTCCCATCGAGGTGAACGTTGCTTTTATACACAGCATACAACTTGAGGCCGAATTTGTAGCGATTCTGAAAAACTAAGAGCTATTTTTAATCAGAGTTCTTCCGAGGCAAAAATGCCAAACATCGATCTCTCGCACTGGTAAGCATATTGTCAATTTATTCCCCTTTTTACTGCCGATTCTTTGCAATGCCTGTGTCGGAGCAGTCGGAGCTGCCTGTGGTGAGTAATTTCAAGACTTTTTAAAAGAAAGAACAATAGAAACACAGCGTCGTTACTTCAGCCCATCGGATTTAATAAAAAATTTGGACTTTTACTGACTTTATTGCTTTTTGTGGTTACTAGGTTACTAGCAACCACTATGTTGTCACCTGTGTAAGTAAGTCCGATTTTCCGAAGCGCGAAGTTGTGCCGAGTTCACCCGATTGCTGTACGATGGGACAGTTCTGATAGCTTCGGATTGGACGACTCGATTGTCAAGGCAGTTCTGTTTGTACGTGCGCGCTTTGGATCCGTGGGAAAGGTAAACGAAGCTTTCTCGTTCTTTTTACTGCTTTACCAAGCACAGCTTTCACCAAATGTGGCCAAGTATTGTTTTCAAAGATTATTTTAGGTGTTTTCGTGGTTTGGAAAAAGGTTTTAGTGAAAAATCGAGCTGTGAATGGAAGTGTTTGTTTGCAGACCATGAGCTATCCGAACTCATGAAGCAAACGCTGCCAGCATTTCATTTCTGTACCTTTGACCATTTAGAACTGCTTTTTTGATTAGCGAAAGCATTATGCGAATCATCTTTCCGGATAAGATTGGCATTCTATTACACAGGAAAAGTCGGCAATTTTAGAAAGCATAATAAAAATAGGTTGCTGAATTAAATTATTTTGTGATGTTTATTATATTTTAGCAGACGCTGCCGGTTCCGCGCCGTAATTAGGATACAATAAATCGCCAAGACTTCCAGAAGCAGAAAATCACTGAATTCTGATACGTGTTTGACTCTTTTAATCAAAGGAAAGACATTTTCTTCCGAGGAAATATGAGTTTCATTCAAAAGTTTCGACCTTTTATAGAAAATATATTTTGGATTCAGTGGTCATATAAAAACAGCTTGCTATCAAATTACATTTCTCATGAAATTTGCATAAAACATAATTGTGTATTTGCGACAACACTTTGAAGAAACTGTGAAGCCTGGAAAAAACTTATTATAGATGGCAAAATCAAAGCATTTTTTTAAAGAACCAGCTTTAAGTTTAATATGGAAACATTTCATTTCGTTTTGGTCTTAAAATCACGGAGAGATTGTGTGGGCCACATGCAGTCCTCGACTGCCTATTTTTTTAAGTAGTCTTTTGAAATGTAACAGAAATAATTCACGGCTTGAAAAGCAATAGACGAGTGTGGATTTGATCGGGAATCAATAAATTAAATGTTAAATGCGAATACAGAAAAATTGGTAACTTCAATCAACGCGTCTTAGAGTCTCATGCCATGAGTATAAGCTAAGTGTAGCCTCTTGTTAAATGAGAAATAAGAACATGATCTTTACTGTCAACAATCACTTTGATAACATAGTATAAAGCAAGGCTGATACCACGTAGAACATAATAATAATAATTAAAATAATATATTATAATTATAATAAGAACCTTCCCATCACCCTTTGCACCAGAAAAATTTTCGATGCCAAATAACTCTGTCAATTTTGAGTATATGAGGATACTACACCACATGCTATTTACACCTACCATAAAATACCTATTTAAATTCACTGAGTTCGATGACGTCATCAGTCACGTGACTATGCGCCCAAGTGCCTTTAAACGTTTTTTAGAAACATGGTTTGATAAATGCAAATATAGTCAACGTGGCAAGGAAGGCATTCGCTTACAACATTTCGTCATGCCCGGTATGGTTCTGGATTTTCAAAATTAAGGGCGCTATACACATGAGCAAATAGGGGGTCTGGGGACTAGTATCTTTGTATACACGTATCTTTGAAAGGGTGAAATGCAGAGTTAAAAAATTTGGTATGTTGGTAGATATAAGAATAAAAATAAATTATTTATCAACGTCATTAGTATAACGTCTTGGATCACGTGACCAAAACGCACGGAAGTTGACTGATTTTTGGCTCGGTTCCGGTTGCAGTTCTGGTTTTATTAACTTAAATAAATCCCCGTTTTTCCACCCAGTTAAAATTTATGCTATTTTTGTGTATAAAAAAGGCCATTATTACTCCTCCAGTAAAATTTTGTAAAAATGAAGGTGAGGAAAAACGTTTTACACGTTGACATCCATCCTTTCCTGATCCTGTTCAGCGACTTTTCAGTTTAAAACTATAAACAAATCTGCATAAGTGGTTTTTATCTTACCTCTAACCAATGGCGTTGTCAGTTTTTCTGTAGCATTTTTCTTTCATACCGATCAGGGGTTAGCTTTTTTTTTTATTCCCCCACCCTCCCCTCCCCCTTCAGTCCACTTCCCTCCCCTCCCCTGCTCTGGTTTGCACGACATGGTCAGCGGGAGGACTGGTTCGAGTTTTCACACCAACCGTCCAGGGCCCGGTTCCTGAAAAGCCGATTAAACTATCCCTCGATTAACGGTTAATCCACGATTAAATTTCTTATTCCTAGGATAACTAATCGAGGGATAAAAAGGCGTTCCTGAAAACGGATTTAACCCTCGATTAACTATCCCCCGATTAAACTCAGAATAAACCGGTTTGACCAGTTATTCACATGCAGGCGCGCGCGAAAATGACAATTCGCGGGAAAAAGGCGTCTTACACGAAGCTTGCAAGCTCTTGTTTTCGATCCATTCTGACTCAAAAGTCTCGTCACAAATAATACAAATCAAATCTTGATATTGGTCACCGTTGTTTTAGTCGAAGAAAAGAAACGTAATCTCTTGTGATTTGGTCGAAGGAAACGGAAAGAAACTCAATGATTCAGTTCAAAGCGATGTTGACTCCATTGTGAGGGAAAATTAAAACTGATAAAGCTGTAAACCGAATCGGTGAGTTCATTCGATTTTTTTTAATTGTCAAATTAACTAAATTGTCAGCCATGTAACCTTTTGATTAAATCTGAATAATAAAGCAGTAATTTCAGAGAAAGAGCTTTCATAGTTTTATACCAACATCGTAGCTTTGGTGTATAGAGTTCACGCTAAAAAATCGAAACTTGTCTTTCATCTTCTTTTGACATCAATTTGAGCTTATAAGCCTTATCTTATTTTTGCGATATTTTCCCACCCTTTTCTACTGTAAATGCTACAAAAATAATTATTTAGTTCAAGAATTCTTGGATAGAATCCCCAAACCGGTAAAACGATATGTAAAGAGTTTAACAACATTTTAAGATTTACGAGCGCTAAAAGAATATTTTATGGCGTGTTGTTTTTATCTTGCTTTTCAATATTAAGCTTATATTACTTAAGCTTCATATATTCTGCTTCGTGAAAGCCATAAAACCTAAATACAAAAAATACATCTCTTGAATCTCACCGTTCAAAAACGTTAGCATGATTGCTGTAAGCTAGCTTAGCAAGAGCTTTATTATGTTGAGTAATTGCCGAGACTGCAAGATTTGCGTGTTTGCGGGTGTTGGTCCGCCTTGACTCGATCATCTTTCACTGCATATTACATTTTTCTGCCGAAAACTCGGTTTATTCTCTCCTGAATCTGTAAGAACAGCAAGTTCATCTATCATTAACGTCGCCAAGAGGAACTATTTCTAGTATAAGTTGCATTCTATATTTCCTGGACCAACTTAACGAACAGTTTACTCCGCCATTTTGTTTGTTTTGATAAAATTTACTCGCCGATTAGTGAGTTAATCCACCTCGCTAGGTGGATTAAATTTAACCCTTATTTTATCTCTTGGTTAGCGCTAATAGTGCTTTCAGGAACAGAATCTAATCGAAGGATAAATTTTATCCCTCGATTAGGCTGATTTAATCGTGGGTTAGCGCTAATCGGCTTTTCAGGAACCGGGGCCAGAATCCGAGCATCTGCCATTTTTCCAGCTCGTAGCGTCAGCACAGAAAATTTATTTTATTTCGTCGATTCAGAGTCCTGTTTAGTGAAAAAAGGCTGGCGAAATTGCTTTGCAAACTGTTCTTTTCGTGGCTAACTTACGATATAGCACAAACAAGTCAGCTTTAGTTCGCGCTGGTCGCCAGGACTGATAAAGGACAAGAAAAGCTGGAAAAGGTAGGTGACTTGAGTTTTAAATTACTGTACATGTAGTAAGACGTAAGTTTACCTTTCAACCTAATGTCCAACTGGACAGGGTTCAGGGTTATTTTAGACCGTTTGGGGCGATTGATTATTAGTTTCTATTTGATATTGTGCACGTCTGACTAGTTTACAATTATTATTAAAGCGATTTTGTTTACAAACCGGATTGGCAAAAGTCTGCGACTCTGTCAGCGCTGAAAAAAAATTAAATATCACAGGGCGTAACATGTCGATCAAAATCGATCATCGAAAACGTAGTCGATACAGTTTAAGTCGATAGTACTCGATATTTGTCGATAATTGTCAATCGACAGGTTTAATTTGTCGTTAAAAGTCTATAATCACAAGATTTTCATGGCTACGAAATTAACCAAACTAATAAGACTTAATAGCTCGAACGACTTTTCAGGTTGAAGTATAAACCGCTCTGAAGTAAATCTTTACGGCAATAAACTTACATAAAAAAAACTGAGCAACCAAGTGGTTTGTTATTCAATGTAGAATCGAATAATTACCTTGAGAAATGATAAACCAAGATAAACAGTGGTTCGTTCAGTGCTTGATGGACCCCAAAAAGCCGTTTAATTCTGTTAAAATTGATAAGCGCTGGAGTTTAATCAGGTTTAATGAGAACAGGACAGAAGCAGCGTGAAACACAATGACAGAAGGCGGCGATCAAGAAATAGCATAAAAATGAGATGCATAAATCACTGATAAGACAAAAAATGATATGACATGAAAATGAATCACTTTTACTGGAAGAAAAGAGTAGTTTCTGATTTCAGCTTGTATTTATTTGAGCTTCCAATTACAGTGTAAAATCGATAAAATAAAGTCTTGACATAGCCGATCCTGCTTTGTTTATCCGCGTTTGCCAACTTCATTTTTTATATTTCGATACTTGTTGGTCGAAATTGATCAAAATCGAACTGTAAAAAAAACCGATAATCACAAGAAATCGTGTGATTGACTTTTATCAAATTCCGATATTTGTCGATTGATTAGTATCGAATTCAATCTACAACGATCGATTTTTATAGACTATTGAAATTATTGACATGTTACACCCTGATATCAGCTTGATAGTACATAAAATTGTACAGTGTAGCTTTTGCGGTAATTTTCAAAGTTAATACATATGCTATACATGTACGGTAAGGTTTTAAGCTTGCTCTTGACATGTTTTGTCCACATTTGAACTTATAAGAGGTTTTAAATATGACGTGTAGCTAGAAAGATGTTTCGTTGCCTTTTGTTTCACCTGTTTCACTGTATTTCAAGCACGAAGATGTACAGTAGATCTTTGACAGTGGAAATTAGAAGTGGAAGTAAAACAAAAACCTGAGGGTCTGCATCTTGCATCATGCTCTAGAATTAAATTTATTATCAACTACAAGATCTGTACAGTTGTATTGCTATTTTGAAGTTTTGTTTATTTTGTTCTCCTAAGGTAATCAGACTTTCAAAAACTACAGTCACATGTACATGTTGTGGTTTACATTTCAAAGAAGGAACAAGTCGGATAAAGGTAATGGCTCTGTCAATTCCAAGCCCGCTCATTCCCCCCCCCCCCCCAATGGCTCCGTCAATTCCAAGCCCGCTCATCCCCCCCGGGTATTTGTCGGGCATTTGTCTTCTTTTTAAATAATGTTGCAAATGCCCCACAGTGGGGTCAGCTTATACATACAAATCCCCATGGTGAGGCTTCTGAAAGAGTGCAAATGCCCAGGGATAAAATCAAAATTTTATTTTAATAATTAATTATTTTAACAGTTAATGATGGCAGCATAAATTGTTCACAAATAAATGGATCTTTATTCATGCTATAAATTCTTTCATTTCTCCTCAGTATTAGGCTATGTCTACACTATACCGGATAGCTTATCATGTCGACATGAAAAATACTCCGGCCTGGTGTGAACAGAAACGACCCAGAACTGGATATTTACTTCTTTTTCAGTGGGTTTCAATCCTCGCTCGTAGTTGTTGACTTCCACTACGGTTCGGTTCGATTGCCTGTTCATACTGCCCCAGAGAGTGGCACGAGAATCTATCCGATATGTGACGATTCACTTTCACGATCGCCGCGTCGCAGCGGCGCTCCGGAACAAAAATCGTTCCGAAACTAGCGTTTCATGTGTGAACGAAAGGCCTATCCGGTATGGTTTTCGTGCCGGCGCAAGAGCTATCCGGTATAGTGTAGACATAGCCTTACTTACATCCGTTCCCTCATTCGTTCTAAATATTTGTGTTTAATTTATTGTTCCCGCAAAATGTTTGACTCTGAGGTAGCCCTCTCTGATCGAATTGGAATTTAGAAATGTTGGTAAATAAGACCTCAACATCATGACAATTTACTGTGATATTATCTTCTGTGGCACTTGAAAGGTAAGGCACTAGCCTGCCTGTCTTGAAAATTGTGTGAAAGCCCAAAATGGAATATGACTGCATTCACTCTGTTGCTTGTTGCTCCGGTTCTCTTGAAAAGTGTGGGACCCAAACAATGTTTATCAACTCAGTTTTTGTATTTTTGAGGGCAATCAG
Organism: Dendrophyllia cribrosa; assembly: GCA_024195265.1. Taxonomy (NCBI): domain Eukaryota; kingdom Metazoa; phylum Cnidaria; class Anthozoa; order Scleractinia; family Dendrophylliidae; genus Dendrophyllia; species Dendrophyllia cribrosa. The sequence goes on along the minus strand of JAJLRJ010000008.1, from coordinate 32,921,470 downwards.
GAAATTTAAAATAAAAAACTAAGGATTGTATGAGTCAACTTTTAAAATCTGAAAGATAAGGTTGTTTTGACAATGCCCCACCCCCAGGCTGACCTGTTTTGGTAAATGCCCCACCCTTGGGAAGGAAAAGTTATAAAATGCCTGACAAATGCCCATAATCTGTTCTTCAATTTATTTATTTAATAATGCCCAATCTTGCAGCATGTGTTATAACTCAGAGTTCTTTCTACAATATTTTTAGAAGCAGCTGGTAGAAATAATTAGATTTCTAAAGAGACACAAATGAATGTAAGGCATGTGAGTTTAATATAGTAGAGTGTACATGTGAGCGGATGTTATATAACTTATGTTACATGTGAGTTTGTATGATTTGGTGCATATTTATGTCATGCAAAAATGTTTAAAATATTTTAAAATCTGTTTGTTCTTCAATTCTTGGACTTCCAACTTAGTATTAAATGGACAATTATAACCAATTTGTGGATTTCAAATGGATTTGGAGCATTTAGGGGAAATGTCACTGTATTGCTGTCATTGCTTGCTTATTCGGCTCATCCAGCTGTCTCGTTTCACACAATGGATATTTCTGTCATCCTAAGATGTGTTAATTATCACAGTGACGCTGCTAAATTATAAAACATCAAGAACAACTAAAATTATCCTTACGCTGTTTCGTATTCATGAGATGCATGGCTCTTAGAGCCCTTTCATTGGACTGTGCATTAGGGGATTCCCTCTGTCCTCCCATGTAATATCAATAGTATGAAAGCTGTGACAATGAAACTTGGTATAATTAAACAAGAAGCTGTACACAGCTTGAACTTGTGGTGTCTTTAACCCATTGCAGTATTTGATTCCCAAATTTTTTGAGTGCTTTTCTAGAGAAACATGAAATTGTGTCTAAAAAGTAAGACTACATTCAGTCGCTGACACTGGAAACCGCCATCGCTGACTGAAATGCAAAGTTATATAAAACACAAAACTTGCTGGAACAAAAATCCCATGTGGCAATAAGCGTTGAACACAATATCAAACAGTCCTATCCATCCATGAATGCCCCGCATTGTCTTGCGTAAAGTTTAAATATAATAAACATGTCTTGAATGAGTTGAATCGCCATTCAATAAGCTTCTTGGTAGTTTGCCTGGGGAGGCAGCGGATTTTTGTTTTATCTTCACAAGGAGCTGTACCCATGAGTGGCGAAGCCATAAGCGATCGGTTGTCTATTTTGTCGCTCGGTTAAAAATAGTTTTGTCGATTTCTTCTGAATTATTGTCGTCTTTCTGATCAGAATTATTTTTATCCGACTTTTTCAGTCAGTTCTGAATTCTACGGCGGGTTTGCGATCAGAGTTAACGTGCAGTGCATGTCCTGGAGTCCCAGAAATGCCAGCTGAATGACCAGCTGAATGACCAATTCGTTCGTGACTAATGAAACGTTCATGAATTATTTTTCGTTGCTAACGGCTTTGGAATTATTTTCGCAGACGGTTTTATTTGTTTTACACCTTCTGAAGGATTTTTTTTTTTAACTACGACCGACCGCTGAAATTGTGTGTGTAAACAAACACGGCGAAGTGAAGCGACAAGAACTATAAATAACTCGGAGATGGTTTTCGGCTAACTGTAACAAAACAACGTACTCTTATTTATAATGATTTTATCCGCTTTAAGGTATTGAATTGCAGAGGCTGAAAGTATGGTAATTTTAGGAGTTTATCTGTGAGACATGGCGCTCGCGAGCGACCGGGCGCCTAGATTTCATGTGTATCATCATTTGTTTACCTTGATTTTGAATTTTGACTTCCGGGGCGTGCTGATTGGTTAAAATTTGACAGTTGACAAGCTAAAGCCATCCGCGGGTTCTTGTGGGCGGCAGCTGCGATTTTGAAGGATGCGTGCAGGCTTCCCTTCTTCGCATGACCCCGCCGTCCTACTGGAAGCCTGTCCGCAGGCTAGTTATTCTTCTTTCTGCTTCTCAAGTTAACACACATGAGGCCACGAGATCACAAGGCCTCAATAATTTGTCAATAGGCCATTTGCACGATGGCGTCATTTGACTACAACTACCAGAATTCATTTCGTTTTTCCTTTCTTATTTAAATTTTGTAATCCCAGTGCGGTTTAAATAACAATAGCCCTAATTTGTACTACAAAAGAAAAAACTGAAGGATTCTGGTAGTTGTAGTCATATGACGTCATCGTGCAAATGGCCTATTAATCAGATCAGTGAGACAAAAATATGCATGCATAAATTTGCATGCACTAATGGGACAAAGTCAAATTTATAACTTCTTCCTCGGCTATGCCATGAGTAATAAAGATTTAATATATACTTTAAGATAGGTCATATGATTGTGATGGTATCAAATCAGCCAAGAGTTCACAATCTTGGATCTCCATACAGGATTAACCAAATTTGACTCAAATTAATTTAAACCAATACAAGGATGCTACATGAAGAAAGATCTAAAATTGTAACTGGTACTTTGTAATAAGAGAACCACAGTTTCAATTCTGCAAGACATGTTTCATCAGCCTTGCTCTTCTGTCATTGTCAGTTACATGTACATGTACAATTAGGAATCTAAAGATGCTTTTTTTTTCTCACCCTTGTGTTCTGCAGTAAGGAACTTGCTTACTCCACTCCTTGGAAAAAATGAAATGCTTGAATGTAAAGTGCTTAAGTATATACATGTACTCAAACAATTAGTTCTTTGTTTACCTGTAGAAAGGCAATCAAATTGCAGACTGTTTTTACAAGCCCCAGTGCCTTGCTTAAAGTGAAAGAATAATTTAATGTTACTATTAATAATAATTACAATATTCAGCTAGCAGGGCTGTCACTAAGATTCAAGTTGTTGGGTAAATGCAATTAGTAGGCGGGCAATCAAACAGCTGGGGAGTTCTTTTGGTTCTATTTTCCTTCTATTTTCCTATGAAAGTATGGGGTCATGCTCATAGTAGCCAGGGGAAATCCCCGGCACCCAGCCCTTAGTGACAGCCCTGAACTACAGTAGGTACATGTATACCAGCAGTTAATCCATTTTTATGTCTGAAAAATTCATCAATCAATTCAAGATGCTCACTTCCTATATTAATCAAATTGTTTCTCCCAGGAAACATCACATACTCTACATGTACTGTCATGGGTTATGGACATAAAAGTCTACCACATTGTAAACTCATTGCAAATGTGTGATCTTTCTAAGGTATGTTAATTTAAAATTGTTAATATATTAGTTTCCATGTAAATAAGAATAATTGTTGTGGGTTTATATTACATGCATGTTTATGTAATGTTTAAAACACAAACAGCAGTGTTTTATCAAGTTTAACTTTTAGACTTGATAAAACACATGCTGTGAGTGTTTTGAACGGCTTCAAACATGAACCGCCAAAAGCGTGTCCCTACTTTCATATCCCATGAATCTTTATGCGCTTCACGCATGCGCATTACTTGTTTCTTGCCATGTGCTTGCGGACATGTTGATTAAATTGTGTTGAGTTCTCGGTGATTCTGCGTCTATTTTGATATACAAACTCCCGGTACATTACACCTACGGAGATCAAACAAATGTGCTTTTTGTGCAAAGAGGATATTAGCATACGAGAAAAACAAGTAGACTGATTAGCATACAGCGCATGTGCCACACTGGCTTCGATGAGGTGACCATGGCTTCCCGGCAACTGTCGAAAGTTTTGGTATTTTAAAGTTCTGAGGAAAAAAATAATTCATGAAAAATGCTATACCAAAGTTGACAGGTACGGTGGATAAAATGTCTGACAATTTTTATTCAGTGGCAGCGAACGAGTAGAAATGAGCAGCTTGCATCTCTGAACCACTCGCTTTCCTACCAATTTACACGTGGGCGCTGGTGTCATTCAAATAACGGCTTACTTGCTAAACTGTTGGTTGCTAATTTTGTTGGAGAAGATTCCATATACATACTGTAGATATTGTAAAACAGTAGTATTTGTTGTACTAAGAATCCTGAATAATTACTACCAACATTAGTATTCTTTATACAAAGAATACTAATAAGGAAAAGAAACCCATTGTCTTTTACCTATTATATTATCATTGCCTATTATATGGACTACACATGCTCAGAACATAACTTGCAAGAAATTGTCTCTTTCATTGCATATCGACAGTAATTGCATTGCCAATTTCATTCAGCCAAAACGTTTTGATCCATGAGTTCTTAGAAAGATTGGTTCTTAATGAAGAAAAGTAAGAAAACTGAATACGATTGTATTTAGAATACATGTATTTATGGCCCTTGGGGGGGGGGGGGGGGGGGGGGGGGTTAACTCATGTGAGGGGGGGAGGGTAGTGTTTAAACTAGCCACAGTGTGTATTTATGCTAATCAAATGTCCCCGGATAAATAAATGAGTTAAAAAAAAGAATGCAAAAAAATGGAGGTGACACCAACTTTTATTTAGCAAAGTTAATGCAATGGCTACCAACCGTTCATGTGGTTAGTTTTCTTCCTCTGTGCACAGGCTGAGTTGCATGATGTAGGATGGCATTGTGGCAAACTGTATGTGCAGTAAGGACGCACATGAACAATAAGTGCGAACATGCTTAAATTAAAAGTTTTCTATTTCTAATCAACAGACTATTGAAGAGGCATCCTTGGTATATTCAGTATAAGCATAAGGTGGATTTTCTACGACTGAAACAGTGAAGGGAATTTTTTACAATTAATAATGATACTGTCTGTTTGTAAAAAGCGTTGAATCATTAAAGGGTTGTTCTCAACCAGGATACATTGGTTTCTATTCATGAGGTTCTGTTTGTGGCCATTTTTGGGTGCTGCGAAAATGGCCACCCAGTGATTATTGCAAAAATTTAAGGTTGTATTGAGGTACATGTACATTGAAACTTTCTTAAAAAACATGAAAACAAATAGCAAATTAAAGTAATAAACAAAAAAATTGAGGAGCTGTCAAAGTGATTTAGATCACTTGATGGATAGGACATTCTTCTTAGTGAATTGGTTTTATTACATGTACATGTACGGTTTGATCATCCCCAGATCATACAGAATAGAGAGTTTAAGCATCATGACAATGTTCTTACTTTTTTTTAAAGCTTTGTCATCTTCCAAGTGAATGTACACTGGTTGATATAGGGAAGATATGGAAAATGACAATTAATAGTTTAATAATAATGACCAGTAGATTTTGTCGAATCAATTACCTTTTATGTGTGTCAGAAAGTCTTTTTAATGTATTATCATTGAAATTTAAATAAATATATATTTTTTCAATTACTGCTGTATTATAAATCAATGTATATGGTGTTATTATGCAACATACATGTAGCATTTGACATTGCAAATACTGTATGCACCAAAACAAGTGCAAATGTACAATGTATGATACATTATTATTCGACATACATTGTAGCATTCTAGAGTGCAAATATGCATCAAAACGAGTGCAAATATGACACGTTATTACACTCTTCTGACCGTGCACTAGGAAAAACAGCTTCAAAAACGTAGCCTTTAGGAGAATATTTCTGTCGTAAAATAAACATTTATTCAGTGAAAAGTTGTGTAATACGGCTGGGCATTTTTACTCGTCAGTAAATACTCAGCCGTATTACACAACTTTATGCTGAATAACCTCTATTTACTATTAAGGGTCAGCGCATTTTTTTTTCTGCCCCCTCAAATTCTATATATTTAGTATGAACCCAACACCACAATTAGCACCTTTGAAAAGCAGGCCATGTGGTGTACACATATGTTTATTTACAGGATTTACTTGAATGGCGCAGATTTTTCTTCAACGTTGTTGAAGTTCTTTTTTGGACTATAGTCTATGGAATATTATGTTAAATTAATTATAATATATTATTTACGGTTTCACTTGTAATAATAATAATAATAATAATAATAATACGAATATTTTGCCAGGATAACCCATCAGTGCAAAAAAAAAAGCACTGTTATCAATGGGGTCCTGTTACAATAAAAATAAAAAATAAAATATTTAGCCTAAAAATATAAACTGTACAGAGTTAATAAAAAAGGTAAAATATAAGATAATTACGTTATATAAAAAATTCGTTCAAATGTTGCTTAAATAAAATTCTATATTCTAAATTTCTAATGTCCAAAGATAATTTATTAAAAATTAAAGCACTTAGGAAAGAAAAGCTTTTGCGGCCAAACTCTAATTTCATTTTCGGCAGCTGGACGGAGGATTTATTGTTTCTAGTGTTGAAAGAATGATCGATCTTAATAAAATAATTTAAAAAGGGGGTACACAGATTGCCATGAAGGCAATCGAAAACGAACAAACAAGTTTTCCTCTTTAAAATACTGTCTACTGATGGAATACGGAGGTCAATATTGCGGTTAAGGTTAGGCTTTTTTGACGGAATTTTAGCTATAATTTTCAAACTTCTGCGTTCAAGGTTTTGAATCAAACGTTTGCGTGTATCCGACCAGCCGAGACTGGTTGAACCACAATATGTAAAAACGGGTATGATCATAGTCTTGTAAATTCGTTCAGCGCAAGCACAGTCGATAGAAGAACGAATTCTCCGTAATAAATTTATTCTCCCTGCCGCTTTTTTGTAGGTTTTCTCAAAGTGTGTATCAAAATTCAGTGTAGAATCCAAGTGTACGCCCAGGTATTTATAAGTTGTTGTGGAATTAATGGATGATCCATTGACCGACAAATTAAGCTGTCTGCCACAAAGAGGGTTCAGCCTTTTAGCAGTTCCAAACAGCATCACTTCTGTCTTTCCTTTATCAATATCAGCCAAGGAACCAGATTTGAAGAGTGGTATCACTTTGGCCACTTTCCATTCAGCAGGCACAATTCCAGATTCGAGAGATGAATTTATAATAAATGTCAGCGGTTTTGCTATTACAGAAGCAGCATCTTTTAGCAAGCCGGGTGGAAAATTATCTAAACCAACAGCTTTTTTCCGTTTTAGATTTTTTAGCTCCTTAAAAATTTCTGTCTTTTTAACCGATCTAAATGTAAATTTCTCCCTCACTTGTTCAAGATTATTTGCACCAGTGGGACTTTTCCAGATAAAATCACGCAATAAAAAAGACTTCCTCTTTAGGATTTTGGCAACATTGGTGAAATAGTTGCAAAAGCTGTTAGCAATAAGTTTTCTGTCCGTTGTATGTGTTCCATTTATCAGGAAAGCTGAGCCAGGATCTGATGGTGACTTCGTGGGATACAGTTTTTTGATAGCTGACCAAAATTTGTCTGGGGAATCAGCATTGTCATTTAGAAGATTTCGATGGTATTTATTCTTGCAGTTCTTGACTAGGCGAGACACTCTATTTCGCTGTCGTTTGTATGAAGACCAATCGAGTTCGCGGTTTGTTCTACGAGCTTTTCTAAGTAATCTGTCTCTTAAATTCATCTCTCTTTTAACGTCCTGGCTTAGCCATGGGCACAAACTTCCTTTAATCTTTTTTGTGATGAGGGGAGCATGTTTATTGACACATATTTTTGATTGCAATTATGATTTAAAGCTGTTGGATATCAAAAGCATGCCCGCTTTCTATATGGATATACTTGCAGCATGGACAGAAATTCAAGGGCTGAAATCTAATTCTCACCACCAAAGTAATTTTAGAGAGATCATTATTTGGAATAACAAAAACATTACCATAGATGGTAAATCAGTATACTGGAGAGACTGGCATGCTGCTGGAATTCTTAGAATAAAAGACTTATTAGATGAGAACAACAGGTTTTTATCATATTATGATTTTTGTAGGAAGACTGGTCTTAATACACCATTCACTAAGCTTTGTGGTTTGATATCCGCAATACCAGCGAAGTGGAGGCGTGATTTAGGGACAATTCCCAATGCAAATGGTCAACAGGATAAGACAGTACAGCAAGAAACTGATAAAATTACTTGTAAATTTGCTCGTAAATTGTTAATTCAGGCAAAATTTAAAGAACGTTTAGCTAGCTTTAGATTAAGCAGGCTAGGTGTGACTGATACGAGGCTAAATGCGATTTACAGACTGCCATTTACAATAACTCGAGAAACAAAATTAAGTATATTCCAGTATAAGATCATTCATAATATTTTACCACATAGAAATTGGTTACACAAAATGAAGATTTCAGATTCTCCCCTTTGTAAACATTGCAATGCAATAGAAACGTTGCCACATATGTTAGTTAACTGTAGCATTATACAGGATTTCTGGATTCTAGTACTAAGCTGGTGGAATAATCAAAATAACGACAACTATTTATTAGATGAATTAGGAATATTGTATGGTTATGATCCTGAAAAGTCGCAAACTCGTATCTTCAATTACTTTATACTTCTTGATAAAAGGCATATTTTTGTACAAAAGGTAGAGTCTAAAACTCCTAACATTGCCCTGTTTTTTGAGTTTGTAAAAACACAAATTACAGTGCAAAAATCAATATTATTTTCCAAAGGTAAAACAAGAACTTTTTATTCTTTGTGGAAACCACTATTGTCATTACTATAAAGTGTAGTTAAACAATGTACAAGATGTAAGATACGTTTGTGAGTGTTAGTTGGTGTAGTTGTAACGTTTCTGAAATGTTTTGCACAATAAAAAAAAATCGACTCAAATTTGCAATTGAAATTCGCACAAATATGGTTTGAAGAATCCGGGGGGCGGTAGAAAACCTTTAGATTTTGGAAACAAAATTTCAAGCCATATGCATTCGATGTCCTCTTGTTCGAGGTCTAGTCTCCTGTGAAAAGGCACAGACGAAGAAATATAAGCCCCTACACCTCCACCTTGACCAGAAACTCTAGGTTTACTAATAAACGTGAAATCATCGATTTGTGCTTGAGTCTCGTCACCAACGAACAAATGCGTTTCGCTGAGGGAGAAGATATGTATATTCTTGAAGCCATCCAGAAATTGACATATGGCCGATTTGTTTGCCAACAAGCCTCTGATGTTTTGGTGTAGAAGTTTGAGGCCTTTCTTTGATAGCAGCTCCCTAAGTTCGGGAATGTCATATTCTTGAAAATCTCCCGTAGACTGTATTTGCTCTGGTTCATTCCGTTCCGTTCTGTTGTAAGTTCACAAGATCGACATGACGTTTCATCAGCCGAACCGAAACATTTCAAGTGAAAATCTCTGATACATGTGGAGCATGATATCCGACTTTGATTTTTTTCACAGCTTTCATGCACGCACCACATTTAATCGCGGGCCCGGGACAAGTTTCGACATCGCCGCATAAGAGAAGCAGAAGTTGACAGAGCGACTGCCTTGTAGTGCGAAGTCGAATTCCATTTCTCTGTCGATAGCACCAGAGCGAAGAGTAAGTGTAGGTTTCTTGTAGATCTTCGTTTTGTTCCTGATGATATAATTTGCTAGAACTACAAAATGCTTGCCTTTTGACGGAAAAAATTGCAAAAATACATAGAGCGAAGTAACACACAACCGCGCGCATCGACGCCATATTGTTTAACGCGACAACTGTTTTACACAGGAAAAGGTCAAGTGGCAATTATTGAAATAGTTATAACAATTAATTTATTTAAGAAGTGGTGGGGAGAGCGAATCTTAATTTTTAACCTAAAATTTAGGCAGGGCAAAAGGCCACAGTTTATCAGAAAATTATAAACCCTAAACAGACCGATTATAATACTCGAAGAGTTCTTCTTCACAATTAAACTGTTATATCAGCTCGGTTTCTCAAGTAAAACCTAGACGAATTTAGAGGCGAGTCACGGCCCCGGAAACGAAAATGGCTTTTGCGAGTTTGTTCGTTTATTTAATTTTGCAAAGTGCCAGTTTTAAAATGGACAATTTGATAACCAAATACTTTACTGACGTTTCCCCTTAACTCGCGACAATTAAAATAAGATTACTTCCCAGTTCAATTATCATGCACCAGTCCAAAACAAACCAAGTCTATATATGAAGAAATTCTAGTGTGTACGAGTATATCTATGTTGTTTGGCCAATATAAATTGTTAAAATGAAATGTTAAGGGAACCCAATAATTACGGCAATCTCGTATTAACTACGACGGGAATTGATTCCAGCATCTTCCTCGGATGAGCGGTACGGGGACATGTGGTCATTTTACGAGAAGCTTTGCAGAATTGTCCTTAGACCTCCAATAATTTTCAATTTCTGCATAATTTTTCCAACGCTAGCCTACATTCGTGTTCATCCGAAAACCTGGCATGGCTATATCTCCATGAGAGTGGAGCTCTTGGGTTATGAGATAGGTAACGATTATTCTTACAAAGTGATTAACGTACAGCGATTGGCGTCAGTTAAAAAAAACTGTTGTCGTGGATCACACACACATGAAGATGTAAAGACAGAGTGATATATCCGTTGTTGATCGAACAGGCAAGCCTAGTTAGTCTAGTTAGAGATCCGACTGGGTACAATGTTGACCGGGTTTAACAAGCAACCAGAAATAAAAAGGAAATGGAGTGGTCATCTCAATTTGTTTATAAGATGAGGTTTCTTTTCGGCCCAATTTTAACAAAATGATCCTGTAAAACACACACAGACAATGAATAGTTGATATGATATCCAGGCATTTCCGTGTACCGTGAGGTGCATTACACATTTAGCTTATCTAGAGTTCTGAAAGCAAGATGGCAGTAAATGAATGTGGAACACAGCTGGATATTGCCCATTTCAGCCCTAAATATATTACCTTGATAGAGTTAGATTTTGTTGTCCAGCACACAAAGCTTTTGCATTGTCTGGCTGCTTGCATCACTTGAAAGTCTTTTTTCCCGTTTTCAGTTTAGTGCCCGCGTCGTTGATTTACGAAAACTTTCTACACAATGTCTCCATCCTTAGCACTAGGGCTCTTATTATAATTTCTATGTCTGTCTATAGAATGTTCAGAGCCTCTCGGAATGGAGAGCAAAGACATTCCCGATGGTCACATCACAGCTTCGTCCGAGTACAACAGTGGACACGGTGCCTCCAATGGCAGGCTGAACTTCCAGCCTGGAGGAGGAAAAACTGGAGCATGGTCATCCAAGACCCTTGACCTCAACCAGTGGCTTCAAGTAGATCTCGGAAAGAGAATAAAGTTGACGGGATTTATAACCCAGGGACGATCAGACGCTGACCAGTGGGTTACGAGCTACTCTGTCTCCTACAGCAACGACGGCACAGCCTTTACAGCCTATAAACATAACGAGGTATGATATCAATGTCAAGTAGTGCAGTTAGAACAGTTTCTCATGACTTTCGGGCAACCAAACCACAGTAGTTCATAGCTGGCCAATCATACCAAACGCGACAAATCGCGCTATTAAACATTGTAAACCTAAAGTATCGCTATCACGCAAGCTTTGCCACGCGAAGAAACATTATCTTGTCATGGATATGATTTGGCAATGTCGACAATGATGATGATGAGGATGATGATTACAACAAAACTACGGTGATTAATTAAATTTGTTGGAATATAACATTATCTTTCTTTTCAAAAACTGCAGGTCTTACAGGGAAACAGTGACCGGAACACCCAGGTCGTACACGATTTTTCACAACCCTTCAAAGCACGCTACATTCGTCTTCATCCGAAAACTTGGCATGGCTATATCTCCATGAGAGTGGAGCTCTTGGGTTGCGAAATAGGTAATGATTCTTCTTCTTACAAAGTGATTAACGTATAGGGATTGGGGTCAGATTAAAAATAAAACCTGTCGTCATAGATCACATCAAACATACAGATTAAAACACAGAATGATGTATCCACTGTTTATCGAACAGGCAAGCCTAGTTACTGCTCCGACTGGGTACAATGTTGCCCCGTTTTAACAAGTAACCCGAAATAATGAGGAAACGTAGTGCTCATTACCATTTCTTCATAAGATGAGAGTTCTTTTTTGTCCAATTTTAAGAAAATTCCCTTGTACAACAGATACACAGACAATGAACAGTTGAAATGATATCCAGGCACCTCAGTGTACCGTGCGGCGCGTTATACATTCAACTTACCATCAGTTGTAAAACCAAGACAGCAGTGAACGAATAAGGAACTGGGCTGGAAAAAGCGCATTTAAGCCCTAATTATTTATCCCTATAGATTTAGATTTTGTTGCCAGGCACAAAAAGATTTTGCATTGTCTGGCCGGGTGGATCACTTGAACTGAGTTATTTTCCCGTTTTGAGTGTAGTGCGCTAGTTGTTGTTTTACAAGATCTTTCTACACAATGTCACCAGCCTTATCGCTAGGGCTCTAATTATATTTTTTTATGTCTGTCTATAGAATGTTCAGGCCCTCTCGGAATGGAGAGCAAAGACATTCCCGATGGTCATATCACAGCTTCGTCCGAGTACAACAGTGGACACGGTGCCTCCAATGGCAGGCTGAACTTCCAGCCTGGAGGAGGAAAGACTGGAGCATGGTCATCCAAGACCCTTGACCTCAACCAGTGGCTTCAAGTAGATCTCGGCAAGAGAATAAAGTTAACGGGATTAATAATCCAGGGACGATCAGACGCTGACCAGTGGGTTACGAGCTACACTGTCTCCTACAGCGACGACGCCATTACCTTCGCAACGTATAAACATAACAAGGTATGATATCAATGTCAATTAGTGCAGTTAGAACAGTTTCTAATGACTTTCGTGCAACCAAACCACAGTAGTTGATAGCTGGCTAATCACACCAAACGCGACAAATCACACCATTAAACACTGTAAACTTGAAGTGTAGCTGTTATGCAATCTTTGCCACGTAAAGAAACAGCCACCTTTTCATGGATATGGTTTGGCAAAAGTTAGTGTTGACGACGATGATGATGACGATGACGATGATTACAACAAAACGATGGTGATCAATTTGTTGGAAACTAATATTATCTTCCTTTTCCAAACCTCCAGGTCTTACAAGGAAACAGTGACCGAAATTCCCAAGTCGTACACGATTTTCCACAACCCTTCCAAGCACGCTACATTCGTCTTCATCCGAAAACTTGGCATGGCTATATCTCCATGAGAGTGGAGCTCTTGGGTTGTGAGATAGGTAACGGTTATTCTTCTTACTAAGTGATTAACGTACAGAGATTGGGGTCAGTTTAAAAAGTAAAATCTGTCGTCATAGATACATGATATCCAGGCACCTTAGTGTACCGTGCGGCACGTTATACATTCAACTTATCATCAGTTGTATAAGAAAGACAGCAGTGAATAAATGTGGAACTGCCCCGGTTATTTGGGTATTTCAGTCCTCAATGTTTTACCTTGATAGATTTAGATTTTGTTGTCCAGCACACAAAGCTTTTGAATTGTCTGGCTGGGATAATCACCTGAATTTTTTTCCCATTTTCAGTTTAGTTCCCTCGTCGTTCGTTTACGAGAACTTTCTACACAATATCTCCATCCTTGCACTACGGCTCTAATTATAATTTCTATGTCTGCCTATAGAATGTTCAGAGCCTCTCGGAATGGAGAGCAAAGACATTCCCGATGGTCACATCACCGCTTCGTCCGAGTACAACAGTGGACACGGTGCCTCCAATGGCAGGCTGAACTTCCAGCCTGGAGGAGGAAAAACGGGAGCATGGTCATCCAAGACCCTTGACCTCAACCAGTGGCTTCAAGTAGATCTCGGAAAGAGAATAAAGTTGACGGGATTAATAACCCAGGGACGATCAGACGCTGACCAGTGGGTTACGAGCTACACTGTCTCCTACAGCAACGACGGAACAACCTTCACAACCTATAAACATAACAAGGTATCATATCAATGTCAATTAGTGCAGTTACAACAGTTTTTTAATGAATTTCGTGCAACCAAACCAAAGTAGTTCACAGCTCGCCGATCACAGCAAACGCGACAAATCGCGCCATTAAACATTGTAAACTTGAAGTGTTGCAATTATGCAGTCTTCGCTACTGGACACGGTGCCTCCAATGGCAGGTTGAACTTCCAGCCTGGAGGAGGAAAGACTGGAGCATGGTCATCCAAGACCCTTGACCTCAACCAGTGGCTCCAAGTAGATCTCGGCAAGAGAATAAAGTTAACGGGATTAATAATCCAGGGACGATCAGACGCTGACCAGTGGGTTACGAGCTACACTGTCTCCTACAGCGACGACGCCATTACCTTCGCAACGTATAAACATAACAAGGTATGATATCAATGTCAATAAGTGCAGTTAGAACAGTTTCTAATGACTTTCGTGCAACCAAACCACAGTAGTTGATAGCTGGCCAATCACACCAAACGCGACAAATCACACCATTAAACACTGTAAACTTGAAGTGTAGCTGTTATGCAATCTTTGCCACGTAAAGAAACAGCCACCTTTTCATGGATATGGTTTGGCAAAAGTTAGTGTTGACGACGATGATGATGACGATGACGATGATTACAACAAAACGATGGTGATCAATTTTTTGGAAACTAATATTATCTTCCTTTTCTAAACCTCCAGGTCTTACAAGGAAACAGTGACCGGAATTCCCAAGTCGTACACGATTTTCCACAACCCTTCCAAGCACGCTACATTCGTCTTCATCCGAAAACTTGGCATGGCTATATCTCCATGAGAGTGGAGCTCTTGGGTTGTGAGATAGGTAACGGTTATTCTTCTTACTAAGTGATTAACGTACAGAGATTGGGGTCAGTTTAAAAAATAAAATCTGTCGTCATAGATACATGATATCCAGGCACCTTAGTGTACCGTGAGGCACGTTATACATTCAACTTATCATCAGTTGTATAAGAAAGGCAGCAGTGAATAAATGTGGAACTGCCCCGGTTATTTGGGTATTTCAGTCCTCAATGTCTTACCTTGATAGATTTAGATTTTGTTGTCCAGCACACAAAGCTTTTGAATTGTCTGGCTGGGATAATCACCTGAATTTTTTTCCCATTTTCAGTTTAGTTCGCTCGTCGTTGGTTTACGAGAACTTTCTACACAATATCATCATCCTTGCACTACGGCTCTAATTATAATTTCTATGTCTGCCTATAGAATGTTCAGAGCCTCTCGGAATGGAGAGCAAAGACATTCCCGATGGTCACATCACAGCTTCGTCCGAGTACAACAGTGGACACGGTGCCTCCAATGGCAGGCTGAACTTCCAGCCTGGAGGAGGAAAAACGGGAGCATGGTCATCCAAGACCCTTGACCTCAACCAGTGGCTTCAAGTAGATCTCGGAAAGAGAATAAAGCTGACGGGATTAATAACCCAGGGACGATCAGACGCTGATCAGTGGGTTACGAGCTACACTGTCTCCTACAGCAACGACGGAACAACCTTCACAACCTATAAACATAACAAGGTATCATATCAATGTCAATTAGTGCAGTTACAACAGTTTTTTAATGAATTTAGTGCAACCAAACCACAGTAGTTCACAGCTGACCGATCACACCAAACGCGACAAATCGCGCCATTAAACATTGTAAACTTCTTCGCTAGGCGAAGAAACAGCATCTTGTCATTGATACGGTTCGGCAATGACGACGATGATCACGAGGATCATGATGATCACCACAATACGATGATGATGAATTTGTTGTAATATAATATTATCTTTCTTTTCGAAAACTGCAGGTCTTACAGGGAAACAGTGACCGGAATTCCCAGGTCGTACACGATTTTTCGCAACCCTTCAAAGCACGCTACATTCGTCTTCATCCGAAAACGTGGCATGGCTATATCTCCATCAGAGTGGAGCTCTTGGGTTGTGAGATAGGTAACAGTTATTGTTCTTACTAAGTGAGTAACTTACAGGGATTGGGATCAGTTTAAAAATAAACCTGTCGTCATAGATTACATCACACATACAGACTAAAACACGCAAGCCTACTCAGTGCTTCGACGGCGTACAATGTTGCCCCGTTTTAACAAGTAACCCGACATAACGAGTAAACGTAGTGCTCATTATCATTTCTTCAAAAGATGAGAGTTCTTTTTGGTCCAATTTTAAGAATATTCCCTTGTACAAAAGACACACAGACAATGAACAGTTGAATTATTATCGAGCCACCTGAGTATACCGTGCGGCTATACGTTCAACTTATCATCAGTTGTAAAAGCAAGACAGCAGTGAATAAATGTGGAACTGGGCTGGAAATAGGGCATTTCAACCCTAAATGGTTTACCCTTAGAGAGTTGTATTTAGTTGTCAAGCACAAAAAAAAAGATTTTGCATTGTCTGACTGGGTGCATCATCTGAAAGTTGCTTTTCCCGTTTTGAGTGTAGTGCGCGCGTCGTTGGTTTACAAAATATTTCTATACAATATCACCAGCATTATCACCAGGGCTCTAATTATAATGTCTATGTCTATAGAATGTTCAGAGCCTCTCGGAATGGAGAGCAAAGACATTCCCGATGGTCACATCACAGCTTCGTCCGAGTACAACAGTGGACACGGTGCCTCCAATGGTAGGCTGAACTTCCAGCCTGGAGGAGGAAAAACGGGAGCATGGTCATCCAAGACCCTTGACCTCAACCAGTGGCTCCAAGTAGATCTCGGCAAGAGAATAAAGTTAACGGGATTAATAATCCAGGGACGATCAGACGCTGACCAGTGGGTTACGAGCTACACTGTCTCCTACAGCGACGACGCCATTACCTTCGCAACGTATAAACATAACAAGGTATGATATCAATGTCAATAAGTGCAGTTAGAACAGTTTCTAATGACTTTCGTGCAACCAAACCACAGTAGTTGATAGCTGGCCAATCACACCAAACGCGACAAATCACACCATTAAACACTGTAAACTTGAAGTGTAGCTGTTATGCAATCTTTGCCACGTAAAGAAACAGCCACCTTTTCATGGATATGGTTTGGCAAAAGTTAGTGTTGACGACGATGATGATGACGATGACGATGATTACAACAAAACGATGGTGATCAATTTTTTGGAAACTAATATTATCTTCCTTTTCTAAACCTCCAGGTCTTACAAGGAAACAGTGACCGGAATTCCCAAGTCGTACACGATTTTTCGCAACCCTTCAAAGCACGCTACATTCGTCTTCATCCGAAAACGTGGCATGGCTATATCTCCATCAGAGTGGAGCTCTTGGGTTGTGAGATAGGTAACAGTTATTGTTCTTACTAAGTGAGTAACTTACAGGGATTGGGAACAGTTTAAAAATAAACCTGTCGTCATAGATTACATCACACATACAGACTAAAACACATTATGATGTATCCACTGTTTATCAAACACGCAAGCCTACTCAGTGCTTCGACTGCATACAATGTTGCCCCGTTTTAACAAGTAACCCGACATAACGAGTAAACGTAGTGCTCATTATCATTTCTTCAAAAGATGAGAGTTCTTTTTGGTCCAATTTTAAGAATATTCCCTTGTACAACAGACACACAGACAATGAACAGTTGAATTAATATCGAGCCACCTGAGTATACCGTGCGGCTATACGTTCAACTTCTCATCAGTTGTAAAAGCAAGACAGCAGTGAATAAATGTGGAACTGGGCTGGAAATAGGGCATCTCAACCCTAAATCGTTTACCCCTACAGAGTTATATTTAGTTGTCAAGCACAAAAAAACGATTTTGCATTGTCTGGCTGGGTGCATCACCTGAAAGTTGTTTTTCCCGTTTTGAATGTAGTGCGCGCGTCGTTGGTTTACAAAATATTTCTATACAATGTCACCAGCATTATCACCAGGGTTCTAATTATAATGTCTATGTCTATAGAATGTTCAGAGCCTCTCGGAATGGAGAGCAAAGACATTCCCGATGGTCACATCACAGCTTCGTCCGAGTACAACAATGGACACGGTGCCTCCAATGGCAGGCTGAACTTCCAGCCTGGAGGAGGAAAAACGGGAGCATGGTCATCCAAGACCCTTGACCTCAACCAGTGGCTTCAAGTAGATCTCGGAAAGAGAATAAAGCTGACGGGATTAATAACCCAGGGACGATCAGACGCTGACCAGTGGGTTACGAGCTACACTGTCTCCTACAGCAACGACGGAACAACCTTCACAACCTATAAACATAACAAGGTATCATATCAATGTCAATTAGTGCAGTTACAACAGTTTTTTAATGAATTTCGTGCAACCAAACCACAGTAGTTCACAGCTGACCGATCACACCAAACGCGACAAATCGCGCAATTAAACATTGTAAACTTCTTCGCTAGGCGAAGAAACACCATCTTGTCATTGATACGGTTCGGCAATGACGACGATGATAATGAGGATCATGATGATCACCACAATACGATGATGATGAATTTGTTGGAATATAATATTATCTTTCTTTTCGAAAACTGCAGGTCTTACAGGGAAACAGTGACCGGAATTCCCAGGTCGTGCACGATTTTTCGCAACCCTTCAAAGCACGCTACATTCGTCTTCATCCGAAAACGTGGCATGGCTATATCTCCATCAGAGTGGAGCTCTTGGGTTGTGAGATAGGTAACAGTTATTGTTCTTACTAAGTGAGTAACTTACAGGGATTGGGATCAGTTTAAAAATAAACCTGTCGTCATAGATTACATCACACATACAGACTAAAACACGCAAGCCTACTCAGTGCTTCGACGGCGTACAATGTTGCCCCGTTTTAACAAGTAACCCGACATAACGAGTAAACGTAGTGCTCATTATCATTTCTTCAAAAGATGAGAGTTCTTTTTGGTCCAATTTTAAGAATATTCCCTTGTACAAAAGACACACAGACAATGAACAGTTGAATTAATATCGAGCCACCTGAGTATACCGTGCGGCTATACGTTCAACTTATCATCAGTTGTAAAAGCAAGACAGCAGTGAATAAATGTGGAACTGGGCTGGAAATAGGGCATTTCAACCCTAAATGGTTTACCCTTACAGAGTTCTATTTAGTTGTCAAGCACAAAAAAAAAGATTTTGCATTGTCTGACTGGGTGCATCATCTGAAAGTTGCTTTTCCCGTTTTGAGTGTAGTGCGCGCGTCGTTGGTTTACAAAATATTTCTATACAATATCACCAGCATTATCACCAGGGCTCTAATTATAATGTCTATGTCTATAGAATGTTCAGAGCCTCTCGGATTGGAGAGCAAAGACATTCCCGATGGTCACATCACAGCTTCGTCCGAGTACAACAGTGGACACGGTGCCTCCAATGGCAGGCTGAACTTCCAGCCTGGAGGAGGAAAAACGGGAGCATGGTCATCCAAGACCCTTGACCTCAACCAGTGGCTTCAAGTAGATCTCGGAAAGAGAATAAAGTTGACGGGATTAATAACCCAGGGACGATCAGACGCTGATCAGTGGGTTACGAGCTACACTGTCTCCTACAGCAACGACGGAACAACCTTCACAACCTATAAACATAACAAGGTATCATATCAATGTCAATTAGTGCAGTTACAACAGTTTTTTAATGAATTTCGTGCAACCAAACCACAGTAGTTCACAGCTGACCGATCACACAAAACGCGACAAATCGCGCAATTAAACATTGTAAACTTCTTCGCTAGGCGAAGAAACAGCATCTTGTCATTGATATGGTTCGGCAATGACGACGATGCTAATGAGGATCATGATGATCACCACAATACGATGATGATGAATTTGTTGGAATATAATAATATCTTTCTTTTCGAAAACTGCAGGTCTTACAGGGAAACAGTGACCGGAATTCCCAGGTCGTACACGATTTTTCGCAACCCTTCAAAGCACGCTACATTCGTCTTCATCCGAAAACGTGGCATGGCTATATCTCCATCAGAGTGGAGCTCTTGGGTTGTGAGATAGGTAACAGTTATTGTTCTTACTAAGTGAGTAACTTACAGGGATTGGGAACAGTTTAAAAATAAACCTGTCGTCATAGATTACATCACACATACAGACTAAAACACATTATGATGTATCCACTGTTTATCAAACACGCAAGCCTACTCAGTGCTTCGACTGCATACAATGTTGCCCCGTTTTAACAAGTAACCCGACATAACGAGTAAACGTAGTGCTCATTATCATTTCTTCAAAAGATGAGAGTTCTTTTTGGTCCAATTTTAAGAATATTCCCTTGTACAACAGACACACAGACAATGAACAGTTGAATTAATATCGAGCCACCTGAGTATACCGTGCGGCTATACGTTCAACTTCTCATCAGTTGTAAAAGCAAGACAGCAGTGAATAAATGTGGAACTGGGCTGGAAATAGGGCATCTCAACCCTAAATCGTTTACCCCTACAGAGTTATATTTAGTTGTCAAGCACAAAAAAACGATTTTGCATTGTCTGGCTGGGTGCATCACCTGAAAGTTGTTTTTCCCGTTTTGAATGTAGTGCGCGCGTCGTTGGTTTACAAAATATTTCTATACAATGTCACCAGCATTATCACCAGGGTTCTAATTATAATGTCTATGTCTATAGAATGTTCAGAGCCTCTCGGAATGGAGAGCAAAGACATTCCCGATGGTCACATCACAGCTTCGTCCGAGTACAACAATGGACACGGTGCCTCCAATGGCAGGCTGAACTTCCAGCCTGGAGGAGGAAAAACGGGAGCATGGTCATCCAAGACCCTTGACCTCAACCAGTGGCTTCAAGTAGATCTCGGAAAGAGAATAAAGCTGACGGGATTAATAACCCAGGGACGATCAGACGCTGACCAGTGGGTTACGAGCTACACTGTCTCCTACAGCAACGACGGAACAACCTTCACAACCTATAAACATAACAAGGTATCATATCAATGTCAATTAGTGCAGTTACAACAGTTTTTTAATGAATTTCGTGCAACCAAACCACAGTAGTTCACAGCTGACCGATCACACCAAACGCGACAAATCGCGCAATTAAACATTGTAAACTTCTTCGCTAGGCGAAGAAACACCATCTTGTCATTGATACGGTTCGGCAATGACGACGATGATAATGAGGATCATGATGATCACCACAATACGATGATGATGAATTTGTTGGAATATAATATTATCTTTCTTTTCGAAAACTGCAGGTCTTACAGGGAAACAGTGACCGGAATTCCCAGGTCGTGCACGATTTTTCGCAACCCTTCAAAGCACGCTACATTCGTCTTCATCCGAAAACGTGGCATGGCTATATCTCCATCAGAGTGGAGCTCTTGGGTTGTGAGATAGGTAACAGTTATTGTTCTTACTAAGTGAGTAACTTACAGGGATTGGGATCAGTTTAAAAATAAACCTGTCGTCATAGATTACATCACACATACAGACTAAAACACGCAAGCCTACTCAGTGCTTCGACGGCGTACAATGTTGCCCCGTTTTAACAAGTAACCCGACATAACGAGTAAACGTAGTGCTCATTATCATTTCTTCAAAAGATGAGAGTTCTTTTTGGTCCAATTTTAAGAATATTCCCTTGTACAAAAGACACACAGACAATGAACAGTTGAATTAATATCGAGCCACCTGAGTATACCGTGCGGCTATACGTTCAACTTATCATCAGTTGTAAAAGCAAGACAGCAGTGAATAAATGTGGAACTGGGCTGGAAATAGGGCATTTCAACCCTAAATGGTTTACCCTTACAGAGTTCTATTTAGTTGTCAAGCACAAAAAAAAAGATTTTGCATTGTCTGACTGGGTGCATCATCTGAAAGTTGCTTTTCCCGTTTTGAGTGTAGTGCGCGCGTCGTTGGTTTACAAAATATTTCTATACAATATCACCAGCATTATCACCAGGGCTCTAATTATAATGTCTATGTCTATAGAATGTTCAGAGCCTCTCGGATTGGAGAGCAAAGACATTCCCGATGGTCACATCACAGCTTCGTCCGAGTACAACAGTGGACACGGTGCCTCCAATGGCAGGCTGAACTTCCAGCCTGGAGGAGGAAAAACGGGAGCATGGTCATCCAAGACCCTTGACCTCAACCAGTGGCTTCAAGTAGATCTCGGAAAGAGAATAAAGTTGACGGGATTAATAACCCAGGGACGATCAGACGCTGATCAGTGGGTTACGAGCTACACTGTCTCCTACAGCAACGACGGAACAACCTTCACAACCTATAAACATAACAAGGTATCATATCAATGTCAATTAGTGCAGTTACAACAGTTTTTTAATGAATTTCGTGCAACCAAACCACAGTAGTTCACAGCTGACCGATCACACAAAACGCGACAAATCGCGCAATTAAACATTGTAAACTTCTTCGCTAGGCGAAGAAACAGCATCTTGTCATTGATATGGTTCGGCAATGACGACGATGCTAATGAGGATCATGATGATCACCACAATACGATGATGATGAATTTGTTGGAATATAATAATATCTTTCTTTTAGAAAACTGCAGGTCTTACAGGGAAACAGTGACCGGAATTCCCAGGTCGTACACGATTTTTCGCAACCCTTCAAAGCACGCTACATTCGTCTTCATCCGAAAACGTGGCATGGCTATATCTCCATCAGAGTGGAGCTCTTGGGTTGTGAGATAGGTAACAGTTATTGTTCTTACTAAGTGAGTAACTTACAGGGATTGGGATCAGTTTAAAAATAAACCTGTCGTCATAGATTACATCACACATACAGACTAAAACACATTATGATGTATCCACTGTTTATCAAACACGCAAGACTACTCAGTGCTTCGACTGCATACAATGTTGCCCCGTTTTAACAAGTAACCCGACATAACGAGTAAACGTAGTGCTCATTATCATTTCTTCAAAAGATGAGAGTTCTTTTTGGTCCAATTTTAAGAATATTCCCTTGTACAACAGACACACAGACAATGAACAGTTGAATTAATATCGAGCCACCTGAGTATACCGTGCGGCTATACGTTCAACTTATCATCAGTTGTAAAAGCAAGACAGCAGTGAATAAATGTGGAACTGGGCTGGAAATAGGGCATCTCAACCCTAAATCGTTTACCCCTACAGAGTTATATTTAGTTGTCAAGCACAAAAAAACGATTTTGCATTGTCTGGCTGGGTGCATCACCTGAAAGTTGTTTTTCCCGTTTTGAGTGTAGTGCGCGCGTCGTTGGTTTACAAAATATTTCTATACAATGTCACCAGCATTATCACCAGGGTTCTAATTATAATGTCTATGTCTATAGAATGTTCAGAGCCTCTCGGAATGGAGAGCAAAGACATTCCCGATGGTCACATCACAGCTTCGTCCGAGTACAACAATGGACACGGTGCCTCCAATGGCAGGCTGAACTTCCAGCCTGGAGGAGGAAAAACGGGAGCATGGTCATCCAAGACCCTTGACCTCAACCAGTGGCTTCAAGTAGATCTCGGAAAGAGAATAAAGCTGACGGGATTAATAACCCAGGGACGATCAGACGCTGACCAGTGGGTTACGAGCTACACTGTCTCCTACAGCAACGACGGAACAACCTTCACAACCTATAAACATAACAAGGTATCATATCAATGTCAATTAGTGCAGTTACAACAGTTTTTTAATGAATTTCGTGCAACCAAACCACAGTAGTTCACAGCTGACCGATCACACCAAACGCGACAAATCGCGCAATTAAACATTGTAAACTTCTTCGCTAGGCGAAGAAACACCATCTTGTCATTGATACGGTTCGGCAATGACGACGATGATAATGAGGATCATGATGATCACCACAATACGATGATGATGAATTTGTTGGAATATAATATTATCTTTCTTTTCGAAAACTGCAGGTCTTACAGGGAAACAGTGACCGGAATTCCCAGGTCGTGCACGATTTTTCGCAACCCTTCAAAGCACGCTACATTCGTCTTCATCCGAAAACGTGGCATGGCTATATCTCCATCAGAGTGGAGCTCTTGGGTTGTGAGATAGGTAACAGTTATTGTTCTTACTAAGTGAGTAACTTACAGGGATTGGGATCAGTTTAAAAATAAACCTGTCGTCATAGATTACATCACACATACAGACTAAAACACGCAAGCCTACTCAGTGCTTCGACGGCGTACAATGTTGCCCCGTTTTAACAAGTAACCCGACATAACGAGTAAACGTAGTGCTCATTATCATTTCTTCAAAAGATGAGAGTTCTTTTTGGTCCAATTTTAAGAATATTCCCTTGTACAAAAGACACACAGACAATGAACAGTTGAATTATTATCGAGCCACCTGAGTATACCGTGCGGCTATACGTTCAACTTATCATCAGTTGTAAAAGCAAGACAGCAGTGAATAAATGTGGAACTGGGCTGGAAATAGGGCATTTCAACCCTAAATGGTTTACCCTTAGAGAGTTGTATTTAGTTGTCAAGCACAAAAAAAAAGATTTTGCATTGTCTGACTGGGTGCATCATCTGAAAGTTGCTTTTCCCGTTTTGAGTGTAGTGCGCGCGTCGTTGGTTTACAAAATATTTCTATACAATATCACCAGCATTATCACCAGGGCTCTAATTATAATGTCTATGTCTATAGAATGTTCAGAGCCTCTCGGAATGGAGAGCAAAGACATTCCCGATGGTCACATCACAGCTTCGTCCGAGTACAACAGTGGACACGGTGCCTCCAATGGCAGGCTGAACTTCCAGCCTGGAGGAGGAAAAACGGGAGCATGGTCATCCAAGACCCTTGACCTCAACCAGTGGCTTCAAGTAGATCTCGGAAAGAGAATAAAGTTGACGGGATTAATAACCCAGGGACGATCAGACGCTGATCAGTGGGTTACGAGCTACACTGTCTCCTACAGCAACGACGGAACAACCTTCACAACCTATAAACATAACAAGGTATCATATCAATGTCAATTAGTGCAGTTACAACAGTTTTTTAATGAATTTCGTGCAACCAAACCACAGTAGTTCACAGCTGACCGATCACACAAAACGCGACAAATCGCGCAATTAAACATTGTAAACTTCTTCGCTAGGCGAAGAAACAGCATCTTGTCATTGATATGGTTCGGCAATGACGACGATGCTAATGAGGATCATGATGATCACCACAATACGATGATGATGAATTTGTTGGAATATAATAATATCTTTCTTTTCGAAAACTGCAGGTCTTACAGGGAAACAGTGACCGGAATTCCCAGGTCGTACACGATTTTTCGCAACCCTTCAAAGCACGCTACATTCGTCTTCATCCGAAAACGTGGCATGGCTATATCTCCATCAGAGTGGAGCTCTTGGGTTGTGAGATAGGTAACAGTTATTGTTCTTACTAAGTGAGTAACTTACAGGGATTGGGAACAGTTTAAAAATAAACCTGTCGTCATAGATTACATCACACATACAGACTAAAACACATTATGATGTATCCACTGTTTATCAAACACGCAAGCCTACTCAGTGCTTCGACTGCATACAATGTTGCCCCGTTTTAACAAGTAACCCGACATAACGAGTAAACGTAGTGCTCATTATCATTTCTTCAAAAGATGAGAGTTCTTTTTGGTCCAATTTTAAGAATATTCCCTTGTACAACAGACACACAGACAATGAACAGTTGAATTAATATCGAGCCACCTGAGTATACCGTGCGGCTATACGTTCAACTTCTCATCAGTTGTAAAAGCAAGACAGCAGTGAATAAATGTGGAACTGGGCTGGAAATAGGGCATCTCAACCCTAAATCGTTTACCCCTACAGAGTTATATTTAGTTGTCAAGCACAAAAAAACGATTTTGCATTGTCTGGCTGGGTGCATCACCTGAAAGTTGTTTTTCCCGTTTTGAATGTAGTGCGCGCGTCGTTGGTTTACAAAATATTTCTATACAATGTCACCAGCATTATCACCAGGGTTCTAATTATAATGTCTATGTCTATAGAATGTTCAGAGCCTCTCGGAATGGAGAGCAAAGACATTCCCGATGGTCACATCACAGCTTCGTCCGAGTACAACAATGGACACGGTGCCTCCAATGGCAGGCTGAACTTCCAGCCTGGAGGAGGAAAAACGGGAGCATGGTCATCCAAGACCCTTGACCTCAACCAGTGGCTTCAAGTAGATCTCGGAAAGAGAATAAAGCTGACGGGATTAATAACCCAGGGACGATCAGACGCTGACCAGTGGGTTACGAGCTACACTGTCTCCTACAGCAACGACGGAACAACCTTCACAACCTATAAACATAACAAGGTATCATATCAATGTCAATTAGTGCAGTTACAACAGTTTTTTAATGAATTTCGTGCAACCAAACCACAGTAGTTCACAGCTGACCGATCACACCAAACGCGACAAATCGCGCAATTAAACATTGTAAACTTCTTCGCTAGGCGAAGAAACACCATCTTGTCATTGATACGGTTCGGCAATGACGACGATGATAATGAGGATCATGATGATCACCACAATACGATGATGATGAATTTGTTGGAATATAATATTATCTTTCTTTTCGAAAACTGCAGGTCTTACAGGGAAACAGTGACCGGAATTCCCAGGTCGTGCACGATTTTTCGCAACCCTTCAAAGCACGCTACATTCGTCTTCATCCGAAAACGTGGCATGGCTATATCTCCATCAGAGTGGAGCTCTTGGGTTGTGAGATAGGTAACAGTTATTGTTCTTACTAAGTGAGTAACTTACAGGGATTGGGATCAGTTTAAAAATAAACCTGTCGTCGTAGATTACATCACACATACAGACTAAAACACGCAAGCCTACTCAGTGCTTCGACGGCGTACAATGTTGCCCCGTTTTAACAAGTAACCCGACATAACGAGTAAACGTAGTGCTCATTATCATTTCTTCAAAAGATGAGAGTTCTTTTTGGTCCAATTTTAAGAATATTCCCTTGTACAAAAGACACACAGACAATGAACAGTTGAATTAATATCGAGCCACCTGAGTATACCGTGCGGCTATACGTTCAACTTATCATCAGTTGTAAAAGCAAGACAGCAGTGAATAAATGTGGAACTGGGCTGGAAATAGGGCATTTCAACCCTAAATGGTTTACCCTTACAGAGTTCTATTTAGTTGTCAAGCACAAAAAAAAAGATTTTGCATTGTCTGACTGGGTGCATCATCTGAAAGTTGCTTTTCCCGTTTTGAGTGTAGTGCGCGCGTCGTTGGTTTACAAAATATTTCTATACAATATCACCAGCATTATCACCAGGGCTCTAATTATAATGTCTATGTCTATAGAATGTTCAGAGCCTCTCGGATTGGAGAGCAAAGACATTCCCGATGGTCACATCACAGCTTCGTCCGAGTACAACAGTGGACACGGTGCCTCCAATGGCAGGCTGAACTTCCAGCCTGGAGGAGGAAAAACGGGAGCATGGTCATCCAAGACCCTTGACCTCAACCAGTGGCTTCAAGTAGATCTCGGAAAGAGAATAAAGTTGACGGGATTAATAACCCAGGGACGATCAGACGCTGATCAGTGGGTTACGAGCTACACTGTCTCCTACAGCAACGACGGAACAACCTTCACAACCTATAAACATAACAAGGTATCATATCAATGTCAATTAGTGCAGTTACAACAGTTTTTTAATGAATTTCGTGCAACCAAACCACAGTAGTTCACAGCTGACCGATCACACAAAACGCGACAAATCGCGCAATTAAACATTGTAAACTTCTTCGCTAGGCGAAGAAACAGCATCTTGTCATTGATATGGTTCGGCAATGACGACGATGATAATGAGGATCATGATGATCACCGCAATACGATGATGATGAATTTGTTGGAATATAATAATATCTTTCTTTTCGAAAACTGCAGGTCTTACAGGGAAACAGTGACCGGAATTCCCAGGTCGTACACGATTTTTCGCAACCCTTCAAAGCACGCTACATTCGTCTTCATCCGAAAACGTGGCATGGCTATATCTCCATCAGAGTGGAGCTCTTGGGTTGTGAGATAGGTAACAGTTATTGTTCTTACTAAGTGAGTAACTTACAGGGATTGGGATCAGTTTAAAAATAAACCTGTCGTCATAGATTACATCACACATACAGACTAAAACACATTATGATGTATCCACTGTTTATCAAACACGCAAGCCTACTCAGTGCTTCGACTGCATACAATGTTGCCCCGTTTTAACAAGTAACCCGACATAACGAGTAAACGTAGTGCTCATTATCATTTCTTCAAAAGATGAGAGTTCTTTTTGGTCCAATTTTAAGAATATTCCCTTGTACAACAGACACACAGACAATGAACAGTTGAATTAATATCGAGCCACCTGAGTATACCGTGCGGCTATACGTTCAACTTATCATCAGTTGTAAAAGCAAGACAGCAGTGAATAAATGTGGAACTGGGCTGGAAATAGGGCATCTCAACCCTAAATCGTTTACCCCTACAGAGTTATATTTAGTTGTCAAGCACAAAAAAACGATTTTGCATTGTCTGGCTGGGTGCATCACCTGAAAGTTGTTTTTCCCGTTTTGAGTGTAGTGCGCGCGTCGTTGGTTTACAAAATATTTCTATACAATGTCACCAGCATTATCACCAGGGTTCTAATTATAATGTCTATGTCTATAGAATGTTCAGAGCCTCTCGGAATGGAGAGCAAAGACATTCCCGATGGTCACATCACAGCTTCGTCCGAGTACAACAATGGACACGGTGCCTCCAATGGCAGGCTGAACTTCCAGCCTGGAGGAGGAAAAACGGGAGCATGGTCATCCAAGACCCTTGACCTCAACCAGTGGCTTCAAGTAGATCTCGGAAAGAGAATAAAGCTGACGGGATTAATAACCCAGGGACGATCAGACGCTGACCAGTGGGTTACGAGCTACACTGTCTCCTACAGCAACGACGGAACAACCTTCACAACCTATAAACATAACAAGGTATCATATCAATGTCAATTAGTGCAGTTACAACAGTTTTTTAATGAATTTCGTGCAACCAAACCACAGTAGTTCACAGCTGACCGATCACACCAAACGCGACAAATCGCGCAATTAAACATTGTAAACTTCTTCGCTAGGCGAAGAAACACCATCTTGTCATTGATACGGTTCGGCAATGACGACGATGATAATGAGGATCATGATGATCACCACAATACGATGATGATGAATTTGTTGGAATATAATATTATCTTTCTTTTCGAAAACTGCAGGTCTTACAGGGAAACAGTGACCGGAATTCCCAGGTCGTACACGATTTTTCGCAACCCTTCAAAGCACGCTACATTCGTCTTCATCCGAAAACGTGGCATGGCTATATCTCCATCAGAGTGGAGCTCTTGGGTTGTGAGATAGGTAACAGTTATTGTTCTTACTTAGTGAGTAACTTACAGGGATTGGGATCAGTTTAAAAATAAACCTGTCGTCATAGATTACATCACACATACAGACTAAAACACGCAAGCCTACTCAGTGCTTCGACGGCGTACAATGTTGCCCCGTTTTAACAAGTAACCCGACATAACGAGTAAACGTAGTGCTCATTATCATTTCTTCAAAAGATGAGAGTTCTTTTTGGTCCAATTTTAAGAATATTCCCTTGTACAAAAGACACACAGACAATGAACAGTTGAATTAATATCGAGCCACCTGAGTATACCGTGCGGCTATACGTTCAACTTATCATCAGTTGTAAAAGCAAGACAGCAGTGAATAAATGTGGAACTGGGCTGGAAATAGGGCATTTCAACCCTAAATGGTTTACCCTTACAGAGTTCTATTTAGTTGTCAAGCACAAAAAAAAAGATTTTGCATTGTCTGACTGGGTGCATCATCTGAAAGTTGCTTTTCCCGTTTTGAGTGTAGTGCGCGCGTCGTTGGTTTACAAAATATTTCTATACAATATCACCAGCATTATCACCAGGGCTCTAATTATAATGTCTATGTCTATAGAATGTTCAGAGCCTCTCGGAATGGAGAGCAAAGACATTCCCGATGGTCACATCACAGCTTCGTCCGAGTACAACAGTGGACACGGTGCCTCCAATGGCAGGCTGAACTTCCAGCCTGGAGGAGGAAAAACTGGAGCATGGTCATCCAAGACCCTTGACCTCAACCAGTGGCTTCAAGTAGATCTCGGAAAGAGAATAACGTTGACGGGATTAATAACCCAGGGACGATCAGACGCTGACCAGTGGGTTACGAGCTACACTGTCTCCTACAGCAACGACGGAACAACCTTCACAACCTATAAACATAACAAGGTATCATATCAATGTCAATTAGTACAGTTACAACAGTTTTTTAATGAAGTTCGTTCAACCAAACCACAGTAGTTCACAGCTGGCCGATCTCACCAAACGCGACAAATCGCGCCATTAAACATTGTAAATTTGAAGTGTCACAATTATGCAGTCTTCGCTACGCAAAGAAACAGCATCTTGTCATTGATATGGTTCGGCAATGACGACGATGATAATGAGGATCATGATGATCACCACAATACGATGATGATGAATTTGTTGGAATATAATAATATCTTTCTTTTCGAAAACTGCAGGTCTTACAGGGAAACAGTGACCGGAATTCCCAGGTCGTACACGATTTTTCGCAACCCTTCAAAGCACGCTACATTCGTCTTCATCCGAAAACGTGGCATGGCTATATCTCCATCAGAGTGGAGCTCTTGGGTTGTGAGATAGGTAACAGTTATTGTTCTTACTAAGTGAGTAACTTAGAGGGAATGGGATCAGTTTAAAAATAAACTTGTCGTCATAGATTACATCACACATACAGACTAAAACACGCAAGCCTACTCAGTGCTTCGACGGCGTACAATGTTGCCCCGTTTTAACAAGTAACCCGACATAACGAGTAAACGTAGTGCTCATTATCATTTCTTCAAAAGATGAGAGTTCTTTTTGGTCCAATTTTAAGAATATTCCCTTGTACAAAAGACACACAGACAATGAACAGTTGAATTAATATCGAGCCACCTGAGTATACCGTGCGGCTATACGTTCAACTTATCATCAGTTGTAAAAGCAAGACAGCAGTGAATAAATGTGGAACTGGGCTGGAAATAGGGCATTTCAACCCTAAATGGTTTACCCCTACAGAGTTCTATTTAGTTGTCAACCACAGAAAAAAAAGATTTTGCATTGTCTGACTGGGTGCATCATCTGAAAGTTGCTTTTCCCGTTTTGAGTGTAGTGCGCGTGTCGTTGGTTTACAAAATATTTCTATACAATGTCACCAGCATTATCACCAGGGCTCTAATTATAATGTCTATGTCTAAAGAATGTTCAGAGCCTCTCGGAATGGAGAGCAAAGACATTCCCGATGGTCACATCACAGCTTCGTCCGAGTACAACAGTGGACACGGTGCCTCCAATGGCAGGCTGAACTTCCAGCCTGGAGGAGGAAAAACGGGAGCATGGTCATCCAAGACCCTTGACCTCAACCAGTGGCTTCAAGTAGATCTCGGAAAGAGAATAAAGTTGACGGGATTAATAACCCAGGGACGATCAGACGCTGATCAGTGGGTTACGAGCTACACTGTCTCCTACAGCAACGACGGAACAACCTTCACAACCTATAAACATAACAAGGTATCATATCAATGTCAATTAGTGCAGTTACAACAGTTTTTTAATGAATTTCGTGCAACCAAACCTCAGTAGTTCACAGCTGGCCGATCTCACCAAACGCGACAAATCGCGCTATTAAACATTGTAAATTTGAAGTGTCGCAATTATGCAGTTTTCGCTACGCGAAGAAACAGCATCTTGTCATTGATATGGTTCGGCAATGACGACGATGAAAATGAGGATCATGATGATCACCACAATACGATGATGATGAATTTGTTGGAATATAACAATATCTTTCTTTTCGAAAACTGCAGGTCTTACAGGGAAACAGTGACCGGAATTCCCAGGTCGTACACGATTTTTCGCAACCCTTCAAAGCACGCTACATTCGTCTTCATCCGAAAACGTGGCATGGCTATATCTCCATCAGAGTGGAGCTCTTGGGTTGTGAGATAGGTAACAGTTATTGTTCTTACTAAGTGAGTAACTTACAGGGATTGGGATCAGTTTAAAAATAAACCTGTCGTCATAGATTACATTACACATACAGACTAAAACACGCAAACCTACTCAGTGCTTCGACGGCGTACAATGTTGCCCCGTTTTAACAAGTAACCCGACATAACGAGTAAACGTAGTGCTCATTATCATTTCTTCAAAAGATGAGAGTTCTTTTTGGTCCAATTTTAAGAATATTCCCTTGTACAAAAGACACACAGACAATGAACAGTTGAATTAATATCGAGCCACCTGAGTATACCGTGCGGCTATACGTTGAACTTATCATCAGTTGTAAAAGCAAGACAGCAGTGAATAAATGTGGAACTGGGCTGGAAATAGGGCATTTCAACCCTAAATGGTTTACCCTTACAGAGTTCTATTTAGTTGTCAAGCACAAAAAAAAAGATTTTGCATTGTCTGACTGGGTGCATCATCTGAATGTTGCTTTTCCCGTTTTGAGTGTAGTGCGCGCGTCGTTGGTTTACAAAATATTTCTATACAATATCACCAGGGCTCTAATTGTAATGTCTATGTCTATAGAATGTTCAGAGCCTCTCGGAATGGAGAGCAAAGACATTCCCGATGGTCACATCACAGCTTCGTCCGAGTACAACAGTGGACACGGTGCCTCCAATGGCAGGCTGAACTTCCAGCCTGGAGGAAGAAAAACGGGAGCATGGTCATCCAAGACCCTTGACCTCAACCAGTGGCTTCAAGTAGATCTCGGAAAGAGAATAAAGTTGACGGGATTAATAACCCAGGGACGATCAGACGCTGATCAGTGGGTTACGAGCTACACTGTCTCCTACAGCAACGACGGAACAACCTTCACAACCTATAAACATAACAAGGTATCATATCAATGTCAATTAGTGCAGTTACAACAGTTTTTTAATGAATTTCGTGCAACCAAACCACAGTAGTTCACAGCTGGCGGATCTCACCAAACGCGACAAATCGCGCCATTAAACATTGTAAATTTGAAGTGTCGCAATTATGCAGTCTTCGCTACGCGAAGAAACAGCATCTTGTCATTGATATGGTTCGGCAATGACGACGATGATAATGAGGATCATGATGATCACCACAATACGATGATGATGAATTTGTTGGAATATAATAATATCTTTCTTTTCGAAAACTGCAGGTCTTACAGGGAAACAGTGACCGGAATTCCCAGGTAGTACACGATTTTTCGCAACCCTTCAAAGCACGCTACATTCGTCTTCATCCGAAAACGTGGCATGGCTATATCTCCATCAGAGTGGAGCTCTTGGGTTGTGAGATAGGTAACGGTTATTGTTCTTACTAAGTGAGTAACTTACAGGGATTGGGATCAGTTTAAAAATAAACCTGTCGTCATAGATTACATCACACATACAGACTAAAACACATTATGATGTATCCACTGTTTATCGAACACGCAAGCCTATTCAGTGCTTCGACGGCGTACAATGTTGCCCCGTTTTAACAAGTAACCCGACATAACGAGTAAACGTAGTGCTCATTATCATTTCTTCAAAAGATGAGAGTTCTTTTTGGTCCAATTTTAAGAATATTCCCTTGTACAACAGACACACAGACAATGAACAGTTGAATTAATATCGAGCCACCTGAGTATACCGTGCGGCTATACGTTCAACTTATCATCAGTTGTAAAAGCAAGACAGCAGTGAATAAATGTGAACCTGGGCTGCAAATAGGGCATTTCAACCCTAAATCGTTTACCCCTACAGGGTTATATTTAGTTGTCAAGCACAAAAAAAAGATTTTGCATTGTCTGGCTGGGTGCATCACCTGAAAGTTGTTTTTCCCGTTTTGAGTGTA
Source organism: Dendrophyllia cribrosa (assembly GCA_024195265.1). NCBI lineage: Eukaryota > Metazoa > Cnidaria > Anthozoa > Scleractinia > Dendrophylliidae > Dendrophyllia > Dendrophyllia cribrosa. The sequence continues at coordinate 32,887,777 of JAJLRJ010000008.1, read as the reverse complement.
GTGTGCGCGTCGTTGGTTTACAAAACATTTCTATACAATGTCACCAGCATTATCACCAGGGCTCTAATTATAATGTCTATGTCTATAGAATGTTCAGAGCCTCTCGGAATGGAGAGCAAAGACATTCCCGATGGTCACATCACAGCTTCGTCCGAGTACAACAGTGGACACGGTGCCTCCAATGGCAGGCTGAACTTCCAGCCTGGAGGAGGAAAAACTGGAGCATGGTCATCCAAGACGCTTGACCTCAACCAGTGGCTTCAAGTAGATCTCGGAAAGAGAATAACGTTGACGGGATTAATAACCCAGGGACGATCAGACGCTGACCAGTGGGTTACGAGCTACACTGTCTCCTACAGCAACGACGGAACAACCTTCACAACCTATAAACATAACAAGGTATCATATCAATGTCAATTAGTGCAGTTACAACAGTTTTTTTTAATGAATTTCTTGCAACCAAACCACAGAAGTTCACATCTGGCCAATCACACCAAATGGGACAGATCGCGCCATTAAACAAAGCGAACTTTAAGCGTCGCTGTCATGAAATTGTTGCCAATCGAAGAAACAGCATCTTGTCATGGATATGTTTTGGCAATGACGACGATGGTGATGTCCATGACGATGATGATTACGACAAAACGATGGTGACGAATTTGTTGGAAAATAATATTTTGTTTCTTTTCGAAAACTGCAGGTCTTACAGGGAAACAGTGACCGGAACTCCCAGGTCATACAGGATTATTCACAACCCTTCAAAGCGCGCTACATTCGTGTCCATCCGAAAACCTGGCATGGCTATATCTCCATGAGGGTGGAGCTCTTGGGTTGTGAGATAGGTAACAATTATACTTCTTATTAAGTGATTAACGGATGGGGATTTAGGTCAGTTTAAAAAACTGCCGTCATGGATCACATCGCGCAATGCAGATTAAAGGACAGAGTGATATATCCGCTGTTGATTGAACAGGCGGGCCAAGTTAGTGCTCCGACTGGGTACAATATTGCCCCGGTTTAACAAGCAATCAGAAATAACGAGGAAACGTAGAGGTCACAACTATTTCTTCATAAGATGAGGGTTCTTTTCGGCCCAATGTTTTACAGACTTCTCCTGTATAATAGTCACACAGACAATGAATAGTTGAAATGATATTCTCAAACTCATTAATAATTCATGAAGAAAATACAAAGGAAATTAATGTTTAATGAGTGTTTGGAAATCAGATGAAACACTCCTCATTTTTGCATCCTTAATTTCTCCTTCTAAAATCATTTTGTTTGAGAAGTAATATCAAACATTCGACACAGTATTTCATCACAAGATCAAACACCTCGAAGTTCGTCAAAAATACTCCGCTGCGCGTCGTATTTTCAACTCTCTTCTCAGTGTTTGATCTTGTGATGAAACACTGTGTCTCATGTTTGATATATTACGTCAAGCATCTCAGTGCACCGTGCGGCTCGTTATATATTCTTGAAACTTATCGTCAGTTCTGCAAGCAAGATGGCAGTGAATGAAAATGGATCTGAGCTGGAAAAAGGGCATTTCAGCCTTAAATCTTTTACCTTGATAGAGTTAGTTTTCTTTGTCCAGCACACAAGCTTTTTCATTGTCTGGCTGGGTGCATCACCTGAAAGTTCTTTTTCACGTTTTCAGTTTAGTGCGCGCTTCGATGGTTTAAGAGAACTTTCTGTCTCCAGCCTTAGCACTTGGGTTCTAATAATGATTTACTCGTCTGTCTATAGAATGTTCAGAGCGTCTCGGAATGGAAAGCAAAGACATTCCCGACGGTAACATCACCGCTTCGTCCGAGTACAACAGTGGACACGGTGCCTCCAATGGCAGGCTGAACTTCCAGCCTGGAGGAGGAAAAACTGGAGCATGGTCATCCAAGACCCTTGACCTCAACCAGTGGCTTCAAGTAGATCTCGGAAAGAGAATAAAGTTGACGGGATTAATAACTCAGGGACGATCAGACGCTGACCAGTGGGTTACGAGCTACACTGTCTCCTACAGCAACGACGGAACAACCTTCACAACCTATAGACATAACAAGGTATCATATCAATGTCAATTAGTGCAGTTACAACAGTTTCTCATGACTTTCGTGCACCCAAACCACAGTAGTTCACATCTGGCCAATCACAACAAATGGGACAGATCGCGCCATTAAACAAAGCGAACTTTAATTGTTGCTGTCATGAAATTGCTGCCAAGCGAAGAAACAGCATCTTGTCATGGATATGTTTTGGCAATGACGACGATGGTGATGACCATGACGATGATGATTAGGACAAAACGATGGTGACGAATTTGTTGGGAAATAATATTATGTTTCTTTTTGAAAACTGCAGGTATTACAAGGAAACAGTGACCGGAACTCCCAGGTCATACAGGATTATTCACAACCCTTCAAAGCACGTTACATTCATGTTCATCCGAAAACCTGGCATGGCTATATCTCCATGAGGGTAGAACTTTTGGGTTGTGAGATAGGTAACGATTATTCTTCGTACTAAGTGATGAATGTACAGGCTATTCAAGTCAGTTTGAAACAACTGCCGTCTTAGATCAAATAAATAGATTAGTAAATAAATAAAAAGACAGAGCAATGTATCCACTGTTGATTGAATAGGCAACCCAGGTTAGTGGCCATCACAATGTCTTCATAGGGGACGAGCATTTTTCAGATTTTTTAGTAAACACTTAAACTATTAATATTTTTAAAAATGTTTCCTTAGTACAAAATTAATTGTCGTAAGCCAACCGGTCTTTGTTAGATGACTTTTGTTTGAGAAATACGTTATTGAAGTGTAGGACTTTACTACTCCAATCGTTACTCAAATACGGTAGAATTTCGATACTTGAACTCCATACTTGGTAACTCCCCGATTATTTGAACCATACAAAGTTTCTCCTACTTTACTTCGTTAACGAATTTTACCCTCAAGAAGTCGAACTTTTGATAACTCGAACAGTTTGGTGTTTCCCTTGAGGGTTCGACTTATGGGGACTGTACTTTACCAAAAATACCGTGAGTCGGCGGGTACAAATTGGAGTGGTGTGCACAAGGAAATGATTATTACCGTTGTTTTACGTACAATCCGAATTCTTAATGAAATAGCGGATTATTTACGCTGTGTACCATGCAATCTGACCATGATTTTATTTCTTTGTTGCAGCTTGATGTTTCAGATGTTCAAAGGTTCAACACGAACGATTTTTTTCTGCATAGTAGTGACGTTTAATTGAGGTTAGGAACAACCGCATTGAGTGTACTCATAATTTTTTATTGTATTGGTTGTTACTTTTCTAATAAATTAGAAAGGATTATCTTACTTTGCTCTTACGTTTGGGTTTGTTTTATCTCGCTGCTATACTGTAGAACTCAAATAAATATACTGACAAAAACAACTATTCAGAAAGAATTCGTACCTCTTAAGGGTAAAAATTAATGTAAGTCACACCCACAAGCCCTTGTATTTGTTCAAAGGAATGTTTGGTGTGGTTACTATCAAGGAGGTAAGCTGCTTGCGATAAGCTGTCTTAGTAAGGATTTTTGACTTTTGTACTATATAAGCTGTTTTTTGCTCTTGTTTTTCGATCCACTTGATTGTAAACTTAGTATTGAAAACCCCTGTCGGGATATACTAATAAACTTATTGTATTGTCTTTTCTTGTCTTTGTCTTGTCTTATCTTGGAGGGCTTGTATTCGTGGGTGGCGGTGGTGGAGGGTAACATAAGGGTCTGGATTGAGGTGTTGGAATCTCATTTATCACTTTAAAAATGGTTTCGTGATTTATAAGCTAAGTCAATTTTGACAGACTGTAGATCCGAGCCATACATGTACTCGAGTCACCTTTCGTGCAACACGCTTTTAAAACGCGTTATATACATGTACTTGAGCTAGCTTTCGTGCAACATGCTTTTAGAACGAAGATATACACGTTCTCGTCCATTAACCTTTCGTGCACGTCGCTTTTAGAAAGAGAAATATACATATATCCATTTACCTTTTGCGCAACACGTTTTTAGAACGAGGAATATCCATGTATTCCATTAACGAGGAATATATAGATTACTTCATGGGCAATTCGGGCGTACGGTATTTACGCACGAGTTGGTTCCCATCAGAAATCGAACGAGTGATGCTTTGCAAGCGAGTGAGATTTCTGATAGGAACCAACGAGTGCGTAAATGCCGTACAAAGCACTGCCCATGCTGTAATTTGTTAGTTTTATACATACTGAGATTTGAGATTTGTGATTTTCACGCGTGGGAAAGTCGTTTCGCCATTCTGATTGGCTGCGAACCCCGAACGGGGTTTTCACACGCCAAATTTCAATAGAAAATCTCAATGAGTTGAAATAATACATATACTCCAGGTACCTTTTGCGCAACACGCTTTTAGAACGCGGAATATGCATGTACTCGAGCCAGCTTTCGCGCAACACGCTTTTAGAACGAGGGATATACACGTACTCGGCCTTTAACCTTTCGTGTAAGTCACTTTTAGAAGGAGGAATATACATGTACTCCATTTGCCTTTCGCGCAACACGCTTTCAGAACGCCTCAGGAAAATACCAAATTGAGTAGCCGGACTGGACAGCTTTACAGCTCTCCGCCCGGTGAATAACTGCTTGTTCTTGAAAGGAGATATGGGTGATTAATAGTTAAGATTTCTTTGCACATCGAGGCTACACATTATTTAACTGATGATAAGCTGTGCAAGGTAAACCGCATTAAAAGAAGAATGTGGTGGACCGAGAGAAGAATGGTTTTTGTCAAACATACATAATAATAATAGTAACAATTAATAAACAATAATAGTAAAATTATTATTATGATTACTTTTATTATGATTATTATTATTTGAACGTTCTCGCTGAGTGTTTGCTTAATAACCGGGACCAAACCATGGTCATGAGCCACAAAAGGGTATTGAAGTTGTATTGGGTTGATAGCAGCCTCCTCAAAATGTGATGTACCAAGTAAAGTGATCTTTTGCAGTTCATTGATGTTTATTTGCCCAGGGATTTTTCCAGTGGACTTTTCCAGTCCCTTTTTGATAGCTCCGAGTGCTCCGATGATGACTGGTAATGTTTCCGTTCTCATTCCCCACATTCGGCTTGTTTCGATCTCCAGGTCTTTCTATTTGGATAGTTTTTCAATGACCTTCACTGGTATATTTCTGTCTGACGGCACTGCCATGTCAATAAATTTAGAGGTTTTCGTTTTGTGGTCTTTAATCACTATGTCGGGTCTGTTGGCCGTTATTTTCCTGTCTGTGTGTATCGGCATGTCCCAAAATATCGTGATATCGTCATTTTTACTGACTGTTGCTGGTTCGTGGTCATACTTCTTTTCTGATGTCTTTTAAAGAATAATTATAGAATAATAATTAGACAATATTATAGTTATGACAGACTTTCCAATGTATATACGAGGCTGCTTCATCGTGTCGGTGAATATATTCTGCTTTCGCAAGTTCCGGGCACCCAGACACAAAATGGTGGACTGTTTAGTCATATTCATTACACATTCTGCATAAAGGGTTAGTATTATCTAGTAGCCAGGCTTTGATCCTTGGCTGCGATTATAAATCCTTCCGTTTCTGCTTCCAGTCCACTGCTTTTGAGCCATTCGTTGGTTTTGTGACGGTCAACATACGCTTCCTTTATCCTCTTTGGATATCTTCCATGGAGGGCTTTGTCCTCCCATTGCTTTGTTAATTTTTCTTGAGTCTTATCTCGTGCCATTTGTTTGGTTCTCTTTGCATATTTGGTGGTTGTTTCATCTGCTCGTTTGTCTGGGTTTATTAAGTCGAGATCTTGTCTAAACTTTTCTGCTTGCCTTTGAATAGAGTACAATTTCTTTCTAGAGCCACCATGCTCTCGCACTAGTTGGACTAGGACATCTTCTGTGTGCGTTAGGTATCTATCGAGTCCTATCGTGGTTGTTTTGTAAGTGGCTTCTAATTGGGTGAGACCCCTTCCACCAAAATGTCTTGGGAGGTAGATTCCGTCTATATCTGCTTTTGGGTGATGCATTTTTGATAGAGTGAGTGTTTTTGGTGTCTAACTTCTTGATTTCACTCATCTTCTAGTCAATTGTATATGTTAAAACTGTATGTCACCGCCGGGACAGCTAAGGTGTTGATAGCCTCAAATCTATTGGCAGCATTGAGCTCCGTTTTTAGAACGATCCTTACTTTGCGGTAGTATTCCTTCCTCACTTTTTCTTTCATCTTGGCATGTTGTATACTATCACCTTCATCCACGCCAAGGTATTTATACGTGTTCTCTTGGACTAGTTCCTTGATACAGGTGTCAGTGTCATGTTGCAGATCGGATGTTTCTGTCAGCTGGATTAATGCCCGGGCGGGTGGGCACTGCTGAAGTTGAGTGATCCCTTGGTGGGAATAGCATACTGGACTAAAATATAAGAAATATACTTTCCGTGATCAGTTAGACAACACTCCCCGCGGAACATTACTGACATTTTTAAAAATCAGTAATATGGCTAAGAGAGCGATTTTCAATTGAGTACCTAAAAGAATGAATAAATGAATGATATTAACTCTGCTCACTTCTCTTGTCTCGATGGAAATGAAGAGCGTTTTAAATTTCAAATAACTGCCATTAACCCTTATTTCATTGGTTAATTCTTAAGAGCCCGTGACTGTAAATATCGAGAATCACTGGACAGGCTCCCAAAATCGAAAATCCTGATAATTTGCCAAAAAGTTACTTTTGGGGAGCTATGTTCAAAAATATTATTGAACCTTTCTAGAAATTTATAATTTTCGAGAAAAAGGAAAAAAAATAAAATACCGGATTTTGCCTAATTTTTCAATTTGTGTGATTTTTGCATAATTTTAATTATGCAAAAATCACACTTAAATTGACCAACTTCAGTACGCTTGTGCTGAAACAAGGTGCAACGCTAGAAAACGGGGATACGGTTTTTCTTTAGTATAAATCATCTACTTTCTAGCCATCGTCCTTTTCAAAGTTTTGCAGCGATTTAGAAAGTTTCACGGTTTCTTTAAAAAATACCATCTCAAGCATTTTGTGAAAAGGCAAAAATTGAGCAAATTCAGTGGCACGAAATCCATCTTGGTATGTCCGATATCGAATCAAAATATATACAAGGATAAAGTTCGGTCCTTATACTGAAACAATATCTTGCCGTTATCAAGGATCACCTGTACGTCAAGAAAGGGGATGGTACTTGAAGATACTGTTTGTTCAAATTTTATGTGTGGATCAAAGCTGTTGCAAGTATCAAAGAATTGTTGAAGTTTGGTTTTACCAAATGTCCAGAGGAAAAAGATATCATCAATGAATCTGAACCACACCAATGGTTTCAGGGTGGTATGCTCTAATAGTTGTTCCTCTAGCAGTCCCATATAAAGATTTGCGTATGTAGGGGCCATGTTGGTACCCATAGCGGTTCCTGTTTGTTGAACGTAATGGTTTCCTTGGAACGTCAGGTTGTTGCATGTGAGCACCAGCTTTATAAACTTTAGGACAGTTGTTTTCCTGTTTTCGTCATAGTTGTTGACACGCATGTAGTGTTCTCACGCTTTCATACCATTTTCATGTGTGATGTTGGTGTATAATGATTTGACATCCCATTTGACTAATAAGGTATCTGCAGGTAATGTTTGGTTGTTGTTAATTTCGTTTATTTTTCTTAGAAAGTGATTACTGTCCCTGAGGTAAGATGGTAGATTTTGTACCGGTGGCTGGAGTTGGCCATCTACCCATTTGGAGATGTTAGCCGTAGCGGAGTTAATAGTGTTGCAGATAGGCCGCGCCGGTGGTGGGCGTTGTGGTTTATGGATTTTCGGTACAAAGTAGATGTTTTCTAGCACTAGGTAATTTGCAGTATCTGGGTCAATAACGTTCGTAGCTAGGGCCTGTTGTACTGCTTGTTTCACTTTGCTTACAAACTCAGGAGTAGGATCGCCAATCACTTGTTGGTAGACTTTTTCACCATTTTGGTCTACACCATTAAGCTGGTTGTATGCTTCTTTAAGATAATCATTGCGATTTTGTACGACAAAAGCGGCTCCTTTGTCGGCTTGGAAGATTACGATGTTTTTGTCGCGTTTTAGCTCTTTGATCGCCGTGGTTTCTTCTTTTGTGATGTTGGAGCGCAGCTTAATTCTACCTCTATTCGTCTTTTCCAGGATGGACCTTTCCACAGTATTGATGTAGCAATCTTGGACCTGATCTCTACCATTGCTGGGAGTCCATGATGATGGCTTCCTGTAGATTTTTCCGCCCGTTTTGTGCGTTGTGTCCGTCCCAGAAAAATTCTTTCAATCGCATTCGACGACTCCATTTCTTTACATCCGCCGTAAGCTCTGTTCTATTGACAGCGATTGGCGTTGGTACAAACTTAAGCCCTTTGCTTAGGATATTTGTTTCGAGTTCAGTTGGTGGTCGGTCCGACAAGTTAATTACTGTTTGCTGATGGGTAGCCCTGCGTATGGTCTTGTTGCTGCGCCTACCCCTGTGAAGACGCCTTGCCCGTTTACGGCGGATGTAAAGAAATGGAGTCGTCGAATGCGATTGAAAGAATTATTCTGGGACGGACACAACGCACAAAACGGGCGAAAAAATCTGTACAGGAAGCCATCATCATGGACTCCCAGCAATGGTAGAGATCAGGTCCTAGATTGCTACATCAATACTGTGGAAAGATCCATCCTGGAAAAGACGAATAGAGGTAGAATTAAGCTGCGCTCCAACATCACAAAAGAAGAAACCACGGCGATCAAAGAGCTAAAACGCGACAAAAACATCGTAATCTTCCAAGCCGACAAAGGAGCCGCTGTTGTCGTACAAAATCGCAATGATTATCTTAAAGAAGCCTACAACCAGCTTAATGGTGTAGACCAAAATGGTGAAAAAGTCTACCAACAAGTGATTGGCGATCCTACTCCTGAGTTTGTAGGCAAAGTGAAACAAGCAGTACAACAGGCCCTAGCTACGAACGTTATTGACCCAGATACTGCAAATTACCTAGTGCTAGAAAAAGCCCGACCAGGAAACATCTACTTTGTACCGAAAATCCATAAACCACAACGCCCACCACCGGCGCGGCCTATCTGCAACACTATTAACTCCGCTACGGCTAACATCTCCAAATGGGTAGATGGCCAACTCCAGCCACCGGTACAAAATCTACTATCTTACCTCAGGGACAGTAATTACTTTCTAAGAAAAATAAACGAAATTAACAACAACCAAACATTACCTGCAAATACCTTATTAGTCACATGGGATGTCAAATCATTATACACCAACATCACACATGAAAATGGTATGAAAGCGTGAGAACACTACATGCGTGTCAACAACTATGACGAAAACAGGAAAACAACTGTCCTAAAGTTTATAAAGCTGGTGCTCACATGCAACAACCTGACGTTCCAAGGAAACCATTACGTTCAACAAACAGGAACCGCTATGGGTACCAACATGGCCCCTACATACGCAAATCTTTATATGGGACTGCTAGAGGAACAACTATTAGAGCATACCACCCTGAAACCATTGGTGTGGTTCAGATTCATTGATGATATCTTTTTCCTCTGGACATTTGGTAAAACCAAACTTCAACAATTCTTTGATACTTGCAACAGCTTTGATCCACACATAAAATTTAAACAAACAGTATCTTCAAGTACCATCCCCTTTCTTGACGTACAGGTGATCCTTGATAACGGCAAGATCAAAACGGATCTCTACACCAAACCCACGGACACCCACCAGTACCTAAATTGGACTAGCTGTCATCCGCGCCACCCTAAGGCTGCCATCCCATACAGTTTGGCTCTTAGAATCCGCCGCATCTGCTCGGAGAATGATTTCTTCGAAACACGAGCGCGTGAACTTTTCAACATCTTACTTGACCGGGGTTACAAACGCAAACATATTGAAGAGTCAATTGCAAAGGCAAGACAAACGTCCAGGAGTGATGCGCTACACATGGAAAATCAAAAGAACATCACGGAGCGGGTACCACTCGTAGTCACCTATAACCCAGCGCTCGGATGTTTAAACAAGATCATCAAAGAATACCAACCCATATTGCACGCTTCACAAAGATGTAAGGAGGTCTTCCGTGACCCAACATTGATCTCTTTTCGCAAAGGGAGAAACCTCTCGGACCTACTCACCAGTAAACGATTACCAGCGGAGCCTGACCACCACGCACAACTACTCAACAACATCGCCATACCAGAGCCTCCAGCCAGTACATGCCCAATTTGCAGCCGTAGTTTTCAAAACAACAGAAACTTGAAAATTCATTTCGCACGCACGCACAAGACAACCCTACCCAACAGCAAAAATCAACCCGGATTCTGTCCGTGTAATTCTGACCCAAGGTGTACGTCATGCAAGCATTATGGAGAGTTTACACAAACCATCTAAAGTAAAAACACCGGTGAAACCTTTCAAATACATCAAAACATCACCTGCCGAACAACCAACGTGATTTACGTGATCACCTGCATGAAATGTAAAGAACAGTATGTAGGGAAAACATCTAACTGCATAAGAACACGTGCAAATCAACACCGTTCGGATATCAGTACCGGTAATAAAAACTTCCCAACAGTTAGACACTTCAGAGCGTGTGGGTTACAACACTTTAAACTAACTGTGGTTGAAAAAGTCAGACGACACGATACGGAGACAAGGCGTGCGAGGGAAAATTTATGTATTGAACGTATAAAACCTGCCATAAACGGCTAGTCTTAAGCAGTTAACATTTTGTGCACGCGCGCGCGCATGTCGGTTTGTTTTATTCCATTACGTTATTCAAATGCACGCTGCAGCCAATAAGGTTTTTTTGTTTAATCGTATGCGAGTTCGTATTTGCAACGAACCGCATTTCCGTTAATAGCAAATTTTGAAATGTTGTAAGCAAGCCATAATGCAATAATTCTCCTGAAGAAGGCCGTGAGGCCGAAACGTTGAGAATAAATCTGTCAAAAGTCTTGACTGGAGTCGGAGCTTATTGTTTTACAAGTGAAAATTCTACAAAGACTTTCAATACTGCAAGATCGCGCAAGTGATCCTCCATTCCAGGGCTGAAAGGTCGGAAGCACAAGAATTTAGATTGACGACCGGGCTATTTTTCAATTTTAGCAATTCTCAAAAACAGTATTACCCGACCGTCTGCACAGTACATTTATACCGTACAAAAGTGCACAAAAACAACTTTTCTCTGTCTAGAATAACTAGTACGACTACTTTCCGAATAAAATACAGTTGTTGTTTGTCAAAAATTGCCCGAGAAACTGATTTGGAAATCAAAATTGCAAAAATACACAAACATATTTGCATAAGGCGACGCGAGTGAAGACAAAAAATCTAAGTCCTGTTTTGTTTACATAAAATCGCTTTTCAATGTATGTAATGAATGAACAAACACATAAAAATGGACAACACAATCTTCTTTCGAAAAATTTTATTCAAATCTCCATTAGTTTATGTTTAAAAGCAAAACACGTACCATTTATAGCGCATTAAGGCAGAGCTGTCCTCGATGAAATTCAAGATAACAACACGACTTAATTTGAGCACGTTTCGTCAGTAAACATGTCTCCAAAACTAAAGAGAACACAAAGGAAAAGTAAATCAAAAATTGATATCAACATAAATTCCCATCGAAAAATGCGATTTATTTTACCTTTAAGTCACTGGACTGCTTGGAAATTTGCCACTGAATTGAAACTCCGCTTCTTCGGTTCTGAAATCCGTAATAAAAACAAGGCATCAACCCCGCATTGCTCCTGCATCGATAAAAACGTATGAAGTTTCTCGAAGCAAGATTTCATCCCTGAAAGCTCTTCTTTTCCACTAAAGCGGCATCTGAGTATCCGTCTTGAGTAGCAAGCCGCGAAAAAATGTAGGGAAATAACGGCTTTACTGCTCCGCTAAACACTGCAAAAAGATCCAAATTTTAATGTGTTTATGTGGCGTCATACGCGCATGTTTTGTGACGCCATACGCGCCCGCGAGCTAGCCCAACGCGTACGGTGAGCGACGGCGGGCGGCGGCGGGCAGACAACGTGCCCGCGAAACATTCTGCTAGCCATGACCATAAAAAATGACAGGCATGGGTTCTATGAGTATGGGGCTTCGCAGCGGACCTTCGGCTCGCGAGTGCTCCGCTATAATTAAATGTTACAGAAATCCATGAAAAGAAACAAGCTATTTGCATCCGCACAATTTTATATCTTAAATACGATAAGGATTTACTGCTCCACTCAACTATAACTAGCATACTCTCGCCGGTAGTTTGTGCGTGGTGGTGTTCTTCCCCGGATAAGTGGTATCAGGTCATGTGATAGATCTACGAGCAATTGCTGCACACCTAATCTCACACTTGCCAAAGTCCCTCTGAAGTAATCCTCTGTTTATATACAACATGTTCAGACCCTCTCGGGATGGAAAACAAAGACATACCCGATGCCCAGATCACAGCTTCGAGCGAGTACTACGCTGGGCACGGCGCGTCCAATGGCAGACTTAATTTCAAGCCTGGAGGAGGAAAAACTGGCGCGTGGTCCACCGCGGCCAATGACGGAAAGCAATGGCTGCAGGTGGATCTTGGACAAAGCACAAAGATGACAGGAATAAAGACACAGGGACGACAGGACGCAGACCAATGGGTTACGAGCTATACTGTATCCTACAGCAACGACGGCACAACCTTCACAAGCTATAGACAAGACGCGGTATGAAGTCTATTTACATTTATGTAGAGGGAAGATTTTCTTAACAACTTTCTTCAAACCCAATCACAGTACTTACGATTCCGCCAATCGCAGTTAAAGCAAATCACGCAATTAACAAATTAAAGGGAATCGGAGCAAACGAAGAAAAGACGAAACTATCATTCCTGGTATTCCTAATAACTATGTATAGCACGGAAAGATTACTGTTAACTTACGTTTAAGTTTAACCCATTGACACCTGAACCGCCCGTAACCGCCCGTACAAGACTCCACTGCTTTAAAAAATTGTAACTTTCTCAATCGTGCGAACATTGCCTTAACTAGCAGTTGTGAGCATTGAATAGAAAGTCTTTCAAATTGAGATACCCAATAAATACAAAAAAGTCGGCGATTTTTGCAGAATATCAGCGTTTGAATTTGGACAATAACAAAAATTACCGTTTTTAACGTCATAGAAAAACAACAAAAATCACGTTTTTGCCTTTAGTTTTTTTATTCAAATCATCGTGGCAAACCCAAAAGTCAACATTTACAGCAAAATTCAGTCCTAGTCCTAGCTTAGCATTGATTTTTTTTGCTCTTATTCGTTGCTCGGGCCTAGCTACAGCTTCTTATACTAGTGCATACTCACCTTGCCTCGATTTTCAACACCACCGCACTGCATGCTGGGAAATAAACAGCTTTTTTGACAGCGTCCACAGCCCCTCTGACCCACCGCCGAAATTTCGCGCTTGTTGTGTTCTCCTGTGGTCGCAACTTCCAAAATATGCCGCGGTAGGTCGAGAAATTCATCCAGAGTCGAGTCCCAAAGCTACTTCGTTTCCAGGCGGCCATTTTTCCAGTTCAACGAGCAACGAGCCAAATTCGTAAACGAAGTACAACACCAAACTCGCTTCATTGAGAAGTGGACTCTGAACTACCTCCCAGCTTAATGATGCTCACCAGGCAGCTACTAAAGATGAAAAATGGCCGTGAACTTACCAAAAATCGTAGATAATTCATATTGGACCCTTTATTGCAAATCAACCAAGCAAAATGAGATCGTCACAATGACGTTTCCAGTAAACTCGAACCTTCAGTGTTTTAGAACAGCAGCACTTTCAATGGTAACTCCAAATATGAAGTCACGAAATCCTATGGGGCGTGTGTATGCAGAAAATCACTCAAAAACGTAAAAATCCTCAGGTGTCAATGGGTTAATGTTATGATTGTTTTTCAAAGCTGCAGGTGTTACAGGGAAACAAAGACCGCAACACCGTGGTCTTGCACGTTTTCTCAACACCCATTAATGCACGCTACATTCGTCTGCATCCTAAAACGTATCATGGCTATACTTCCATGAGGATGGAACTCTTGGGTTGTCCGTCAGGTAACGGTTATTTTCCTTACTTAGCCATTAACAAACAGGGTATCAGATTTTGACACAACTGCAATGGATCATGCTACGTGCACATTGAAATACACATAAGCGTTTAGTACATTCGAAGACGAAGATAACGTTTCAATCACATACTGCGAAAACGCCGCTTCACTAGCATCTTCATAGAACGGACTCATTATCTCCACCATAGCATATCAAAAAGCTTTGAGTGGTTCTTATTTTCAGACAAATTCAGAACTAATATAAAACAATCACATTTGGCGCGTTGTATAGTTGAACATTTCTTGGTTAAGTGATGTTGGTTAGTTTGACATAATAATCACCTGTGCAAAGCAAACCATGATAATGGAAAGTGGCTGAAGTAGAATAGTTTTTTCCAAACGCATGGTGTTCAAGTTAAGGACTACAGTGGAACCCCGCCTTACGATCACCTCGTTAATACGGTCACCTCGTTATTACGGTCACTTTTTTTGTCCCGGCGAAACGCGCACCCATACATTTTCTTATAATGAAACCCCGTTAATGCGGCCACCCCGTTACTAAGGCCAAATTTTCATGGCCCGTTGGTGACCGTATTAACGGGGTTCCACTGTACATATTCCATGACCATACACCAACCTGGTAATCAAGTACGACTAATCTATAGGGCTAAACTCGGCTGTCCGTACCCGTATCTATGTGTTTGGCAAATAAATCATTAAATAAACAACGCAATTGGGACAGCCAAAAATCTAATATTTTGTTAACGAGTGCCTGGTAGTAATCTTCCCCAGATTAGTGGCAAGAAGTCGTGTTATCAATCTACGAGCAATTGCCGCACAACTGATCTTAAAGTTACAAAAGGACCTCAGAAATACTCTTTTGTTTGTATACAGTATGTTCAGGCCCACTCGGGATGGAAAACAAAGACATACCCAATGTTCAGATCACAGCTTCGAGCGAGTACAACGCTGGACACGCCGCGTCCAATGGCAGACTTAATTTCAAGCCTAGAGGAGGAAAAACTGGCGCGTGGTCCGCAGGGGGCAATGACGGCAAGCAATGGCTGCAGGTGGAACTTGGACAAAGCACAAAGGTGACAGGAATGAAGACCCAGGGACGACAAGACGCAGACCAATGGGTTACGAGCTATACTGTATCCTACAGCAATGATGGCACTACTTTCACAAGCTATAAACAAAACACGGTAAGAAGTCCATTTATTGAACTTTATGTAGAGGGAGGATTTTCCCAACAACTTTCTTCAAACCCAACCACAGTACTTATGATTTCGCCAATCGCAGTTAAAACAAATCACGCAATTAGCCAATTAAAGTGAATCGGAACAAACGAAGGAAAGACGAAAGTATCATTCCAGGTATTCCTAATAATTATGTATACCAAGGAAAAAATACCGTTGAGTTACTTTGAATATGAATGTTATCGTTGTTTTTCAAACCTGCAGGTGTTACAGGGAAACAAAGACCGCAACACCGTGGTCTTGCACGTTTTCTCAAGACCCATTAATGCACGCTACATTCGTCTGCATCCTAAAACGTATCATGGCTATACTTCCATGAGGATGGAACTCTTGGGTTGTCCGTCAGGTAACGGTTATTTTCCTTACTTAGCCATTAGCAAACAGGGTCTCATATTTCAACACAGCTGCAATAGATCATGCTGCATGCACATCGAAAAACGGTGGGCGTTTAGTCCATTCGAAGCCGAAGTTAACGTTTCAATCACATACATACTGCGCAATCGAAGTTTAACTAGCACCTTCATATAGCGGACTCATGATCTCCACAGTAGCATATCAAAATGCCTAGAGTGGATTATACTTTTAAACAAAATCCTAACTCAGTAATATAAAACAATCACATTTGACGCACCGTATAGTTGAGCATTTCTTAGTTAAGTGAGGCTGGATAAATTGACCTTATAATCACCTGTGCACGGCAAACCACGATAATGGAAAGTGGCTGAGGAAGAATAGCTTTTGCAAACGCTTTGTTTTCAACTCGACGACTACTTCTTCATTGATTATACATGAACCAAACTCTGGTAATTAATTATCAGAATTCTACAGGGCTAACTCTCATCCCATTACGGGTATCTAAGTCAAACGCCAGTTGTATGAAATTTGAAATAAATAATGGTACAAAAGAATACGACGAACCCCAATTTCTCTAAAGTTACTTTAACCCCCTCTGTGCCTTTTTAAAGATATTTATGAATTGCTTTTAAATATTTTAGTGCTTTAACCAGATTAGTCTATAACCAATATTTTACGGTCAATATGATCCAAATTATTTTTGTACCTAATTTGTACGTAAACACCCTAATCTAACTTGTACTAGGCATGACTATTGGGAAAGCCAAAATCTTTTATTTGACAACGAGTGCATGGTGGTGTTCTTCCCCGAATTAGTAGTACGAGGTCGTGTGATCAATTTACGAGCAATTACTGCACAACTGATCTTAAACTTGCAAAAGGCCCTATAAAGTACTTTCTTGTTTGTATATAGTATGTTCAGATCCTCTCGGGATGGAAAACAAAGACATACCCGATGCCCAGATCACAGCTTCGAGCGCGTACGACGCTGGACACGGCGCGTCCAATGGCAGACTTAATTTCAAGCCTGGAGGAGAAAAAATTGGCGCGTGGTCCGCAGGGGACAATGACGGCAAGCAATGGTTGCAGGTGGATCTTGGACAAAGCACAAAGGTGACAGGAATGAAGACCCAGGGACGACAAGACGCAGACCAATGGGTTACGAGCTATACTGTATCCTACAGCAATGACGGCACTACCTTCTCAAGCTATAAACAAAACACGGTAAGAAGTCCATTTATTGAACTTTATGTAGAGGGAGGATTTTCTCCTGAACAACTTTCTTCAAACCCAACCACAGTACTTATGATTTTGCCAATCGCAGTTAAAGCAAATCACGCAATTAGCCAATTAAAGTGAATCGGACCAAACGAAGGAAAGACGAAAGTATCATTCCCGGTATTCCTAATAATTATGTATACCAAGGAAAAAATACCGTTGAGTTACTTTGAATTTGAATGTTATGGTTGTTTTTCAAACCTGCAGGTGTTACAGGGAAACAAAGACCGCAACACCGTGGTCTTGCACGTTTTCTCAACACCCATTAATGCACGCTACATTCGTCTACATCCTAAAACGTATCATGGCTATACTTCCATGAGGATGGAACTCTTGGGTTGTCCGTCAGGTAACGGTTATTTTCCTTACTTAGCCATTAGCAAACAGGGTCTCATATTTCAACACAGCTGCAATAGATCATGCTGCATGCACATCGAAAAACGGTGGGCGTTTAGTCCATTCGAAGCCGAAGTTAACGTTTCAATCACATACATACTGCGCAATCGCCGTTTAACTAGCACCTTCATATAGTGGACTCATGATCTCCACAGTAGCATATCAAAATGCCTAGAGTGGATCTTATTTTTAAACAAATTCCTAACTCAGTAATATAAAACAATCACATTTGGCGCACTGTATAGTTGAGCATTTCTTGGCTAAGTGAGGCTGGATAAATTGACCTTATAATCACCTGTGCACGGCAAACCACGATAATGGAAAGTGGCTGAGGAAGAATAGCTTTTGCAAACGCTTTGTTTTCAACTCGACGACTACTTCTTCATTGATTATACACGAACCAAACTCTGGTAATTAATTATCAGAATTCTACAGGGCTAACTTTCATCCCATTACGGGTATCTATGTCGAACGCCAGTTGTATGAAATTTGAAATAAATAATGGTACGAAAGAATACGACGAACTCCAATTTCTATAAAGTTACTTTAACCCTCTTTGTGCCTTTTTAAAGATTTTTATGAATTGCTTTAAATATTTTATTGCTTTAACCAGGTTAGTCTATAACCAATATTTTACGGTCAATATGATCTCAACTTATTTTTGTACCTAATTTGTACGTAAACACACTAATCTAACTTGTACTAGGCATGACTATTGGGAAAGCCAAAAATCTTTTATTTGACAACGAGTGCCTGGTGGTGTTCCTCCCCGAATTAGTAGTATGAGGTCGTGTGATCAATTTACGAGCAATTGCTGCACAACTGATCTTAAACTTGCCAAACGCCCTATAAAGTACTCTCCTGTTTGTATATAGTATGTTCAGATCCTCTCGGGATGGAAAACAAAGACATACCCGATGCCCAGATCACAGCTTCGAGCGAGTACAACGCTGGACACGGCGCGTCCAATGGCAGACTTAATTTCAAGCCTAGAGGAGGAAAAACTGGCGCGTGGTCCGCAGGGGCCAATGACGGCAAGCAATGGCTGCAGGTGGATCTTGGACAAAGCACACAAAGGTGACAGGAATGAAGACCCAGGGACGACAAGACGCAGCCCAATGGGTTACGAGCTATACTGTATCCTACAGCAATGACGGCACTACCTTCACAAGCTATAAACAAAACACGGTAAGAAGTCCATTTATTGAACTTTATGTAGAGGGAGGATTTTCTCAACAACTTTCTTCTAACCCAACCACAGTCAGTACTTACGATATCGCCAATCGCAGTTAAAGCAAATCACGCAATTAGCCAATTAAAGTGAATCGGACCAAACAAAGGAAAGACGAAAGTATCATTCCCGGTATTCCTAATAATTATGTATACCAAGGAAAAAATACCGTTGAGTTACTTTGAATTTGAATGTTATGGTTATTTTTCAAACCTGCAGGTGTTACAGGGAAACAAAGACCGCAACACCGTGGTCTTGCACGTTTTCTCAACACCCATTAATGGGCATTAATGCACGCTACATCCTAAAACGTATCATGGCTATACTTCCATGAGGATGGAACTCTTGGGTTGTCCGTCAGGTAACGGTTATTTTCCTTACTTAGCCATTAGCAAACAGGGTCTCATATTTCAACACAGCTGCAATCGATCATGCTGCATGCACATCGAAAAACGGTGGGCGTTTAGTCCATTCGAAGCCGTAGTTAACGTTTCAATCACATACATACTGCGCAATCGCCGTTTAACTAGCACCTTCATATAGCGGACTCGTGATCTCCACAGTAGCATATCAAAATGCCTAGAGTGGATCTTATTTTTAAACAAATTCCTAACTCAGTAATATAAAACAATCACATTTTTTGGCGCACCGTATAGTTGAGCATTTCTTGGCCAAGTGAGGCTGGATAAATTGACCTTATAATCTCCTGTGCAAGGCAAACCACGATAATTGAAAGTGGTTGAAGTAGAATAGCTTTTGCAAACGCTTTGTTTTCAACTCGACGACTACTTCTTTTTAGATTATACACGAACCAAACTGGTAATTAATTATCAGAATTCTACAGGACTAACTTTCATCCCATTACAGGTATCTATGTCGAACGCCAGTTGTATGAAATTGAAATAAATAATGGTACGAAAGAATAAGACGAACTCCAATTTCTATAAAGTTACTTTAACCCCCTTTGTGCCTTTTTTAAGATTTTTATGAATTGCTTTTAAATATTTTAGTGCTTTAACCAGGTTAGTCTATAACCAATATTTTACGGTCAATATGATCTCAACTTATTTTTGTACCTAATTTGTACTTAAATACCCGAAAGTTAAGCACTACAAACTTCGTTCGTGTATGATTATGAAGCGAACGACTCGGGTTCGATGCATACACTATTCTGATATTTTTTCTAAGTTTACTCTAAAGGGTGAAATAGGTTTTACTTCATGTAACTTTAAGTGAGAAGGAAAAGTCAGTTTGACAGATGGAAATATGCTGGTAAAGAAGTAAAGACTAACCTCGTTCCCAGAGCTTTTCCTTTTTTCTCCGGCCTCTCAAATTGAGCTCCTGACTATGTTAAATTAAACACAAAGAACAGAGGGGGTAACGGCGAAAGCTATAGTGAGTTCTCATTATTCTTACACCGCCTCATTTGTATAATCTGTTTAAGTTCACGCACATTACAGCTTTATTCTATATTGCAAACAAGAGCTCAAAGCTAAGGTTTTGGGTCAGGTTATTTTTTATTTAGGGGTGAGTCAGTCAGTTATCTGCCGAAATCAGGGTTGAGTCGTGCGCTTTTCATCCAGTTTGTTTACAAATGCCCTGGTTCAACCCCTCCTCTCCCTTCTATACTAAGTTACCCTAAACCATTAATATCTATGTTCACCACATTGTTTTTCATTAAAATATCCTTTTTTAATTTTATATTTCAACTAACACAGAAACTGATTTTCTTTCTTTTTGCAGTTTAAGTTCCATGTCTTCAAAGATTCAGTGTGACCGTGTTTTTGTTTAAATTACCTGAGTGATGTCGACGGTTAATTGGGATGATATCCCGCACCGCATTCAAGTGACATACTCACAACTATTAATTTGGAGGTTTTCATATAACGTCATAAAAAAAACCTACACTATACATCTTACAAAGCCGTTTCTTACATGTTATGTGGGTACCATTGTTACAATCCTTCAGAAAAAGTTTCAGGTTTTAACGATGTTTTGCTTTTGAATTTTAAAGATTTTAAATGTGTCACACTGACACAATTCTTCACGCTATTCAGATAAGTCATGAAAATGAACAAAATTGAACCAGTTGAAAGTTTTTTTTTTTTTTTTTTTTTTTTTTTTTGCATTATAGATGCTTATAAGAAGATTTAATGGAACTTATAGTGAATCCAATATTTTGTTATGAGATTTTGATTTTGATTTGAAGTTTTGGCCGCCATGTTGGTGCCCCCAAGTGCGGCACCAAGATGGCCGCTCCATACATTTCTTACTAAAAATTTATAATACTCGTTCACCTATAACTCTTGAACGAAATGCTTTTGCACTTCAAAATTTGGCCCAGTTGTGTAGTTTTAAACTCTCTGCAATTCTTTAAACATTTTGGAATTTAAATTTGCTTTTGATGCTATTGAATTTTGAAATGTCACTTAAGTGAAAACATCCAATTGTAATGGCTTTAAAGACTTTATAATAAAAGGAAAATGATTGTCTTACTTTGAGGTGACTTTTGTTATTTTTAGGTTTGTTGTAGCTAGACAATCCGAAGTTGTTGTTATACTGTGAAATGAAGCATAGAGCGGTTTTCAATTGAGTGTATTTCTTTGGTTTTGCATTGCTACGCTTTGCTAAAATACAGTAAACACCCACATATAATAACCTAGATTTTTCCACGTTAGCCTAAAAAGGTTCTGATATATTTGGTGTTAAATACTGAGAATTTATATTATATAGGTTCTTTTATATAGTTTCTAATTTCTGCTTGCTGCTGGTCCAAGAACTGCTCTGTATGGGCATGGTCGACTCTTTTTGAACTGGTTTATTACTGTTACTGTTATTGAAAGTGAGTCAATCTACTACTCACTGAAACTATACTTATAAATCTATCACTAGAAGAGGCACTTATTTGTAGACTTTTTGTGCACAAGAGATTCTACACTTTCTGATTGCCATATAAAAACTGTTTTAATTATTTTTGTTCTGAATTTCTAAATAAGGACCTGCTTTAATAATTGAAGGGGTGCGCAGAATAAGGCCCTAAGTGACTTTTGATGTAATGTCAAATTCTCCCTGCCTTTCACAAGAGAAAACAAGGGAATTTGGAATGAGAATCTAGCAGTTTATCAGAAGTCACTTAGGCCTTTTTTCCAGGCACCCCTTCATTATTAGGCTCAACAGGTTCTTATATAATGGGGGTTGAAATGCCAAAATGTTAGCCTACAGGTTCTTAATTACTAGGTTCTTATAAAAAATTAATGTGGGTGTTTACTGTACATGTATCTCACACCACTTTATCAAGCAATCAGAAGCATTTTCCCGCGCTTGGCGCTGGCTATGTGTACTTGCTTGAGTTCTGATTGGTTAATTGGATTGTCTGCCTCTGTTTTGAATGGACAGAGTTATTACTTTGGTTTTCGTTTTGCGACACTCAAGTGAAAACCGCTATATAAGTCATGATAAGTCCTGGGCTTAAATTTGTTCAAAGGAATTTTTGGTGTGGTTATTATCAAAGAAGTCTTATATTGGCGGGTGGTGGTGATGGAGATATTTAAGGGTCTGAATGGAGGTGTTGGAATCTCAGTTATCAGTTTATAAATGTTTCACCATTTATCAACTATCAGTTAATTTTGACAGATCTTAGATCCCAGTCATCAGTTAAAAACCCAGCATCTTTCATCTAACAATTAACATTTTGGTCAATTTGACTATCACTTCAGTAAACCTCATCCATACCCTCCATGCTTTATTAGTAGGAATTTTGATAATACATTTGATAATATGAACCACTTGCATTATCAGGTTTAATAAGTGGTACTAGACCATTACATCATCAAATTTGTGCCCGTTCTGATGTAAAAATACAGGTGAGTGGCAGCTAACCAGGGGTTAAAAATGGCTGTGGTTACTCGTGAGAGATGCTCGCTTGTAATAGAAAAAAAAAACAGAAAAAGTGGTCACAGTTTACGAGAGGTAGTTACACAGTGAGGTTCTGCTGTTATGAGAATTTGAATTTTGATTTATATTTGTTAAAACCTCTCAAGGTTGTCTTTGTTTTTGCTCTATTAAGGGGGGAGAAACTTAACTACAAGGTGGTTGCTATGGAAGAGTTCCTAACGTCATATGAGTTTCTTTACTTCCTCGGCAATGATGTTTGGTTACGTTCATTCTGTTAATGGTTCCATCAAATGTAATGAGTCACAACCATATTTGGTAAGTTACATGACCAGAACATAAAAACCCTAAAAACTCAAACATCTTACATTTTTTTTAATAAAACCAATGTCAACGGCTTAAGAACATCCTAATAAAAAATCTGTAGCATGGATTTGTTAAAATTCACATTATTGAAAAAGCTATGACGTCACAATGGTGTATTTTAATACATTTTCTTTAATAGCTTTCCTTTCTTTTCGCCTAACAGTAATTCCATGCTACAGATTTTAAAAAAAGTTGAATTGCTTATGATTCACCTAAAAAAATCAGATTTTTATCTCTTTTTCTTTCAATTTTTGCGTTTTTTCATTCTTACGCGCAGTTGGGGACTGGCATCAGTTGCGCATGTGCAATGTCGATTTAGTGATGTCTTGTGTTGAGTTTCATAGTTCCCACCATACTAGCATTTTATGACACATGAGAAATGCTAACCATGATTATGTCCCTAGCAATGACTCTAAAACTGTAGTTAAGTTTCACCCCCCTTAAGCTCCCCGGGGGCTTAATTAGTTCAAGTGGGTTTAAGAGGGAGGGAGTGGGGGCGGGGCTTAACGGTGCATCATTATACGATGTCTTCCGAGCTTTCTCGACATGGATAAATGTCTTAAAAACTATACTTTGACTGATCAATGAAGTGTTAAACATTGTACATTTAATTACATTGTACAAATATACATTGAAAAACTCAACTGCACCTCGTTTTTCATCCCACTTCAAGGTGGTTGGATACATGACGAAACACTCTTGCGAGTGTTTGATATAGCTTCTCAAACTGATCGTTAAATGCGGAGAAAACGAAGGAATTAAATCACCAAAATCTATGCAAAAGACAGGGTATCAAAACCACCTTCACGGTAGTGATTTAATTTGTATTCTCGTCATGAATTATTAATGCATTTGAGAATGATCAATGAAGTGTACATTGAATACCGTAATTACGATTATTTTTTGGTACAAGTACCGGTGATATTTCTCCCAAAGCCCGCGAGTACTGTATGTGAAGTCTGTGAACATTTTATAAGACTAATTTTAATACGTTTGGCAGACCGTAAACAGCAAGCACATGTGTGGTGGAGAACGTGATGCTAAATCTCTCTCAGCCGGACTCTGCCGTGGCCGTTAGTTTATTTTCTGACCATTCGATATTATTGAAGGACTGTAAATTAAAATGGTGCGTTCAAACGAGAGAAAACGTCTACTCGAGTAAACAAGGGGCAAACATTTCGTTTAGTTTTATAATAAGCTTAATATAAAGTCTTACCTTTCATTCTTGTTCAATGGCGTATTTCTTTAACTGAATGAAGTTGTAGCATCTCACGTCTCCCTTCGACTATGGGTTTTCAGGATTAAGGACGTCCTGAAGTTGAAACAACGATTGACCTGTCACTACCGGAAATCTTTCTCCAATACCAACATATTTTTTCTGCTATAAACGGTAGAACATCGCCGTGAATAGATGTAGAAAACTGAGCTTTCAAACTAAAAAGCCTTGAAGCCATTGCAGTCTAAAATTTCCCGCGCTTGATGGCGGGTGGCAACCTCGTTCCCATGGCCTCTCTCTCTTCAGCTACGTCATCATCGGGAGAGACTCGAAAGTCCCGAAAACTTTTCGGACCCGAAAAGCTGTGTTACGTGAGAATGTTTACCAATAAAGATTCGGTTTTTGTTGATTTTGAAAACTAAGCAATAAAATCTTACGTTTACTACACAACATTAGCTGATTTGTGGGCTAAAAACTTCAACGCCTTTCGTTAAAAACTACATTTAAAAAATAGCTTCCGGGCCCGAAAAGTCTTCGGGAGTTTCGAGAAACGCACGCCTGGTTGCGGCCGACTGGTCACGTGGCTCCCAGAATCTGGGTGCTAACAAAATTTATGTTAGGGAAAGGGTAGTAAAGTGTATAATTGTCGCTTTAACGAGAAAGGGGAGAAGTATTTTGAGGTATTATCGGTCATCAGAACAAGCTTATAGCCAAGCATTTCGTGATCACAGAAGTATTTTCCACCTGCAACCGGTTCATGTTGTTGTCAGTTCAGCCAAAACGTTTCTGAGCGACGGAAAGCACGTTAAAAAACCTCGTTTCTTCAGGGATGGAAACAAACGCCGCGACGGTCAATATTTCGCACTGACAAATGCCACGAACCGAGGCAACACTATACAGATTATATTTTATATCTTATCTGCAAGCTCAGCCTAGTCCCTAGGCGTTCTCTCTTGTCCCGTTGTCCGCGCGAAGTCTGGGTCAGGTTTGACCGAGCCGAGAACGCCTAGGGACTAGGCTGCTGCAAGCTAAGATTTAGACAAGAATGCAGTACACAAACTACAAGAATTATTACATTCTGGCAAGAGATTGTAATTGTCCAATTATTTTCTCTTGATTCTGGTCAATAAAAGCATCATTTTATAAAGCAAACGATGTGCTGATGTGTAAACATCTGGCTCTTTTTACCTTTGTTGAATTTAGAAGGTGACTCGAGGCTTTCAAAGGTGTACATATTAAAATGTTAAATGCCTGTGTGGAACGAATGAGCCTCTTGACAGGCATTTCTTTCGTCTTCTGTTCGTTCGGGATCAACGAAAGTAGTTATTGACCCTACCCCGATGGAAAATATTTTGTCACAGGCTGGCACGTGACCAGCCGCGTCTCTCCCGATGATGACGTAGATGAAGAGAGAGAGGCCCTGGGAACGAGGTTGGGCGGGTGGCGGGTCGCAGAAATATTTTTTGGGACCACTTTTAGGCCCAAACTAGGATCCAAGCTCCAAGCTGAGTGCGAAACTTTAGCGGTTAGGTTTAGATTGGGGTTTTGGTAAGCTATATATCTAACTGGATTTTTGAAAACCATGTCTAAACTCCACAATATAAAAACTAAAGACTGCTGCTAGTCTTTTTCTCTCGCTGTCGCTCGACATAGTTGGGAACGGTTACCAAGCTAGATCTAAAAGTGGTCCCAAAAAATATTTCTGCTGGCGGGTCGGCGGGGGCACCGCGGCAGAACGTATGCGCATGCGTAAACTTCAAGCACTTCCGGTCCGTTAAACTACCAGGCGTTCGTGCCGGCGTTCGTCAACATCGATGCGAACAGCATAAAAAACATTTCTGCATGAACCAACAGACCTAGATGTTCTAGATGCATTGATGAAAGGACCACAACACAGGTACCGCACAACAAAACCAACGTGACGACGAGAACAACGTGAAAAAAAATGCTCTTGTCGAGACGTTCCGAAATTTGTTCATATTTCGTTGTTGGTGCAAACACCAAACCCCTTGGTGCAAACGCTTAAAACTTGAACGATAAAAAAACTTTTCAACGAAACAAACTTTTTCTCAACCTTTGTTTTATAACTCTTACTTTTTGTTTTCAAACTTCAAGGTACGGGAGTTTTATGTTGTTTACAAGGGATTACAGTATGTCACCGGAAATGCGTAATTCATCGGATGCTCAGTTTTCTACTCATGCGCAGTGCGTTTCGCCGCGGTGCCGTCGGCGGGTGGTGTGATCAGTGACGTCATATCACAGGTTAACCATCCTCTTTTTCCGTTTGAGTGGTGGTCTGTGCTTTTATAACGGCTGTATCGGTCATCAGAAAGGCGAAATTTAGAAACTTTAAAACCGATGAAAATGAAAGAAAAACTCTCGAAATTACTGTCATGTTATATTACTTTGTTGTTCTGTGTTTGACACTCGCCAAGAACGTTTTCTCGAGCTCGCGGAAGTTTATCTTTATTTTTCACGCTGAGCATGCAAGTGCCTGGTCTCACGCGCAGCACCACCCCAGCACACGAGGCGAGTAGTTGAAGGAACAGTTGATTCATTCTTGGGAGACTCAGGGCGGAAATCGCCCGTTATTGAAAACTTTCGTCGCGCCGATTTTTGCCGCGTTTTTACCTCGTTCCAAACTTGTTTCGTGTAGCATAGCTGTCGTTAATTTTGTTGCGCTAAAAATCGTCGTTGCGAATCGTCCCGTGTAACATCACCTTAAAATAGTTTGAATATCTGCAAGTAGTCGCGGCTACTTCAACTCGGTGGAACCAAGACCACAAAACTACCAATAGCAAGGAAAGGAACAACAAAATACAATTTAATTTTTACTGAATACATTATAAAATCTAAACTTTATAAAAATAATTATAAAATATTTACAGCTATATTTTCTACTAACCTCAACTAGAAATATTATCTTCGCACCTCAAATATTTGTATTTACAAATGCAAGTCAGTGAGGCACTTTTTACCGTAATGTACCAAACGGTTTTGCTAAAAAGCATAAATACATTGTACTTGAAACGTTTAATTAAAAAATAATAATCTGATAATTGTCCGAGAATAAAAACGAATTTTACGATACTTTCTGATCGTCTTTTGAATATTTCCAAACATACTCGTTAATGTTAAATGATATATATAAAATAAATCATATATGAACTGCGGAAATGAAATCAAATGAAGAATGATCCTCGCAGTTGTGAACGCAATTTAAGCAATTGCGAAAAGAAGCCTGAAAAAAATTCAGGACTTCAACGGGGTTCGAACCCGTGACCTCACGATACCGGTGCGATGCTCTACCAACTGAGCTATGAAGCCACTGACGTTGGGAGCAGGTCAATTGTAGGTTCATATGTTCCCGTGAAAGAAGTGAGTGTGAAATGATATATATGAAATGATATATATATATGAAATATGAAATATGAAATAAATCATATATATATTCTAATTGGAGCTATTTTAATATACCAAAAGAAGCATTTTTGACGTGCATTGCTACACTTTGTGATTGGCTCTAAAATTACGGGCAACTTTCTCAACCAATCAGAAGTAGCCAATCGTGACTTGCTCGCACTCGTTTTCCCGCGCTTGGCGGCGGCTGCATGTATTTGTTTCGAGTTCTGATTGGTTTATTAGATTGCCCGTGTCTGTTGTGATTGGCCAAAGTGATTATTTTGGTTTGGGTTTTACGAGACTCTATGCTCCATATTTTAACGAAAAAAGAAAGTAAATGTAGTCTTAGCTACAAAAACATTTAACAGATAAACAATGCATTTCGATCGTTTTCATCGGCTTTGGTGTTTAATAACACGACAGATGAAACCATAAAGTATTTTATAATTAAAAAAAAAACGCTCAATGGTATCATTCTACCGCCAGATTCTTTACCATTGGTAGCGCAAGGTTAAAAATCGGCCCGATTCATAAAAATGTTTTGCACAACAGTGACGAATCAAGGAGACGGGCCCGGAACGTCACGCCCTTGTACAATATGTTTTGAATTGGGCCCATTTCAATTTTCACGAATCGGTCGTGAAACGTATGCCAAAAAACACATACAATTCTTGTTGTGATGCCGTCGGGGCCGACAAATTGCACCGTGTAAAGCAGTATATATTAATTCTCATACCCAGAGTCAAACCTCAAAATAAAATCGTGTGATATGGCGCTAACTTTTGAGTTCATGGATGAAACTCTACAACCGGGGCCTGTTTATTATGCTGTTTATTATGCTGTACAAGGTGTTTCTAACAGCTTTCAGGTCTGTCAGGAGCCCATAATCCCGAAGCGTGCAACTTCCATACTGCCTCTGTGAAACGGCGTTTTTACAAGTAGGTGTATTTTTAGACAAGTCTTTCCCGCGAATTGGTATCAAAAAGCCAATCACAAGCAATTGCGTAATTAATAACTATTTACATATTCACATAGCGACTGGAAATCAGACATTCACCACACAGGAATGTGAACATGTGAATAGTTATTAATATTATTATGCAATTGCTTGTGATTGGCTTTCCGAAACCAATTCGCGGGAAAGGCTTATCTAAGAATAAACCTACTTGTAAAAACGCCGTTGCACGCACTTATGGTAGTTGCACGCTCCGGGTAATGGGCTCCTGGTCTGTGGATGAAGTCTTAAAGTGTGACCATTCAAATGTAAGCTTTTGAGTAGTACTTTCCTGTGGTACTGTTTATTATGCTGTACAAGGTGGTTCTAACTTTTGAGTCTGTGGATGAAATCCTAAAGTGTGACCATCCAAATAAAAGCTACTGAGCAGTACTTTCCTGTGGTGCTGTTTATTATGCTGTACAAGGTGGTTCTAACTTTTGAGTCTGTGGATGAAATCCTAAATGTTATCATTCAAATGAAAGCTACTCAGCTTTCCTTTTTATGCTGTACAAGATGGTTCTAACTTTTGAGTCTGTGGACCATTCAATGAAAGCTAGTGGGTAGTACTTTCCTGTAGTACTGTTTATTATGTTGTACAAGGTGGATCTAACTTTTATGTCGTGGCGAAAAAATGTGAAGTGTGACCATTCAAATAAAATGTTATTGAGCAGTACTTTCGTGAGGTACTGTTTACTGTGCTGTAGAGGCGGTTCTAACTTTTGAGTCTGTGAATGAATTTCTGCAGTATTACTATGCAAATGAAAGCTCTTAAACAGTACTTTTCGATGGTATTATTTGTTTCGCAGTATTTTACGTGATAAAATTTTGGACTTTTGTTTAATTTTGATTTTGTGAGTAAAAGGATTAACGATCTCAAACGGCGCCGTGTAAATGGAAAGGGTAACTGCATCGAACCGCGTTCCTGTGAACGCTACCTAACACTTCAGCTTTCGGGATCTATTTTCACCGTGGTGGCAAAGGTGATAACACTCGTTGTCTTCTCGCATTTTGTGCTTGTTCTTTGATCTTTTCTTTCCTGTCTTCCAATTGTTGTTCTTGCGAACCCATGACAAGTTCACTAAAAGAAAAAATATTGATTTAGACTTGAATCTTCCTATCGGAATCATATTGTTTTAGATCACGATACAATTGAATTTATTAAATCGTAACCCGAGGCAGTTTCAGTAAAAGTATCACACCTCGCACGCGTGCCTGCCAGGTAGGGTCCGAATTTCATTTCTCTTGTTTAAAAATGTTTTCAAAAGCTAATTTTTAGTTAGAAGTTAAGTCAAGTCAAAGTCGAAACAGTTTACATTGTAAAGCTTTTTTTATGCAGGACTTGAGTAAACAACAATAAAGCCCGGTCAGTCAAACGTCGAACTTTACATGTGCCGAACCTAATACCTATTTGGGTCGACGCAAATAATTAAGTTCGACAGTAGATTCAGACATCGAACTTAATTGATTCCAACCAAAAGGCCGAACAAAGAACTAAACCCATTAAGGTAAGCGGTTACTGTTATGACCCCAATAAGATTCAACATGTCGGAGATGGCGGAATATAGCGCGGGAAACAACTCGGAAGAATTTCTCCCCGCTAATGCCATCCGTGAAAGAAGAAAAAGGCGCCTAAACATGCAAATGGTGTTAAACCACCTAGTTCCACGTAACTGCAACATTTTCGTTCGCAATATGCGACTGAACTGTCCGCTTTCCAGCCCCTGACAGTTTTATCATTCTCGAAGACAGAACAGAGTACACAGAAGTATTCCTGGCACCCTAAACAAGTATATTTTGTATTCTTAAGGCAAGAGGAACAAGATTGTTCTTCTTTCCTCGCCATTTTGTCAAATTTAGTCTTCTGCGCATGGCATCTACCTAAAATCGAGCGGGATTGTGGAAAAAAAATTATTAATTTAGGTACGGCACATGTAAAGTTCGATGTTTGAACCGGGCCTAAGGAACACTAGCTTACCTGTAGTTAATTTCACCATCTTTGTTTTTGTCAAGGCTTTCTATTAATTTGTACAGTTCGTAGTAATTCATGTCAATTCCTGTTTCCTATTAAAACAAAATAAAAGTATAGTCAAACTTCTCTACAACGGTACCCCGGGGTAAAATAAACTAGGCATACAAACGTACATGGTTGGGCGTTAAGGCGGCTGGGGGGGGGGGGGGGGGGGGGGGGAAGTGGGGGGGGGGGGGAGTGGGGGGGAAGTGGGGGGGGAAGTGGGGGGCTCAATATTAAATAGTAACGTGTGGATCGGCGCACAGTTACATGTAGACTGTGAGCCGTCTCTTATTTTTATTTTACTTAGTCGAGCGAGCACGCAATCTACGAGCGGAGAGGAACGGCTTCGCCTCTACGTGCTTGTAGATCACGCACTCACTTGATTAACTAAAAGAAAACTAAGAGACTCAACCTTGCGCGCTTTTGGTATGGGAAAAATGGCCGTCGTCGACAAGTGGTCGTGTAATTCATACATGTAAAACAACCATGGCTATGGCGGCCAGTAAGGAAATTCCTGACTTAGAAATCAAGAACTATGAAGTAAACGACTGAAATATTTTAAAGCAGGGACTAACTTTCCCCCACGGGAGGGAGTGGTAATCCTTGGAATTTTTGGTAGGGGCGTGCCGCCCAGTTCCCCAAAACCTGACCCTATTTTAGATCAAACTACAAAATCCATACCCGCTTGCAGACCTGACCTCTAAAATCCATACCTGTTGTCAGGCCCGGCTACGTTTATACGCTCTCGTGGTTCACTTCACATAAAAACTATTCCCGTTTTCGGACCAAAACGGCTAAAAAAAAAAACATAATGGGGTGGCACACACCTATAATAGCTTATATAGGGGAGTCCCCCCCCCCCCCCCCCCCCCCCCACCCCACCCCCCAGGACTAACCCCATGTGAAGCGTTACCTTTAATCCATCTGCAAATTCCTTGACAGTGATATTCATACTCTTGTCTTTATCCAGAGTATTGAACAAGTCCAACAGTCTCATTTGATTGCCCTCTATCCAATTCTTTAATATTTTCATTGGTGATGGCCGAGGCTTGGGTTTAAAGGCGGTACCACCTGTGCCTCCATGACTTATCTTCATGCTGGGTCGCATTTGTTGTACCTCTTTACACAGCGCTATGAAGTCGTTATTCACAGTGATATCCTGCATTCAAAAGAAAAGTCCGATGAGCGTTTAACAATCTAAACATACATCTATATTTTAAATACCATATATAAATAGGTGACCTTCATATGGCATATACACAGGTTTTGTCAGCATTATTTTTTTTTGCAAGGTAAATGTTAGGGGGACTTCCCTAGAACCTCCATTGACCATGTCCCTATGTTAGTTTTTTGTGCTCTTTTTCTTTATTTTCCTTACATTTGTAATTCAGCTTCCTTATAAACATCAAGATTTGTAGAGAAGATCGGCAAAATATCGAGTACGAGTTCTAAGAAATGGTCGCCACAGAAAGGAGTTTGCTATTGACAGCCTCTTAAAGTTCCTTGCTCTTTGAATCCATATGTGCATGCATGGCTTCTTTTGCACTTGACTTGCTGAATATCGCTAACATTTTTCAAAAAAAAAAGTAGCCAAGCAAGTTTGGGCAACTTTCACAAATTTGAAATGCAAAAAAAATTATACTTCTCGCACCAAATAAAATATGAAAATAAAAAGACCCTCGCAGTCTATAAGGCAAGTGAAAGAAACCGGATGCTTTACAGACTATCTGTGATTAAGACTGGACCACAGACTTAACCCTTATGGAAAATAAGCCTCTCCATATATGAACATTTTATTAGTATGTCTTACTGTGAGCTCAATCTCAATCAATGTCGATTCCGGGTTGTTTTTCATGGCATTCACAAGAGCATACGCTCCGGGACTTTGCATTGGGTTCTTTCCAACCTGAAACAAAAATGATTTTAAACAATGAACTGTGCACCTATAGATAATCAAAACACCTGTATCAATTCTTACGGTACTATGAGGTCGTAGCAATGTAAAGGGATAACCATAAAACACATGCCTGGATATATATCGCATTCCATAAAAGTACATTGTACTTAATTACAGATATGAAGAAATCAACATCTTCTTGATATTGTGGTTAAGGGATAAGATTACACAATGCCCTTTAGTGAAAAAGCCTGGAGAAAGCACACGTGAAAAGAAGAAAATCAAATTAAAGTGTGAATCAGGAAGTTTATCAAAGGCAAGGAAAAAAGTTAATTATTTAGAGGAAAAGATTTGGAAAGAAACACTAATTAAGGCGTGTCAATTTATAGAACATACATGTAGGAGCCTTCTAGGACTTAGGACGCAAGCTTGAGCGCTATAATAGTTAATTGTCCGACCAAAATCCGAAAATGTCCGACCACTTTTAAATTATGCTCGGACATGGTGACCGAACACAAAAATTACTTAGCTTTGGCCTTGAATGTCTTGTTAACTCATCGCATTTGATTCCAAAAACATTACAATAAGAATTTATGCTGTTTGCACGATTTATTTTTGCTGTAAACGCCTCTCTTGATTCGAGAAAATTCAGAAAAGGCCGTGTCATTTGAAATCGCCCAACAATGCATTGCAAAACTTCTTATAACACGTCGTGTATGCTTACCGATTGTGTCTCAGGAAAAATTCAAAATGGCGGATGTCCGACCAATTTTGTAAAATGTCCGATCAAAAGGGAGGTTTGAAAGGACACATGTCCTTCTAAGCAAGAAAAACTATTTCCAGCACTGGAAGTGATGGAGAAATTAATTGTTAAAACCGATTGAGAATTCGTCTTGGATGATCATCCTGCTGGATGCTTAATTCAGGTAAAACTATATGAAAAACTAATCTAAAATTCAGTTGCATAAAGGTGTTAGTTAATTCTAAAGAAACTGTGGTGCTGCATCGGTGGGGGAGTGAAACATGAAAATTTGGTATTATCAAGTAGAACTGAGTTGTTAAGGTAAATTGGCGACCATAAAAAGATTAAAAAAGCTGATGACTATCAAGCACTAGAGCTATTAAAAGCTCTACAGTGTAAATGTCCGCTTTTTTTAAAAAAAATTAATAGTGACCTTACCAACTCAGTTGATAAAACCAATTCAGTTGATAAAACAAATTTTCATGTAAAGTCTAGATGACTCTACTATATAACATGCGTACTAATAAATGCTATCTACGTATGTTGTTGTGAAGAGAGCCCAGAACAAAATCTATGACTTTTTGAAATTGTTCATAACCCGGCATAGTAAATCGAACCCAATCGAACTAAATTTTAATCGAACTCAATCGAACTCAATTCATGGATTGAGTTCGATTGAGTTCGGCAATCGAACGAAATCGAACTCACCGAAAAGAAAAAAGACCAATCGAACCCAATCGAACGTTCGATTTTCGAACTCGTGATTTGTGTAAAACAGGCGTTGAAAATCCATAACCAGATCTTGGAAGCTCGAGTTACTTCAGCCCGGAGTGTAACGCACGTGTTTTTCGTAAACGAAGAAATTCCGCAGAAATTATTTCACCCCGGCTTTTAGGCCAGGCTTTGACCCCGGTCTACCCCGGTCTGGCCAGGCTCCTGATGCAAGGGTAATGGCTTCAGATGAGCTGTGGGTTGTAAGCTTCAAATGCGTAGTAAAAGGCTACCAGGAATGCCGCTTTGACGTCAAGGATGGAGAAGTTTTCAAGGTTTTAAAGAAAATGGGCGAGAAAGGCCGTGCATTCCGAATTGTAAACTAGCGTGGACAATTAGGTCACCTTCAACGTAAACTGGTTGCTTCCCTATGGCCTGTAAAATTAATGCTTCGATAACTTGGTAAGTAAAGATGTTTGTAAGGGATTCAATAGACCCGGGAACAGATCCAACCGAAACCTTTGATGGGCTTGCTTTGTATAGGTTTACCAGAGCCAATCGAACGCAATCCATTTAATTGTGTTCGATTGAGTTCGGTTTCCGAACTCAGTCGAACACAATCAGATAGATTGAGTTCGATTGAGTTCGATTTGTTCGATTGAATTCGATTTGTTCGGAAATCGAACTCACTGAAAGTCCGGTGTTCGATTTCGTTCGATTGCCGAACTCAATCGAACTCAATCCAGGGATTGAGTTCGATTGAGTTCGATTTTCGAACGTTCGATTTACTATGCCGGGTCATAAGCAAATGAAAAGGAGCAGGCATCTTTTGGCACTGACGGACACTTCACTCAGACAACGGTGCAAACTGTTACCAACCTTCAAAACCTGGAGACATGTGTTGACCATCAATCCTTTGGCCAAATAAACTGCACCTTCAGCGGTTATCCTGTTATTTCTGAAAATACAAAATACAATCATCGAATTCAAGTTCATCAGAATGTGGACATACTGTAGTTTTGCCCAAATTACATTGTATGTTAGTCAGACAGGGTGAAAACCCCGTGCTCATTGAAAATTTTCTAAAAACACCCTATAGTAGGTACATGTACCAGAATCTTTTTTGATTGGCGTGGCTCAAATGGATTTTTACCCCTAACAGCTGGTACCATTAATTGACTGTTTAGTTAACAAGATGTGAATGTACATGAAGCATGAATTGGGACAACAATAACAACCAGTTGTCTGACAGATAGTTTGTCATATTTTTTGGGCTTGATACCCTGAAAGGTATCGCAATAATTTTTTAAGGGTGGTCGGTTTTAGATTTTAGCACGCTACAGTAAGTGGTACCAATCTACAAATTTTGACCCTTAAAAGGTACAAAAAGCACCCCTGTCCTTTTTATATGAGAGTCCCAGCTCCCCCGGGGTGAAAACAGTGAAAGCAAAGTGCAAATCCTTTGTGCACTAATTGATGTCCAGAATTGAACATTATAATAAAAGTTAATGAGACAATTTACACAAAAATAACTAGGAAAAATTGATTACGGTTTGTTCTCCCTTTAAGAATTTGCTTGATATAAAACCTCTTCTGCAGTACTTAATACCATTTGTTTTTCTTGAATTTTGATTTTTGGCACTCTTGGGAGTTTAAGGAGGCTCCTGACCTAAGGGTTTCTTGCTTTAATAGTGTGTCTAAATGATGAACTATTAAAAAATAACGCAACTGGTGATATGAACAACTTTTGGATATCTATACCACACTATTGTCAGGCAATACTTTAAGGGTGCTTATGACATCATAGCCATTACCATGGCAACAGTAAAGCTCTCTGAAAAGACCCTCTAAAACTCAGTTTTCGCTAATTATTTTTAAAACTACATCGCAACTCGGTAACCTATCATTTTTTTTCTCAATTTGGAAAGCACAACTTATTTTCTTTTTTTTGGCACTATAACAAAAATCTATCTAGTGGAAATCAAGTTTTTTCCAAAAAGGTTGTTGTCGGATAAGAAAAAAATTCCGCTAGATAATTTTTTCTCAAACTTTTGTATAGGATAGGAAATACCAAATACTGCTTGCATACAGAATACCAAACAAACTTTTGAGATAAAGAGGAATATTTTATGCACGATTTATTTCCGGTTCGTGCAATTTGACGTGGTATTTTCATTTCCGCTGAGCTGCACGTGCTACTTTTTGATAGAAAATCAGCTGATGCGTGCGTCAATGCATGATGAGTGCATGTCGCGCGCAAGCAGCTGTAAACCCTTTCTAGCCTCCTTAAGGTTAAATTTAGCACAACATACTGGTAGTCCTTTTACTTATTCTGTTTTTTTTTTTTGTGGGGGGGGGGGGGGGGGGGGGGGAAGCGAAATTTATCAGGATTCAACTGAATTTTTTAACAAGCCTTGCAACACTAATGTATTAAGCAGTTACACAGACTTACGTTAAATCTAATTCTCTTAAGGTAGAATTTACTTTCAGTGCTTCACCCATGGCAAGTGCTCCATCATTCCCAAATCCATTCCATGCTAGGTTTAGAGTCTTAATAATAATATTCTCCTGCAGGAAGGAAGACCAAAACAATTCAAAATTTACATCTTTATTTAGGGTTAATTATCTAACATTACAGAGCAGCTGATGGAGGTGCAGTGATGTAGTGGTTAGCCTGTGCAGTGATGCAGTGGTTAGCCTGTGCAGTGATGTAGTGGTTAGCCTGTGCAGTGATGCAGTGGTTAGCCT
Source organism: Dendrophyllia cribrosa (assembly GCA_024195265.1). Lineage (NCBI taxonomy): Eukaryota > Metazoa > Cnidaria > Anthozoa > Scleractinia > Dendrophylliidae > Dendrophyllia > Dendrophyllia cribrosa. Next base: position 32,851,144 of record JAJLRJ010000008.1, on the reverse strand, counting down.
GTGCATTGATGTAGTGGTTAGCCTGTGCAGTGATGTAGTGGTTAGCGCACTGTACTTCAGATCCAAAGGTCAGTGAATCGAGGCCCAGTCTTGGCCGTCATGTTGTTTTCTAAGACAAGCAACTTTACTCCACATTGTCTCTCTCCACCCGGGTGTATAAATGGGTTACTGGTGACAAAATACTGGGATTGACCCAGGGGGGAGAAGCAATATTCCTAGTTGCTTCATGCCATGGAAACCGGGTTAAGCCCCAGCCGAGTGTCAGGGCCACCTGTGACTCATGTACAACTTTACCAGGTAAAGGTGAATACCCAAAACTGTTCTGGAATGATGTTGACTGTAACCAATAAAATACGAGATCATGTAATGGCGAGAGCATCCTTAATTGACATCTGATTGGTCACAACACCAGGGGGGGACTTCGGATTTAAAGTGACAGGGATGTGTAAATGGGGGCAAAAATCAATACCCCTCATTGCTCGCATTTTTTCTCTCCCCTATGGGGCTTGAAAAAAAAACTATGCAGCTAGTAAAATATTTGCATGTATTATCTGTTAAACCATCGAATAGGGTGTATATAGGGACCTCAGGCTAGTTCAATAACATCTATTAATAATTATCGCATTCGAAGAACGCAATCCTAATTTCGTGTTGGTTGTCCTGTGGTTTATGTGCAGTAAAATTTCAGATTTTTTGGTAGACGGTCTTCCAAATGGCCGCCCCTATTGATTTTTTTCAGGGGCTCATTTCCGCCGGAAATTCCTTCGAACGTGTCTCCATAATCTGTGATTACTGCTAGTCTATACATCCCTACACTGTATGTATGTATAAGAATAAGATTATACCTGCCAACTCTCACACCAGCTCATGCTTATGAACCAATTTCTCATGCCTGGTTGAAAAATGTGAGCTATTACAGCCTTAAGTTAATTAACTGACACACTTTCCAAAAATACGTAAATTCGAACCAATGTGAGAAACGAAAAGTCCTGATGTAAAATGAGTAAATAATTATGACGGTACTTTACCTAAATTCTCTGATTTTTTAAGGGAAAAGCACGGGGCATACATGTACATGTATTTATCATTTTCTTCAAAACCTCAGAATTGTTTGGAATGTCTTTGGAAATCTTTGGATATTGTCCCCTCATCTTCAAAAATCCTGGAACTTCCAGAATAAAAATCTCATGCCTTTGACTCAGAAAAAGTTGGCAGGTATATAAGATCACAAAAATAATAAAAGATCATTGTCAGTGCCAACCTTTAAAGATAATGCCACTGCACATGCCCCTTTGTTCCTCAAGTGATTCCAGCTTAAATCCAAATGATCTATTGTATCATTAGCAGCTGATGAAAAATAAATCAAATCAATTAGAATACAGCTTCATGACCTACAGTTACTGTCAGTATTAGCACTCTCTCAACAGTACCTACTGTACCACAAATCCTGCAGTGGAAAAAAAATGTTTTAATTGATGCAACATTTCATAACCCCTCAAGGAATTAATCTAGGGAAAAGTTTCTTGTGGAGGGAGAGAGGGGTTCTGAACTATTTATTACTCCTACTTCTCATAATCTCCCATCTTCTAGTCTTCCTTTCCCCTTTTCTCCTGAGTTCACCCCTCCTTCCCTTCCACCATCACCCCAAACCTAAATTCTTCATCCAGGTGTATATAAATTATAACAATGGGTCCTGAGCAATGACCAAGTAACGTCCCCAATCAGGGAGGTCAAGTAGTACAAATAATATAATACTACAAGATGATTTGTATTACAGAAATCACCTACATGTAGTTAGCACCCCTGGTGAAAATCCTCACAGGATCTTCAGGGATCTTTGAAGATCTTCAAAGACCTGTCAAAGATCCTTAAAGATAAAGATCTTTAAAGGATCCTCTCAGGATCTTTGAAAGATCCTCAAAGATTCTTCATTTGCAATTTATTGTAGAATTTTTTTACAAATATCCTCAAGGAATTGATAAAGATCTTGAAAGGATCCTAGCAAAATATCCTTGTGAGGATCTTTGCAAGGATCCTTTATTTTAAGATCCTCAAGAATTTATAAGGATCTTACAAGGATCTTAATAAGATCCTTTGAAGGCTCTTGCAAAGATCTTTGAAGATCCTTAAAGATCCTTGAAGATCTTGACAAGAATTTAAAGGATCCTTGAAGATCTGAGGCAAGATTATTGAGGATCTTGCAGGAATTTAAAAGATCCTCAAATATCTTTATTAAGATCCTCAGTAAGATCCTCGCAGATCCTCATGCAGATCTTTAAGGATCCTTAAAGATCCTTCAAAGATTCTCACCAGGGTCCACCAAACAACACATGGGCTGCCTGTAGTGACTCTGCCTTTCTTAACTGATTTTAAATCATTGTCCAAGCCAGAATTTTTCTCAGGCAACTTTGTAACTGCTTACATGTAAGTTGTAAACATCATTTTGAGGATTTTTTAATTTCACTCATAACATACATCACATTATTTTGTATAACTTAATAACAGTATACTACAGCTGTATTTTAATTACCTATTGCAGGAGCCAAGTACTGCCCTCCTTTTTCCCCCAGCTGATTATGGCTCAGGCTTAAATATTTTACTCTATTATTATGCTACAAAACAAACAAAAGAGAAAAAATATATTACTTCAATCAATAACTGTTCTCAGAACATAAGTTTTATAAGGCACTTTTTTTCAGAAATTTTACTTTTCATCCTAAAATCAGCTCTAAATTTAATTCCTGTGTGTGTCTTACATGTAGCTTATTACCAAGCATTTCCAACTTACAATTCATGGAAATATTTAGGAACACACTGTACAACATAAAAATAGGGTTTGCCCAATGTGTGATGGTACAAAAAGTCTTTTTAAGGACTTGCTCGATCTTGCCTGGAAAAACACACTTGACCTACATGTAAACTACTGATCAGGGTTCAGGGTTCAATCCATTTAAACTATTCATTATCAAATGGTCACTGTTATACAGGATCACTGCCCCCTGGTTAACTCAGATGGCACAGCACAGGCTAGAGTCTACAGAACAGGAGGTTCACAGGTTCCAATCCCAGTTGGACCAACACTCAGGATCTTTATTATAAATAACTGAGTACGAAGGTGCTACCTTTGCAATGATGTCTGCAAATGGTTAGACCTTCACGTGCTTCAGATGACCAAATAGAAATGGTTGTCCCATCTCCAATGGGGACATAAAAGAACGTAGCACTCAGAGGTTGTAACAATATTCCAGGCTTAGACCACCCTCGGTATCATACAAAGTCATATTTGTTCTTGGGTGGCGTGGGGGTAATGGACCGATAAACATGCAGCTACATGAGGTGCCTTAAGGACGTTCGCGCTAATTGTTTATGCGCATCCTTACTGCGCACGCAATTCGTGTCGCAACATCATGCTACGTCATGCACGAGCGCACGCGCAAGAGAAAAAATCTAAGCACATAAAGGGCTGGTTGCCGTGGCGTTAACTTTGCTTTGATTTAACTCGCTTGGATGGTCGGTGACCCCCGATTTGTTTTTGATAGATAATTTTCTTTGCCAATTCTCGACAGATTGTGAAAAATTGAATAAAAAATCAATGTAGGAAGTTTAAATTTTTTCCATTTTTCTACCCCCGCGACATCGAATCCTGCCAACTTGCGGCTGTCAGAGTTTGCAAATACTGTCGCTTAAAGATTATATTTACCTTAAGGAACGTCACCAGTTGAATGAATTTGCTGAACAGACCTACATGTACTCGCATAAAATTTGGGAAAGAAAGTTGCATTTTAGAGATTCATTTGCAATATTTTAAGACTAACAGACATTGGGGTCACATCCCGTAAGGGAGACCAATTTATTTTTCAAAATTAGAGTCGCCTTTCAGATATCTTATCTTGGAAACGAAGTCGGTGACCCCCTCATTTTTTTGCATTTCTGACACGAATAACTCATAAACCTAGCTGTAGCAAGAGTTTTATAAAAAAATCAATGTTAGAAGATTTTCGCGCGAACGTCCTTAATTAATTCACAAGCTGACATCCTATTTCCTTCTCATGAGTGTAAAGTGCCATGAGAAGCATGTCATACATGGAGTGCCACAATTACAGTCCTGCTCAAATGTAAGTTAACCGTCCCTCGCGTCTTGATCCTCATGCCGCACGATACTCGATGCTCAAAAATTTTGAGGATCGAGTCTCAACATTTTCAAGATGAGTCTTTTGAGTTCCCCACCCCAGAGGTTATACCATAATATTATGTGGAATGAGTTTGTTGTTGGTTTGCATCCCTGCTCTGTGGGCTTTCTCATGCAAGGTGCTGAAGTGGAAATGTGCAGTGTGATTTGCATCCACACTGTAACAAAAATGGAATTTGGTGACTTACTTGTATTGCTTCTGCTAGGATTTGAACTGCCTTATCATCAAAACCATTCCCTGTTTAAAACAAAAACACTTTACAGTGATTCTCTAAAATTTTAACAATTTATTAAAATTATTGCACATTTTTGACAGACTTTCAACATTTTTATCACCAAATATTTTAAACTTTCAATTTTTATTGGTCACATTTTTTTATTCCTTATACATATACAAATATAGGATTCCAATATGGTCATTCTCGTCTTGACTAATGCATGTATTACCTTATTCAACAATAAAGCTTTTGGAAAACATAATAAGCAAGTTATGGCATCCTTATTTGTTTTCTTTTGCCTAGTAATTAAGTCTTTATCTTTTGTCTAATCTGAAATTGTCCAGTAAGAGGTTTGTAGTTATGGTTTGGGTTAGGTAACTTTATTCAAATATTTATATAGTGACTATTTTAAACTTTTCTTACTTAATTGTTTCATGTAGCATTTTAATCCTCGGTGGCATTAGTGTGTACATGTACATGTATATTAAATAAAGTTATCAATCAATTAATCAATCATATTTTACCATTGGCAGTAAATCTGGTGATATTTGAATTGTGCAATAAGATGTCTTTCACTGACTCGGCTCCATGTACTCCCAGCTTGTTTTCTGACAAGTCCTTCAGAAGAAAATGAATGAATGACTTGTAAACTTGACTTTTGTCAATAAAGGTTGAAATACATGTAAATCAATTAATAATTATATAATTATAATAAATCATCTTTGTTTAACACATGGAGAGGGACAGGGGTGTGGCCACCCAGAAGACAATGATTGAGTGGCAAGTCTACAGGTGGAACAAAAATGAGGGTGGAACAGCATTGATCCCCAAGGTGCCAAGGAGGTGGGAAAATGGGGAAAACTAATTGCAACATACAAGTATTGTAATATCATATCATCATGCTAGAACCTGACCACAAACAATGGCAGATCCAGACTTGCTTTCTGGGGGGGGGGGGGGGGAGAAAAAGAAGGTGGTCCCTGGAAGTGACATGGTCTAGATGAATGAAAACTTTCCAACCCCCTAGGCTAGTACAGGTAAGTAAGTAAGTAAGTAAAGTAAGTCTTTAAAGAGGGTTGCACTAAATAGCAAAGCTAATAAACTTGTGGCCCTCTATAAAACTACTCTAATTTACAAAACTATAAAAGTAACGAATTTAGATATAATTGATGAAAATAGCACTTTACAGTTCGAACTTGAATAGACAATAAACTTAAACTAATTACCTTACATTACAAGAATAAGAAATCTAAAAACTAACATTTAAACAATAAAATGATTAAGAAGCTGTTGCTGATTACAAAGTTCATTCCACATTGACTGCTTAAAAGAATATAATGTGTCCCTTTGTCTTAAAGAAAGAGATAAAAAGATAGAGGCTAGCTTCTATCCATTGAAAAAAAGGAGAGGCTGGCCACCCACTCCCACCATCCCACACACACACATGTATACATGTAACAGAGATAATAGTTTGTTCAGCCCTGTGGCTTGCAATAACCTGTGGCCCTTAGATTCAAGTGCTAATAAATTTGGCAGATCAATTATTAGCTACTGGCTGAATATCATACCAGGTCTGAAATGTAACAATTTTCCCGTAGCATTTCAGCAATGTAGCCTGCTCCCTCAGCACCGATCCAGTTATCTGCCAAGTTGAGCTTAGTCACAGATGTGTTAGTCTGTTGAGGTAATTTATAAAACAGAGCTGTCAAGTTAAGGGCAGTGATACTAAATTTAAGTGTACAAAATAGGTTTTAAAAGTTTAACCACACTGGCATATCGATGGCAGATGACAGAGAAACCTTAAAATATTGTATGTTTAACCTTTCCCTGGAATAAGCTGGTGAAAATGATCTTCATTAAAAAGGCTTCTATGAGCCAACTCATGAACATGAAACACTCTAAATAAAAGACTGACTGCCTACCAGGGCTTGAAATTAACTTATTCTTACAAATGTGTAGAGGCGCCAACTGGCGACTAATGAAAGTTTTTGGTTGCCAGATGGAAATTTTGGTTGCCAACTTTTTCCAACATATGTACAGTACTTTCACATGCAAGGAAATAAAACCATAGCTACAGGCTGTACATACATGTATAAAGTCAAAATCTCGCCCAGAAAACAGATAATTTATACATGTAAAATCGTGCTTTGGCACAAAGTCCAGTTTTATAATGGTAAATAAATGTAATGTAATTAGCACACTAAGATTCACCTTTTTGCAAAGTTTAAAAAAAAAATTGGGAAGGGGTTCAGAGCCACCTTAACTTTTGTAAAAATTTGTATCTTAATATGATTCAATAATAAAAAGTTGGGGTCACCAAGCTCATTTTTTAGTTATAAGCACTACTTACAGTAAAGCTAAAATTAAGGGTGTTTTTAACAGGTTATACTGTTACTATAGTAACCTGTTGTGTCATGGCAACAACCATAACTTGTTCAACAATGACCGACTACTAATGGAAGCCCTGCATATACTCACCACTAAAGCTATCGCTATTGCCTTCGCACCCATGGGACCCAATCCGTGATGCTTAATATCAACCTCAGCTTGTTGCATGTTACGATGAAAAAATGAAACTGGGATGACTCCTGCATCCCGGCAAGCTTGTAGGTATGTTGATCTTCCCGTCACATCATATTCTTCTTTGCCCTCTGGAAAAGTAACAAAGTGGGTAATCGCTTTAGAATGAGGATGAGGATATTGACTGTGTTGTTTCACCACATGGTCAAATCCACATACACTGTAACTAATTGAGTCTTGACAGTTTCCCAATCCATTAAAATTACAGTCCAATTAACTAGAGATTGCTGCTGTATTATCAGACAAAGAATTCATCTGTTGCAGTTTATCTCCCCACAAGCTACATTGTAACAATGACAGTATGATGCATAGAGCTTATTGGTCCTGTGAGCTTTCCTAATCATGGAAGTGTTCACATTTATGGAAGTCACTGTCAAGCAGAGGTTTGAAAGAATTATTGTTTTTCTTTTGTGCAGAGCAAAAAAGGTGGATTTGAGTTGATTTTTTTAATGAATATCTTTATTATAAAAAACAATTCAGTTTCAAAAAGTATTATTTCAAAAAATATATTCATTTGATACAGTGGCGAAAACAATCTACATTTTATTTGATTAACATAAATGGATTTCATGAGTGCCCTGAATAACTTTTATAAGCTTTTACGTAATAGGTAGCTCATGCAATGCCATCAGACCATCCTTTTGAAGCTTAAATCACGGAATCCTATTTTGTTGACTTGTTAGATTTTTATACTTTAGATTTATGGCTTAAACGAATAAAAGTTGCCAGTGTATTGTAATTAAAAGTGAAGAGAAGAAATCAACACCGATCGTCAAAGCAAAACACGTATTCGTGTCTTGTAGTCTTGAAATATATATAAGCTCTCATTTGCATACTCCTACACGCTAAAACTTTCACGATTCAAAGCGATACAACTTTGTAAACCGAATTCAAGCAAATAAACTTAACAAAAGCTTAAGTTTCTTACAAAATATGTTTACCAAAGTGAAGTTCTATGCTAGCGTAGACTCGAGGGATTAAAATAAGCGTAATTAGCTAAGACTGCCTTTTCAACACCACAATAAGTTTGTAAACTTTGCAAAACGAGTTCTAAATGGAACATAGAATAAGGAGTTGAGGAAATCTGTAATGGCCTCAAAAGACAAAAAAGCTTGGAACAAAATGTTAGTTAAATAAACACTAAGGACGTTGCATTTGTATAAGGCAGCTGATTTCCTAATAAGTTTACACATGTATTGTAAACTACACCCGGGACTAAAGGTTCTAATTAATAATTTGAATTCACGGCTTCTTTTATTAACAAATGCTTTATTTTGTCAGCCAAACTACAATCAGTTTTTGCTTTGGAAAGCTGGAATCTCAGGCTTCTAACAAGCGGCAGTTGTTATAAATTTCGAAACATTCTACCCACCGTCCACTTCCAAATCGGTATCCCAGTCTTCATCATCTTTATCTTCTATGCTGCAGAAAAAAGTATCGCCTTCCGGAGATAACGAACCAGAGGACTCCCTTCGTAGAACGCCAGTTGGAGGACTAAGTGCTGCCTAAAAATCGGACAAAATAATAAAACAATTTCCATCGTGTGACACCTGAAAGTGTTGTGAAAATAGAACGCGCACTTCGAGATGACCTTACCTTGCGAAAACCAAAGGGTGAACTTGAAGCGCTCGCCCGACTTAGAATGACAGAATCTTTCTCCGATGGTGACCGAATCGGAGTAGAAACTCTCTCCAATCCTTCTTCCATTATTTAGTCTTTTTTAGTTTCAAATATTCCGCTCAAATGATGAACATTAGCGCCTTCAATATCTTACACTTATCTGATCTGTCACATCAGAGTTGAATGCTCATACGCCTCGCTTCCACGATTGCTCATTTCATTCTATGTTGCCATAACAACTCGTCAACAGTTTAAAGTGAAAAGAACTTTTGATCAGTTCTATCCCAAATAATAGAGAAGCAATTTAGGTCTATTCACAGGAGAACGATAACAAAATCTAAAGAAAACATAAAAGAAATTAGGAGAAACAAGTGACAAAGGAAAAAATTTCAAAAAAATCCTGACAGTTGCGTGACGCATACGTGACAGTTATTTAACGGGTACGACTGTGATAGGACGTGACAGTTTGATAGGTTTTCAGTAATGATCAGCACTGAACTATCCCTAAAATTTTCCCCCTTTTTGACAAAAAAATCATTACCAAGTTTCAGACAAGAAAGTGAAACATTTTAAAAATAATAATACAAATTCAATTATACCACATTGTTCATTGTACACGAGTGTTCTAATAAATTCCATCTTTGTGCGTGTGTGTTTTTTTAACGGCGTTATTTTATTATCATTCTCTTTATTTTCAAAAGACATCATTGTTGCTGCCGGTCCGAGTGGAGAATGGGAAAGAAAGAAGAAGAAGCCCGCAGTGACGTCTGGGAAGCTTATGAATCGCAACGTCACGCAATAGAAAACGAGTTTGCGTCATAACCACACGCCATTTTGTTTGTGAGGTCTTACCATAAGTGTTGCGTTCGTAATATTTTCAGTATTTTATAACAAGAAAAAAGTAGTAATGCCTCGTGGTGGAAGACGATCTAGCAGTCGATCATCGCCTACCTTTGGTAGAGCGCCGCCTCCAGCCTCCCGAGCGCCTCCGAAGCCGGCTTCGAGCGTTCCTGCCGCCAGACCCGCGTCCAACGTGGCTCAGCCCGCACAAGCGGCACCTCAACAACCTGGACTTATTGGACAAATGGCTTCCACGGCGGCTGGTGTAGCGATCGGTTCAACTGTGGTATGTTATTGTACTGAACAAGTAGTTGTTGTCGACATAAAAAGGACAAATCCCCAGGGATTGGGAAGGCAAAAGAGACAAGTGGGCCTATGGCCCCTGACTTTGAAAAGTTATGGGCCATTTGGTAAAAGTATGGGCCGGATGAAAAGGAATACGGAAATGATAAAGTGCAATTCGTGATACTATGTAGAGTATTTTACTTATTTTTGCAGTTTTTCACTTTTCCTCGTGTCTCGTAATGCTGCTTGTTTTGAATGTTTTGCAACCAGAGGTCATGGTATTTTTTTGGCCATGTTTGAGGCAAATCTTACAAAACATGGCATCTCTTTCATACACTAGCCACGGCCACAAAGTTAACCACTTCGACTGGAATTTCCTGTCTTCGTGAAGCTTACTTGCAGGCCTGGAACTCGTTTCGCAAGATGGACCTTGTCCTTCAAACTCGACAGTCGTATCTTTGTTGTTTTTATGTTCGCGTCAGTCTCGGCCGACTCGGCGTTCCATTCCGTGTTAAAAAAAGTTGAAAGTTTTCTTTGGCCTTGAGTACTATCTAACTTCGGTAGTTTCTTGGGAGGCATTATTTCGATTTGAAATGCAAAAGAAATGAATTTATTTAAACTCAAAGCACATGTCAAGCCGCGGCAGAACCTCGTTTGCGAGCTGAGTGCGAGTAGAGGTCTGGGGAAGAAATTAAACGAACACGAAAGATCGCCGATCGAAGAAGCAAATACACAAGTCAATATTTCATTATTTTATTTGTTGTAACACAAAATGAATACGGATATTGAACTGCTTATCACCTATTACGCGACTAGGGCGCATGTTGGGCTCGGTAAGCAGTTTTATAATGCGACATTTTTAAATTTTTTGCGCCATATGCGCATGGCGCACGGCCTTCCCGATCCCTGAATCCCTGTTGCATGTTGAATATTTCTTTCCTGTGTTCCAAAGCAATATAAGCTTATTATACTTTTTTTCTTTCCTGTGTTCCAAAGCAATAAGCTTAAGCTTACATTATACTTATATTATAAAATGCACAACTACAATAATTTTGGTAGATGTACATTTTAGGGAGCGATTTATCGCGTTCGAAGAACGCAATCCTAATTTCGTGTTGGTTGTCCTGTGGTTTACATGCAGTAAAATTTGAGATTTTTTGGTGGCCGGTAAAGGAGGATTTTTCAGGCATCCCATGATGCAACGCGAATGAACTATATTATCAACTGAAAATTGCGAGACCAGTCATTTGCCATGGAGTTGCTCGAAGCGAGCGCATCGTCCACTGCATAGATTTTAGCAGTTAAACATATATCACATCGTCCAATCTGGCTTGTTGTAGGTTCCCAACGGTATTTAGTACATGTTTGCCTCCCCAAAAAGTAAGAGAGCGGCGACTTTGTCTATTTCTGAACACGGACAAATTGAAAGGCATCGATGACAATTTAGACTTCGATTTCCGGATTTCCGGTAGATAAAAAAATATTGCCATCTTCCATATCACTTGTAAAAACATGAACATCAAGCGATTTATTAGCTTCGAAGCAAGGAAAGTGTCAAACGATCATATGATTTGACCAAACTCATAAAAGGAAGCTGCAATTGCACTAAATACGATTTTTCCTTCGACTACAAAACCCTAAACAAAGAATCTACGCGATCGAAGCGAATTTCAACAACGTTTTGGCGCCGATTTTGACCAAAACTCAACGGTCATAAATTCCAACAAAACGTGGGGACTTAAGGGGACCTTGTACTGCATTTGAAAGAGTCACTCTCCAGGCACTATCAGGCGTAATTATATGCTAATGTCCCCAGGATTTAAAACGAAACACGGCAAAACAGATCAAGGGTTAAAACACAACAAAGAAACGAAGCGGATCAGCCATGCATGCCACTCGAAACAAAGACAAAAATATTGCGATACATAGACAAACAGGCTCGGATCAAATGATATCTAAGTAAACTTTAATGTATATAGAAACCAAATAACGATTTGATTCACCTTTTATCGCGTTGGAAACGAAGAAAACGTCTCACGAAGATCAGTAAAATTTCACCATGTGTAGGAAATTTGACACATCAGGATCGATAATTACGCGCTAGGCGTCATGGGATACCTGAAAAATCCTCCTTTGTGGCCGGTCTTCCAAATGGCCGCCCCTATTGTTTTTTTTTCAGGGGCTCATTTCTGCCGGAAATTTCTTCAAACACGTCTCCATAATCTGTGATTACTGCTAGTATAAAAGTATAGTTTTCTTTACTCTATAATACTGGGAAATTATTGGTCAACTTCAGCACCAGCTTTTTCCCCAATGCAGTCTGAACAAGCTACAGTTGAACCTTCCGCCCGTAAGCGACCACCTATAATATGCAAATTAAAGCCAAGGTGCTCATTTACGAAAGGCGTGTAGCTGTTCCCTTGACACAATGAACATTACATCAAGATCTTTCTCATTTTGTTGCCATGCTTAAAATTTATCTTCTTTCTTTATTCATCACCACACATGTTGCTTTCAACATTGCTGATCCGAGCAACTTGCAGGACGAATGTCATATATGAACCTAGTACATGTAAATTGCCACAAGTCTCTTGTAGCTCACTGGTTAGAGCATCTGACTGCTGTATAGAAGCTTATATGTATGATTCCTATCAGGGACTCAGATTTTTTCTTTGTCTCACACTCGCGACCTGATGAATTTTACATCTTTCTTGTTTTATTACCAAGCTTAACATTGACCATCTTTTGTCATTTATCACCACACGTGATGCTATCAGCATTGCTGATCCTAGCAGTATGCAGGATGCATGCATATAAACTATGAACTTATTGACCTTCCGGCTTGCCATGTGTTTGTTTGTAGGGTCATGCTGTTAGCGGCGCTCTGTTTGGTGGTCATGGTGGAGAATCAAACCAGCCAGCATATCAGCAAGATGCAGCAGCAGCACCACACCAAAGCTATAATCAGCCAATGAGTGGACAGGGTCCATGTCAGTTTGAAATGCAGCAATTTGTTGAGTGTGCACAAAATCAGAGAGATATCAGTCTGTGTCAGGGATTCAATGAGGCGCTCAGGCAGTGTAAACTGGCAAATGGTAAGAAATGTTTGGATAATTTTAATAATATTAAAAATTTATCATCTCTCTTTATTTAGAAATAGTTAGCAGTAGTCTAATCCCTTGACAATGCCCCAGATATTCCCCTAGAGTGGAGAGCTGGGGGAGAGAACACTCCCTTGCATGATTGTATAGAAGTTATATAGGTATGTCCAACCCATTTTGGTTCAATTTGGCGGTATTAATTTAGCAGTCAAGTCCGAAAATGGGTATTATACACTGTATATTAGGGTTGAGGACAGAAAATGGGTATCGATTTAGGGTTCAGAGGCCCCTTACATAAAAGTTCCAATATCTTTTCAGACCCGGAATTATATTTTGTAGTTTTTAACCTTCAAACCAGCCCGACTTACATGTATTTCGTCAACTTAGAATTTTATTGCTTAGCTTTCAAAAACAGCAAAATTTAAATCTTTAACGTAAATATTGTGCACATAAAACGGCTTCTCAAGGACTTTTGAGAAACAGGCTCCAGGTCTGATCAAAGGGTTCTCAAGAGCCATCTCGTGAATACGAAACAACGTAAGGTTAAGTCCACAGATCAGTTTTAATTTTCCATGCTGAGTTTGAAGTCAAAGAATTGAAGAGGAAAAAAGACTTACATTGTAAAATGACCGAACCATCTTACTGTGACATAATATATGCATTGTGTGAAACGAGACTGTCAAGACAAATGAACGACGTAATACGCTGGAGAATTGAAATACAGCAGTCATCTTTTTCTATACACTGATGAATTAAAAAAGTTTACAGATGATGGAACAAGTGAAAATTTGCATATCTGTTCCCATATACTATATCTCACTCAACATTTCACATATTGGTTATTGAATTAGGGGTGGGATATGAAAATGGGTAGGGGAATTGTCATTTTTTCAGCTGAAAATGGGTAGGGAAAATCACATAGTTTTGTATGGCTAAGGGTTTTAAAAAGTGGGCCAGAGAAACCCATACAGTGTACCTTTATTCCCACTCATGGAAGTTTGGGAGATTTTTACCCTTCAACACCCAAGGGTGCCTAAAGTGAAAATTGTTTTAAAAAATCCCAAAATACTACGCAACTCGTAAAATAGTTACACGTATTATCAGTATTTTATTCTGTTAAACTACATGTATCGAATAAGGTGTATTATATATTACCATGCCAAAGTGCTGCCAAAGAGATTTCATTTGAATGTTCACACCATAGAATTTCCTTGACAGACCCATAATGACTAAAGGAACTAAAGGGTTAAGTTGCTGTAGACCAAAGTTTTAAGAAGTGAGGAAAGGCTTTGGTTCATGTATTGTGGATCTGGACGTGCATGTGGGGGATACACATGTCAGTAGTATTTGCCATAATCTGATTTGTTGATGAACAATTTGATGAACCATGCTCTGGGCTTAAGTAAGTAAGATATAACCAGATTTGTTTTCCCTGCCTGTCTGGTAATAATTTTGAAACAGATAAAAATGTAAAGGTTTTTTGCTATTCTCTTTTAGGTCTTTCATAAGGAGTGCAGAATGGGGTCATTTCAGCAGCTGCTATGCTTAATGTTCTGGTGGAATCTATGCACTTTTCCCGCCTTTAAAATGATCAAGACCTCTTTTGCCTTCTTACATTTGGAGGTTGCAAGCAATTCTTGGAAAAAGACATTGCATTCGGCAGTTCACATGGTCTTTGGAATGGATTGTGTTTTTAAACACTGACAAAGAATAAAATAATGATCTTTTAGCAGAGTCAAATTGGTGTTGTGATTAGTCTAAAGTGTCCGATACTTTCTCTTCGGACTGGTTGCGATATGTAGAATCTTGCGACAAAACTCTTCTTGCTTGCATGATTCAAGGTCATAATTTTATGCCCGGGAGAACCAGGAGTAATGGGTGTGTACGTGTTTTGCGCGATAACTTTTTTCCTGACGAAGAAATGACGCAAGATTCTATTGCCGCACAAGCACGCGCAGTGCAAACCAAGACATTGTTTCTCATAAACGAGCACGGTGACCTATCCTCTTTGAGTTAAAAAGACTCGTAACTTAGGTGGCCAAATTTATTCCAATCAATTTGACCACGTGCCGCCACACAGAGCTGTCGGTCTTGGAAATGGCGTGAGACAATGTAACAACAACAACAAAAAGCATAAATTACTGTACCCTCCCCCGAGCTCGAAGGCTTGATTCACGAGAACCCACTTTTAAAATGTGGAAACATCGTTGATACGGACAGTTTCTGTTTTTCCCCACGATATCTGTATTACGGGGTTCGACTATACTTATTTATTCGCAGGCCAAAGATAAGTCTGTCTATTGGAGAAATATTTCACTATTCAGTGGCGGATACAGACTCCACCGTACATGTGTAAGTGCAAGCTCAGGAGGGTGCCACCCCTGACTCCTCCCCTAGATCACCCTCTCGTTTTTAGATCTCATGTGATTCATGGTTCGTTTTAAATCTTTTGAGGTAAGAAATTGAGTTCCATTAAGAACAGCTTCGATTCCCGGGAGTGCTTATCGAAACCCTTACCATATTTCAGATCAAACTATGTGATTTCCCTTACTCTATTTCAGACCTAACTTAAAATTCGATACCCTATTTCAGATGTAGACCAGACGCTTATATCGATACCCTATATTTCAGATCCCTATAAAAATGAGCGGGACATGTCGCGTCAGCGTGACATGTCGCGTGACATGACATGTCGGTCAGCGTGACATGCCGTTGCAGCACGTACACTCTGATACATGATCGCAGCTGACCCGAGATGAAGGAACTGCTGCGGCTTGCGTAAAACATTTGAGAAGGGCTCAGGGACCCGGGGGCGGGGAGCTACAGGACCAATATTTGGGTATAGGGGTGCCGCTGAGGGTCTGAGACCCTGATCCTGTTTAGGACAAAAAAAAGAGAAATTACCAACCCTGTTTAGGACAACACCCGCCACTTTAGGACCCTGTCTAGGACAAAGGAATTATAACTGGAACCATACCCTGTTTAGGAAAGATTCAGACCCTGTTTAGGACAGACTCACATTAAATTATATTCCCTGTTCAGGACAAAAATGCCAAAAACCATACCCTGTCCAGCGGCACGTCCCCGTATAGGCCAAAAAAGGGAGTACCTCCCTCCCCTCCGGGCTCAGTGAAGAACTCCAAATTGCCAAAAAATGGCAAGAAACCGTATACGAGAATCCCGCTGCTTGTACGCTGGATCCTTGAGGATCTGCTTCAGCCAAAACAATTACTATCACAACCAAGACTCAGCTGAGCTATATAAAGATTTATTGCAATATACAAAATTCAAAGGGGACAAACATCAAATAAATGTGGCTACTAAACATATCTGAATTTCGTAACTGTTCATCAGTAGGATGCCTAAAATGTGTGCAATTCCACAATGGGTTTCGGCTCCATTAAATCCTATACCAATTGTAGAACATTTTAGGAGGAGCCACCCACAGTGTGAGCATTGCTACTGAGCAACCCAGCATTGCTACTGAGCATTGCTACTGAGGTTTTGAGGTTTTCATTGCTACTGAGCATTGTGAGCATTGCTACTGAGCAACCCAGAAGCCGGGAGTGGCGGGTGGGTTGACTCACTTACAAGGATGGCAAAGGACGAACTGATAACTACAAGATACTACAGTTCTTCAACTTAATGTCCATGTAGCAGATAAGGAAAATTCCTTTGGCTAGGGTTACAGATACTAATTAATACTTTTAACGGTGTCAATCACTAAAACCCTCTTTAAAGGGGCATTGTCACGCAGATTTTGCTGTGTTTTGGTCAAAATACACTAAATATATGACAAAGTACCTTTGCTCAAACATAAAATTGCTTTTAGAACACCAAGAAGATAATATCACGTGATTTCTTCAAGGAAGAACAAACCATAATAAGTTTTTCTGCGATTTTTCCACGACTCTTGGGAGGAACTTGAAAAAATTGGCCAATTTTTTCAAGTTGCAATCCATTTCCATCCTGGCCATCCGCAGCCAAAGATAACGAATACTAGTTTCTGTGCAGTGATAGAGTATTTGTTAACAAAACTGAACCATTATTTTAAGGTTTCCATTGAAACAAATATGTTTTTTGGCTTTTCAAAGTGATACTAAAAATAGGTGTCAGTGTCCCTTTAAAACAAAACTGAAAACAGCGTATATTTTGTTTAGTGCAATATTTCAGCTGGCCAAACCAGCGCTTTTCAACTACAAGATGTAACATCTTATACCTGAAGAAGGCTGGTTTGGACCCAGGCGGGGAGGGGGGGGGGGGGGGTACTTTGCAAATTTTGGGGTGAGGGTGAGACCCTTAACCTTTTCTAGACCATTTTAAGCTGCATTTTGCAACCCTATTCTAGACTAAACACCGAATAACCCTACCCTATCCTAGATCTATTCCAGACTTGCTATTTTCCAGAAACTGGTTCACTATCACAGTCTATGATGCACACCACTGAACAGAGGTCAGTAAAAATGCCGTACCGATTTTCAAATGCCATTTGCCAGTAAACCTTGTCTAGACTAAATTTTAATTTGCCACAAGCTACACCGCGCTGACGAGCCCCAACAGGGCGAAACAGCTGTCCGCGGTTGCTACCCTGCTTTATCGGTTTCTGTCGTATTGGTGTCTCGCAAAGTCTACTTTTTTACGTAGTCAGATCAGCCTTGCAGTTTGTCGGTTATGTTTGTACAAACATACCCTATTTCAGACCAAAAATGGTCAAAATCGATACCATATTTCAGATCAAAATGGTTCCGACCTCTAACTTATTTGACATACTATCTAGCTTATATAAGGGAGTATCCCTACCCCAACAGCCCCCTTCCCGGGCTTTGATCCCGGGGGGGGGGGGGGGGGGGGGGGGGGGGGGGGGGGGGGGGTACTCCCCCAAAATACCTATACGCAGCTATACGGGTATGTGCCGCCCAACGGGGTGGTGATTTTGGGACTCCTGATCTAGAACGGGATCTCCATTTTAGAGACATTTCCTAGAACTGGGTATTAAAAATTGACCTATTTCTAGAACGGGTATCATTTTGAGTGCAAATTCTTTCTCTAAAACGGGGTCGAAATTTGGAGACCCGGGCGGCACATACCCACCCAAAATATATCCGAGTACCCCCCCCCCCCCGCCCCCGGGGGGGGGGTTGATTACCCTGGAAAACTTCCTCTTCGTCGATTCAAATTATTTATATTGAAAACTACGTAGACGATATGTTCGACAGCAATACATTTGGCCTTCGGTGTGTTTGGGACAGCTGACTCAGTGAACTGGCAAAAGCACAAATAGACTACGAGTAAGGACGGACTACTCGTAGTCTAAAGCACAAAGAACATTGCTTCAAATTGCAACAAAAAAGGATCACATTTTTTTTTTAAGTATCTAGACAAATTCTGTGACCTTTACTCGCCGGCTATTGTTGAATTTATTGATTTGTGTGACGCGTGCCGGCGGCGCGTGGCACGTATTCTACAGCCTGAACTGGTCACGGAATATATCGGGTATAAATTCAAAAGGACTCTTCGAGTCTTTACAATCGAGTTCACCACCGGGCTGCGATAGACGCCTCCTTTGAGATCGTAACAACTCTGGTAAGTTGTCCGGCAAACTATAACTTCAGTTAAACAATAACACAAACTGAATGCAAGGTAGGCTCTACGGCAATGGGCTGATTTGATTTGGCGGCCAATATTTCGGGTAACAAAATTAGCAGTCCCCCAGGGCCAGGGCTATACTGAATTTGAATTTCAAAAATACATGAGTGGTTAATGATTGACTAATTAATACAACTGAAATCATGATAAAAACGATACGATATTTACAATAAAGGCAATATATAGAAATTTAAATCAATGTCCGGCCTTTCGTCGGTTTATGCCGTCTGCCGTGGTAAAGTTTCACCTCTATATATGAGGTATGCTTCTTTTTCTTTGCGGCGGGATGTGCTGTGAGTGGGTTGTAATTCCTGAGTGGGACGGAGTTCCATGTCTGTGATAGAGTGGCCAGGTATGTTGAAGTGGAAAGGGACTTCTGCTTTGGCATTAGCGTGAAAAGGATTGTTGCCTGTGTTCAGTATTAAAAGCGTTCGCGAAGCGTGCGTTTAGTTTCACCGATGTACTGTTTTTTGCACTTTTTACATTGGATCATATAGGTTAAGTTCGTAGAGAGAGTTACATGTAATATGATGTCTTATGTTTCTTGTTTCTGTGTTGGTGAAAGTACATGATGTGACTTCTTGAGTTGCAGCCCCAGGCCCCCCATTCCAGGCCCCCCATAACCCCCATTCCAGGCCCCCCATATTGGACCCCCCATACCAGACCCCCTATTACAGACCCCCGATACCCTTTTTCTTCACGTTAGGGAGGGAGTACCGTAGAGTCCCGAAAGAAGCGGCCCCCGTTACTTTCGGAATTATCAGGCGTAACCTGGTAAAACTAAATGTGAATATTGATATTAAATTGGCGAATACAACGTTGAGACTGTTAAGCGATTTAATGGCAGAACGAATATGACATATTCTTCACCGAGTGGAACGGGACTGGCAACTTGTTTTTCCTGAAAAATATTTCCTAATTTAAGGTTATATACTGTGAATTTGATGCCTGTTACTGCTTGGCAAGGTTAATCAAACAGGACCGAATCTAAGTAAATCGCCGGTAAACGAGCTTAGTACACACGGGACCTAATATGGTAAGTCGGGGCCTAATATGGTAGGTCGGGGCCTGATATGGTTTGGTCGGGCCTGATATGGGGGGGGGGCGTAATATGGTATGGAACGTTCCAACCTTATTAGCTGGCTTGGGTGAATTGCCGGTGTTTGTGAGTTTCGCACGAACGAACAGGTTACGAAGATTAGGTGAAAGACGGAAAGCGACAAAGGGTACTTCTTTGTAAATTTCTTTCAAGCGTTCTGTGGAGTGAAGAATGGGTTGTTTCTTGCGGAGTATATCTTGAATGTTTAATAGCAAAGTTGGGTTATAGGCGTTCTTTTAGGGCTTCAGTACGAGGTATTTGTTTCTCTCTTGTGATTTGTTGTTTTACAAAGCCTCCTTTGTATCCTCGTTTTTGTCACACAAATCACACAAAAAAGACGATCCCCTACAGCCTTGCTCTTTCGTTTACGCCGTATTTGCTCCACGGACAATTTCTCTGAGCGCCGATGCTCTGAATTACAAACTTGCTCTACAAAACGTTGTGTATTTCTATTTCTATCGTAGACAGTCGGGCCAATAACAATGAAGTTCCTTGTGGTGGTTCAGCTTTTGTCCCATCTCCTTCTTGCCACGAATGCCTGCACGGAGATCCGATTGACCTCCGAAGATGGCACGGTAGTCGTCGGACGAAGTCTGGAGTTTATAATCGATCTCAAGTCGAACATCATAGCGGAGCCCAAGGGACATCCCCATACTGCAGTCATGTCAGACAATTGCACTGACTATCCACAGCCAATGACGTGGCAAAATAAATATGGCATCATCTACCTTGACGGTTTGAACCTGTCCGCTGTTGCTTCTGACGGGATGAATACCGCTGGATTGTCAGTGGGCGCCCAATTGTTCCCTGGCTTTGCCAAATATCAGGTAATAAAGCCTGCCGGACCTCGTGCTTAGACTCCGGCGGCTAAGAGGGCCAAGCGGCTCTGGGGACAAGAATGGAGTTAGGATACCCTGAACCTCGTTCTCAGGGTCTTTCTGCACGTTCCCTGAACAAAGAAGAAGAGGAACCTTGGGAGCGAGGTTGCTCTTCATCTGTAGCTGTTACTATGGTAACACAAACTCGTGAAAAGTGGCAACAGCTAGCGAGAGGAAAATGGGTGCGGCTAAAATCACTCTACCTAAGAGAGGTGACAATTTTTTGGCTAAAATGACGAAATTTGATTTTAGACACCCTAAGCACTACCAAAACATGAAATCTTGAGAAATCTGAGAAATGTTCAGAACACATTGAAAACTATAAGTTATGTATGGCTCGCTCGCTTTCTTTTAGATATTTAGAGAATTACCATGTCCGGGGGGGGGGGGGGGGGAAGAACTCCCATATAAAATTGACGGAGGTGCTCGTCGTACCTTTTAGAGGTAAAAAATATGCTAAAATCAAAATGACCACCGTTGAACTGAAAAAATATTACGGAAACTTTCAGATTTGTGCTCCTTAGGAGTAAAAATTCATTTCAGCCACGCCCATCAAACAACTTTTTGGTACCTTTAAGGGTGTTTTTCGAGCACCCCCATCATTTTTATATGGGATCCCTCCATTGCCATATTTATAAGAACTTATCTTTGTTTACAAATTGTTCACAAAACAGGAAGTCTCAGAGAAGATGTGCGCAACACCGGCCATATCCTCGTTACAGTTTGCACTTTGGATTCTGGGGAACTTCGCGACCGTCGCAGAAGTACAAGAGGCCCTGGAAAAGGAATCGTTCCCACTAGTGTTTGAACAAAAGCTCAAATTGGAGGACAAGGAGTATACCTTTGAACTGCACTACTCCGTCATCGACAAAACTGGGGCCGGCATTGTCATCGAGTTCACTGACCAGGGAAGGAAAGTTCACATTAATACTATCGGCGTGATGACCAACTCTCCGACTTATGACTTCCACATGATGAATCTTCGTAATTACGTTCATCTGTCCAAATACGCACGCGACCCTTTGGTTTTGGGTCAGGATGAGTTTAAACCTCTTGGCGAGGGAACCGGTTTGCTCGGTACCCCAGGGGATTTGACGTCAACCTCGAGATTTGTGCGTGCTGCGACCATGATTCACTTTGCCGATCCAGTAAAGACGAGCGAGGAGGCAGTCAACTTGGCTGTTCATATCATGAATACCGGTGATATTCCCCATGGTTTTCTTTCCGACCATAGCCGCCCAGGCTACTCAGACTACACAAGCTGGATCGTCGTCAAGGACCTCAAAAACAACGCGCTTTACTACCGCACCTACGAGGATCTGACTGTCCGTGTGGTGTACCTTGACAAGGCGCAGCCGGGAAAAATGCTCAAGCTCACACTGGCATCACCTATTGGGGGCTTCAAGGATACAACTGATGAGATGAAACCTTTAAAAGGGCACACTGAACTGTAAGGAACTCTTAAGCGATTGATTTTTGTTTATCAGTGAATTAGGACATCAAGTTACAAATCACAAAATCAAAAGTAGAACGCGAGCAGTCCATCTTTACTTTGAGGAAAATTAAATTCGCGCGAGCAAAACATGCGAGAACACGCGCCATCTACCTTTGTCAGTCTTTTCTTCTCTCCGCCGCGTGTTGCGTGTCCCGTGTACTTGGGTATTTCGCTCGCTCGACTAGCTCTGCGGGAAGAGAGGCCAACTCATAGATATATAAAACACAGTTCAAAACTGCTGAATTAACTGTAGTTCTGATCTTTATTGGGTTAACTGAATTAACTGATTTGTATAATTTAGAACACAGGTACAATTAAACGTTGGAGCATTTATAAGTTCGTGTAAGTTATACCCGCAGTATCAAGTAAAAACCCGGCAAACATCGGGGCGACGAAAGGTTTTAAGAACCGGAGAATTTCTAAACTTTCGTCGCGCCGATTTTTGCCAGATTTTTACTTGAACGAAATGCTCTTGCGCTTCAAAATTTGGCCCACATCTGTAGTTTTCAATAATCTACAATTTCATAAACATTTTGGAATCGAAAACACCCTATGCCGATTCCTAGATTTAACTGTTCCTTTCCGCAAATTCCCCATGCGACTCCAAGTTCAAACACGAAGTTCCTGTATAAAAGGCTTAGCTCCCCCCTCTATTTCACACCTTTTGGGTGTAAAATGCAATTAAGGCATCTTTCAGTCACAAAACGTGGTTAACTTGCGCGTCCTTTAAATATAATTTGCTTCGCAAAAATCTAATTGAACCAAGATTTTACCTAAGCAAAAAAAGAAATGGAAGTTCATAAAGACTTCTGATATAACTTTCATATAGTTTTTCCAAATTGTGTTAGCGATGGTCTTAGTAATGACGCATGTTATTTGTCAGTTGTTAATGTTTCAGTGGTTGATTGACGACTGGAGGTGAGGTCGCGACTAGAATGGATACTCCAAAATCAGGTTGGACCACCCCGGACAGTTATTGAGAATTATATAACGTCATGTCGACACTTAGAATTTATTTTCAATAAATTTTTAAGTGTAAAAAAGAAAATCTAAAATCCCCACTCAGGATTGAACCTGTGACCTCAGCTAGGGTTAGGCTTACATAGCCTACCGTACCAGAGTACCATCTAGCTCCTCGCGTTGTTTAGGCCTAAATTTAACTATATAAACTGCTAACCCCAACCTCAACTGCAAGCTAACCAGTTACTCCGTTATATAAGTCTCAATAATGCGTCGGAGGTGGTCCAACCTGATTTTGGAGTATCCTTTTTAGTCACCACCCTGTAGGTGAGAATGACCAGGCCAGGCTCCTTTTATACCGAAAGTACTGAAGTGTAAAACAGATTTGAAACAAGCAAAACATCTTAGCGTGACATAAATATGCATTGTGTGAAATGAGACTGTCCAGACAACTGGATGATCAGTATAATTACACAGAGGAAATAAAAAAGTTTACTTTAACAATCATCTTGTAACATGTAATACGCTGGGGAATTAATTAAAAAATTTTACTAACGATGGAACAAGTAAGAATTTGCATATCTGACCCCATATACTATAATTATCTCGCTCAACGCTTCTCGTATTCACAAGATAAAAGGAGCTAATTATTTTTTACTCTGACTTGAGGGGAAGTCAGATGATTTTTCCAAGTCGAGTAGAACCAGTAAAATAATGGATGTTAAAATGTATTTAAAATCACTGGACTATCTATTGTTTGTCTAATTTTTGTCACTCTTTTGTCAGCAGCTACCTCCACTTTACAAATAACTAATATCAATGACATCAACAGATAAGACAGAAAATAAGAAAACTGAACTATCTGATCATGTACATGTATGTATTTTGTAAAATCAGTGTTCCAAGTACAATGTATCAACATTTTAATGTGGATATTTTATTCATGTATTTACTACAATTAGTTGATCTTAATTTCAAATGACACCTGGAGGTTTATAACTTCCTCCAAGCTGTTTTACATGAACATTGTAAGGAGTATGATGAATGATTTGGTTTTGTGTCTACCTGCGCCTGTGCATAGTCACTTTGCTAAAACCGAAAGCTGTAACAATAAGTTTTTTAGTTAAAAGTGTAACAATGAAAGTTGTTTAGTAAGTGAAGCAATGAAAGTTGTTTATTGGTCGGCCTGCCTATAGTCAGTTTGTTTCTCTGTAAGAAAATTCTGTTTCAAGTGGTTTGTAGCCTGCGGCTAAGTGTTTCTGTTTCAAGTGTTTTTGAGATTAAGAGTTTAGATGAATTGATTAAAAGGTTGGCGCTTTCTCGAATGGCTTCACATTTAGAAACATATCGTGCTCTAATGTTAACCGAAGTCTTGAAAAATCCATTTGAAGTCCACAGATCGGTTTTAATTTTCCATGCTAAGTTTGGAGTCAAAGACATTGCTTCGCTCATTGACAGATAAAAATGACCAGAAAGTGACGTCATATCACTTGACATAGCAACTTCAAGGTCATAAGAGAGCAGACAGCAACTAACTATTATCAATATCACGAAAC
The DNA here is from genome assembly GCA_024195265.1 of Dendrophyllia cribrosa. Classification (NCBI taxonomy): domain Eukaryota; kingdom Metazoa; phylum Cnidaria; class Anthozoa; order Scleractinia; family Dendrophylliidae; genus Dendrophyllia; species Dendrophyllia cribrosa. The sequence continues at coordinate 32,826,677 of JAJLRJ010000008.1, read as the reverse complement.
TGAAAATCAATTTACAACATAAGAAAAAGGAAAATGACGAAAGACTGATTAAAGATTTCAAATGACGTAGTAACGTACGTGACGGATCAACTTGTGTGACCGGAAAAACGACTGTAAAACAAATCATAACAATTGGATTAATTCCCGTGCTTTAAAGACACTTGCGAGATCGTAAAGTTGGACTTTACTACTCGTAGAGTTCTTGTTAATTGTAACAGTGAAAGATGTAACAATGATGCTACCATTTATTAACAGGCAACCAGAAAGAAATTTAATTTGCTTAAGGTCAATGTCACACAACGACCTTTCCACACTTTCTTGAGACTAATTCTGTAAAATCTGACACTTCGAACATAAAATCTCTGAACCTTTAAATATTGTTCTGTTAGACACGAAATTGATGACAAATAGGCGAAAAAATCATTGCAACCCACCAGGTGACCTAGAAGAGTTGGCGATCATTTCAGTCTTGAACGGTTTCAACTTAGAAGACTATAAGGGGACAGTCTTAACTTTCAAAAGAAGGAAGGTTGACGAGAAGCACTTGTTTGTCATTCACGCGACTCTGGTGTCAGTCTCTTTTCGGTGTTCTGAAACGCGTTCGTTCCCAGTCTTTTTTACACCGAAAACATGACAACTGTTCAACGAGTAACGTAGGATATTGTAGCCCGAAACATAAAGCCATAGCCCAAAAATATTCTTCTTAGCTCAATCATGAGAACTGTTCAAAGAGTAACGCAAGATATTTTACCCCGGAAAACATGAAGCCATAGCCCTGAAACATAAATGAAGCCCGAGAACAAACAACTGTTGAACGAGTGTATAAGAACAGCCCACGGAAGTGCAGCACACCCTAAAAACATGCACGTTAACGACAAAACGAACTGTATTTTAGTTCCCCAAAAATATGATATGGTGTTTTTATTAAACAATTAAGGTTACATTGGTTATGCGGTAAGAAAATCAAATGAAAATCTAAGGAAACCAATCAAATTATCCACTCGACAGCTTGAAAACTTTACGTTACATTGGTACATTGTGGTAAGAAAAGTGCATCGTGTTCGTCAAAAACCCCTACTTATGAGAAAATCAAAGATTGCAGTCTGTTCAGTTTTGTTTTTTTAACAGTCACTAGGCGTTGACTTTGTACATTTTTCCTTTGTAGACCGAAGCAAAAATCTTGATATCTTTGATGCCGATCGGTTCAATTGCAAGGGGGTTCTGCTCCAGAATTGTAAAATTAGCGAGCTTTCCTCCTTCAATGGTTCCCATGATGTCATCAGTGCCCATAATGATAGCTGCATTCTTAGTTATGGCCTGCATACCTTGATACGGCGTCACCTTGAGATCATCTCTGTAGCTGTTATCGTCTGCAGTGACTCGGTTGATAGCGCTCCAGGCCAGCAGAAGAGGCTGCGAAGGCGCCATAGTGAAGTCGGAGTGGAAAGCTGTTACCACGCCCCTGTCGAAGAGCCATTTTATTGGAACCATGGCGTGGGCCCGAGCAGTACCCAGTCCCTCTGTGGAGTACTTGTCAGCCAATGCGTAGAAGTAGAATGGGGCTGCTGACACTATTAAACCCAACTTAGCAATTCTATCGGCTTGATCTTCGGTGAAGTAGCCAGCATGCTCGACTGTGGTTCGGTGGTTTTCTCTTGGGGATTCCTTGCTGAGTTTTTCAACAATATCCAGTAACGTCTGCATGCCAAGGTCGCCATTGGTATGCACATGGATCTGAAAGCCGTTCCTCCAGTACACTCTCATCATCTCTTCCAGTTCGACCGGTGGAAAGATCCATTCACCATCGTGACCATCCATGTAGCCATCTTTCATTTGCATGGCCAGCGAATAGAACGCCCCGTCACAGAGAGCCTTCACATGGTTGCTGTAGACGATCACTTGATCGTCGCTGAAGTTCTTTGCAAGGTCTTGAATGTGCTCCACGGCTTTTTGGTGGTCTCCTCCGTACGGCTTAGCGCAGTTTCGTCCGCTGGCGACACAGTAGGTGGAGAAATGGGCGATGTCCTTGTTCTTTAGAATCTCTTCAGTTCTTTGTTTCTCCATCTTCTCATCAATTAAGGGAAACTCAAGATCGGCGACTGCGGTGAGCCCACTTTGGTGAACGCACTATAAAAGAACAACCACCAAGTAAACTAATAAGAAAAATGTGAAATCTTTTTATATATAGACTGGTAATACAGTGATCTTTCCTAAACGTTCGCATATTTTTTTAACATCTTTTTACTATCTTTTAATCAAATTCATAATTGATATTTTAATACGTCTTCTTTGGAATTTCACAAGAATTTCACTAAAAAATCTCTGCTTGTTTGATCGGTTGGGTGTCATGTGTTGATGGATTGCAAATATGGACGTGTCGGATGTGACTCCATTTCCAGAATGGGTATCCTGTGTTAATATACCTGGGTATCCTGTGATTAGATTGCATACATTGAAATGATAGAACGGATGAATTTGGAGGGTCAAATACCCAAATTTGACCGCAATTATATTATTTGCTATATTAGCAGCATGTCTCTGGTTTATTAGGCTGTGTTTTGTAATTCATTGAGGTCACTTTACGATTTAGAAATTAGAGTGATTATGTCAACAAGTAACTTTCTCGATTTAAAGCAACTTTCGAGCACCGTTTGGGGACATTTTTGAGCAACTTTTTAACAATTTTGGAAGAGAATCTGTGTCTAACCCTAAACGAAAGGGTGTTTGGATTATAAAATTGTATAAGTAATAAGAACATTTCCGATAATTGTCCGAAAAATACCGACATTCCTGAAGATCCGAAGATACTTCGATTGCAGACAAACACTTTTTAACCCTTAAACTTCCAAGTGCTCGAAATCCTCCCTTCCCTTGCTCTTTTTTGCGACAGTCACAAGATAACGCCCAAAAGGGGCGACCTTTTTGTGGTAACAGTATACGAAAGCAGGAAAACAGATGGTCTTCCTAAGGTTCGGTAAGATACACTGTGAAGTAGAAGGGATGGCAAATAAATGTGTAAGTATTTAAAAGGATCACAAAATTTGGCAAAAGTGTATTACACAATATTTACGAGAGCTTGCTGTTGGACGATAATCCACGCGTTTAAAAATTGACTGTTTTTAGGTGCAATAGGAAATTATTTTTGAGTAATCCTCCGAAAGAGAGGATTTTATAATTGTACCTAATTTTGTTTATTTCATACCTTCACCAAATCATCGTAGCCAGCCATCATCATGGGCATAACAACGCTGCTGAAGTACTTGGTCGCCATTACCGCGTCCAAACCCATCTCAAAGAAGTGGCCGCGATCCCAGTCCACTTGAGGGTTATTTTTCAACTCTTCTTGTTTGTCTGCGTCGAGATTGTCGCGCGCGTAAGTGTTGAGGTAGACTTCGTGAAAGCTTCTATGCCATACCGCGATAGGCGTCTTTTTGGCAATGTCGTTTAGCCCGTCGATTACCGTCCTGCTCATGTCGCCATGAAAGTACTGGTGATAACCCCAGGTTATCAGGAACTTGTCGGTTTTAGCACCTTGTTTGTTGTTGGTTAAGATCAGATCGTTTAGGCGACTTCGGTACTCCTCTTCGGTTCTTACACCTTTGTAAGTGTCGCTTGGAAGAACCCAATCGAAAGGTGTAATGAAGTGCATTTGTAAAATCAGGGCCGCCATGGACGGATGAAGATGAGGGTCGATATGTCCCGGCATCATGGTTTTGCCTTCAAGGTTTACTTCACTCGCGCCAGGGAACAAACCTTTCGCGTCAGTCAAGCTTCCAGTAAAGGCGATTTTTCCACCTTTTTCCACCACAGCCTCGACGTACTGCGCCGTCTCTCCAACCATGGTAAGGATGCGACCACCGAAGTACAGCGTCATTTTGCTTTCGATCTGAGAACGTTATTTGCTTGCAGCGAAACCGAGCACAGAGACCTTCAGCGACAACTATGAACACCGTTCAGTTCACCCTGGTATAAATAGCTGTGTATTAATATAAGTCCGCCCATTAATCCATCCACTTTTAAAACAGCCAATCGTCGCGTCGGCGTGCTGATTTACTATTTCAGGAACAATTCTTTCATTTGGGAATAACTTTCATTACGGCCCGGATCGCCCTTGGGACTATTTTGTACATTTTTATCGGATTTCAATTTATTTAAGTGCCTAACTTGGCAAAGACAAGTGCGACCTGCACTTTTCAGAGAAAGTAACTGGGCAGACAAATAAAACTTTAAAAACACCGCCGTCCTCTGATTGCTCCTCGTTGCACGTGCAATTCGTTCGTCTTTATAACTGAAAATCACCGCAAAGACAAGGGCGACCTACTTTCGCCAAGTTCAGAAAGTTCCGACAAAACAGCTGAAACTTCAAAGGAGCCGAAGTCCTGCCTTTTTTGGCAGGACAACACGCCCGTCCGATCCATTCCAACGCACCGGGTGAATCCAGATAACAAAGCCTTCTTGACTTACCATTGTGCTCTTCCTTGAGAAAAACAAATCCATATGCAGCACGTTTCTTTTTATTCAAATTTATCACGGCGAATGGCAGTGTGCAAAAACAAGCAAAGAAAAAGGCTTAGAAATAAAAGTACTTTGTGTTATTTTGATATCGTATCATGTTTAGCGGTGTTCAATGGCGGTTCGAAGTAATTACAAAAAAAAGAGAGGGAAAACCAAGGAAGCTTCATACCGCATAAAATGCATACTAATGAGAGTTAGTCACGTGCGCATCTTCCGGTTCAGTAACTACGAAAATAATAATTTTGAAAAGAATGTGGAAAGAATTTCCTATTGTCTTGCAAATGTTTTTTTTCTGTCTTCCAAATGTTTAGCTCAGAATTTGACAAGTTGTCTCGGAAAATTTTGTACTTCAATTTCTGTCCAAATTGTCGTGGACAATTCAAAAGTTGTCCGCAAGTGTGTTTGTTTTCGATTCTGTGTTAATTTCACCTTCCAAACATGTATATATTAGCACTCATATGCTACCGACAAGGATTATGTAATAGTTTCCCTGGAGTATTATGAGCTCTTTCACGCACGTTGTATTATGTGTTTGTAATGTGTTTTTTGACACTTCGAACTATATAATTATATGTCTTTTTAACTGCACTCAAACGTTTGTGGTGATCCACATGTTTGCTGGGAGGTCTTGGTGCACTCCGAAAGATAAATTCGATCTACAAAGCAGTTTGCCTTTGTTGTTTGCAAGGACAGACTGACTGAAGCAACGTACAAGGTATGGAGTATTTTTAAGGTCTGTTATATAATTAGCAAGTTAAGGAATGCCTATATTTCAAGAATCTTTTCTTTGAAGCGTGTTTTCCTATCGCTTGGAGTTTGCGTGTTTTTTAGCTGCTCTATTACAAAGTTTAGGAATGTGCTTTACGCATATAAATATACATTGCTTTACGTATATACGATAACTTGAATGTCTTTCACTACGTAAATATAACCATTGAGCATAAAACTCTTTTCTTAACATATAACCTGGTCCGATAAAAGGTTTCTTTGTACACATATCTGAAACATCACTAACACAAACCAGTTACAAAACGACATTCTAACTGTGCACCCAACAATTCGTCATTAATTTGGGAGAAAGTCTAGAAAGTCTACAGGCTGCTCATGAAGGAACGCCGATATTTTCGTCATCAAGTTGTTGTTTAGGGTACGTTTGGTAGCACGCAACTATACTATAACTATTGTCTGTCTGTGTTTTTTAGAACATGGTATCTTTAAGGTCCAAATAATGCTTAAACCTCGACCAGATTAGTCTCCTTTAGAGGACGACGACCATTCTCTGCCTTTCATGTTTGCTAGGATTGAAATATGCCGTAATAGCTGATCCAGGATTTTATGTTATAAAAATTGAAATTCGCAGAAACTAACGCTCGCAAAAATTGAGGCGTTCTATAATAAGGTAAAAGTGATGAGTGTCATCGTCGTACCCTTTACAGGTTAAAGTTCGTGATTTGGGTCAACTAAAGGTATTTGAATCGAAAGTGAACACTGATGGAGTTATTGTGATACGTTTAAGGGTATTAAGACAGAATAATATGCTGACAGGAACAACTTTTCAGAAAGAATTGGTACCTGGTAGAGGTAAAAATTAATGTGAGCCACACCCACAAAACATCGAGTTTTATATGGGAGTCCCCTTCCCCGGGCCCGAAGCTTTCCGGGCACGAGAAGAAAAATAGTTCTCATGTTTATGAATGTTGAAATTGGCCATTCAACATGTTTTAGCGGCATTGTTGGACGGATTACAGACAGGCTGTATTCCGTTCAATAAGCTGGGACTCAAAAGTTGAACGACAACAGTCAATCGTTTCAAGATCAGTTGAACATTTAACATGTTGTACATAGCATTGCTCAATATTTGTTAAGCAACAATGGTTGAACGATGTTGAACCGTGTATTATTCGCTTAGGAAAGTGTATTTTTATTTCTATCGTCGACAGTCGAACCAATAACAATGAAGTTCCTAGTGGTGGTTCAGCTGCTGGGTCATCTCTTTCTTGCCACGAAAGCCTGTACGGAAATCCGAGTGACCTCCGAAGATGACACTGTAGTCGTCGGACGAAGCATGGAGTTTATGATCGATCTCAAGTCGAACATCATAGCGGAGCCCGAGGGACATCCCCATACTGCAGTCCTGTCAGACAATTGCACTGATTATCCCCAGCCCATGACGTGGCAAAATAAATATGGCATCATCTACCTTGACGCTTTGAACCTGCCCGCTGTTGCTTCTGACGGGATGAATACCGCTGGATTGTCAGTGGGCGCCCTCCTGTTCCCTGGCTTTGCCAAATACCAGGTAATATGTATAGATAGGCTGAGCCTAACAGCGTCGCTCTGAACAAGTTAACTAAGGTGAAAGGTCGGAAGAACAAGAATTAAAATTGACGACAGGGCTATTTTTTAATTTTAGCAATTCTCAAAAACAGTATTACGCGACCGTCTGCACAGTACATTTAGACCGTACAAAAGTTCACAAAAACAACTTTTTCTCCGACTACAATATTAAACTAGTACGACTACTTTGTCAAAAATTGCCCGAGAAACTGATTTGGAAATCAAAATTGCAAAAATACACAAACATATTTGCACAAGGCGACGCGAGTGAAGATAGAACTATAAAATCGCTTTTCAATCTATGTAATGAATTAACAAACACATAAAAATGGACAACACAATCTTCTTTCGAAAAATTTTATTCAAATCTCCATTGGTTTGTGTTTAAAAGCAAACCGCGTACCATTTATAGCGCATCGATCGAGTTCGAGCTGCCTTGGATGAAATTCAAGAAATCGATACAACTGAATTTAAGCACGTTTTAAAAAAAGTCAATCACAGATAACAACAACAACAACAACATTCTTTATTTATGCATGATAAAAGTTAAAGCAAAAATCTTGCTTGTGGGGTCGTGTTTCTAGCTACACTAATTGAACATAAACTTAAACTTATAAATTCCCATCGAAAAATGTAATCTGTTTTACCTTTAAGTCCCTTCGCTTGCTTGGAAATTCTTTAAATCTTCGCTTTTTTGGTTGTGAAATCCGTAATGAAAACAAACAAACAAACATCTCGGATGTTGTGTGGCGTCATACGTCCAACACGGGCCGCCGCGCCTACGAAACATTCCGCTAGCCATGACCATGAAAAATGACGGGCATAGGTTTGGTTCGATGAGTATGGGGCTCCGCGCGGGCCTTCGGCCAGCAGAGCTCCGCTAATAAAAGCCTGCGTGGTAGGCTCCCTGGGGGGGAGGGGTACTCCGGTGTGTTCTTGGGTGGTGTACCGCTGAGACTCTGAAACCCTTACCCTATACCAGACCATGTTCAGCTGATTTTGCAACCCTATTCTCGACTAAACACCCAAAATCCCTACCCTACCTCATATAAAAATAACGGAAGTGCTTGTCGTACCTTTTTAGGGGTCAAAATATGTAGGTGGGTACCGCTTAGCCGGGTGCTTAAATCTAAGATAACCACGTTACTGAATTATCGAGGTACATGTTAGGGTACTGAGCCCAAACAATATCACCAAATATGTGTCGTGTTATTTAAAGAATTGGTACCTCTTATGGGTAAAAATCCATTTCAGCCACGCCCTTCAAACCAGATTCTGGTACCTTTTAGGGTATTTTCCGAAAATCTCCGACGAGCACCACGTCATTTTTAAATGGGGGTCCCTCTCTCCGGTTACCATGTGCCTTAACAATACCATATTTCTAGAAACATTTCTTTATTCATAATACAGGAAGTTACAAAGAAGATGTGTACAACTCCGGCCATATCCTCGTTACAGTTTCCACTTTGGATTTTGGGCAACTTCGCGACCGTCGCAGAAGTACAAGAGGCCCTAGAAAAAGAATCGTTCCCGCTAGTGTTTCAACAAAAGCTAAAATCGAAGGACAAGGAGTATTCCTTTGAACTTCACTACTCCATCATCGACAAAACTGGAGCCGGCATTGTCATCGAGTTCACTGACCAGGGGAGGAAGGTTCACATTAATACTATCGGCGTGATGACCAACTCTCCGACATACGACTTCCACATGATGAATCTTCGTAATTACGTTCATCTGTCCAAATACGCACGCGACCCTTTGGTTTTGGGTCAAGATGAGTTTAAACCTCTTGGTGAGGGTACCGGTTTGCTCGGTACCCCAGGGGATTTGACGCCAACCTCCAGATTTGTGCGTGCTGCGACCATGATTCACTTTGCCGATCCAGTTAAGACAAGCGAGGAGGCAGTCAACTTGGCTGTCCATATCATGAATACCGGTGATATTCCCCATGGAATTCTTTCCGACCACAGCCACCCAGAGTTCGCAGACTATACCAACTGGATCGTCGTCAAGGACCTCAAAAACAACGCGCTTTACTACCGCACCTACGAAGATCTGACTGTCCGTGTGGTGTACCTTAACAAGGTGCAGCCGGGAAAAATGCTCAAGCTCACACTGGCATCGCCTATTGGGGGCTTCAAGGATACCACTGATAAAATGAAACCTTTTAAAGGGCACACTGAACTGTAAGGAACTCTTAAGCGTTTCAGCACAAAGTCGTAACTTAAGTCAAAGGCTAAAAATGCACCTTTTTATTGATTTTTGCTTATCAGTGTGTTAGGTCATCAAGTTACTATAAAATTCGCGTGAGCGAAACACGCGAGAACACGCGCCATCTGCTTTTGTCAATCGTTGTTCTTTTCTTCTCTCCGCCGCGTGTCACGTGCACTTGCGTGTTTCCCTCGCTCGACTAGCTCTGCGAGAAGAGAGGGGCAACTCATAGATACATAAAACACAGTTCGAAATTGATGAATGCACTGTAGTTCTGATCTTTAATGGGTAAAGTAAATTAATTGATTTGTATAATTTAGAACACAGGTACAATTAAACGTTGGAGCATTTATAAGTTGTCATTAACTTCGTGTAAGTAATACCCGCACTATGAAAGAAAAACCTGGCAAAAAAAAAAACGTCGCGACGAAAGTTTTAAAGAACGGGAGAACTTCAAATTAAAACTTACGTCGCGCCGATTTTTGTCAGGTTTTCACTTCTTAAATCCTCCCCCGCCCTCGGGTCTCCTAGGATGGCTTTTCTGAACCATGCAGCTGAGAAACAGTAACAAGTCAAACAACCATGTCTCCACTGTTCCTAAGAAGGATACTATTATCCTGCTACCTTATTTAGGTTTACATAGCAACCAAATCTCTAAACGTCTAAAATCTTGTGTATACAATTTTTACTCTTGTGTCAACCTTAAAATTATTTTCCAAAACACTCGTCGCATCAAATCTTTCTTCCCGTACAAGGACCGCTAGAATCGTTCTCAACAGTCTGAAGTTATTTACAAAGCCAGTTGTTGGGATTGTGAAGAATTTTACATTGGTAAAACTAAACGACGGCTTCATGATAGAAAAACTGAGCATTTTAAGGCCCTCGCTAAGCATGACCACACATCAGCCATTGCTGACCATGTCAACACCACTGGACATAACATCAAGTGGGATCATTTTGATATCTTAGCGTCGGCCAAAACTGATTTCCACTGTAAAATCAAAGAAACATTGTTTATACAAGAACTGAAGCCAGCTTTTAATGCAAACGTCAGTAGCGAGAAGCTGATGCTTTATTAATTAGCTGTTTCTTTTTATAGATCAACTGTTAAGTTTTGTACTTAGGGTAATCTCGGTCCGAGTCCCTTTTCAATACTATATAAATATAGTTTATCAACACTGTAACGGTCACTTTTGAAAATGTATGTAGTAGCATACGAAACGTCAAGTTTTATAAAAAATGAATAAGTTCAATATGTTTATCACCGCGGTTTGTGTTCTATTTCTTATGCAGCTGAGATATGGAGCGTTTGCACATGACGTCATAAAAATTAAAAAAAAATCTTAAGTATACATCCTACGAAGCTGTTTCTAACACGGTATGTGGATACCAGAGTTATCATCTTCCGCAAAAAGTTTAAGTTCGTAACAATGTTTTGCTTCCGATTTATAAAGGTTTTAAATGTGTCACGCAATCCGTCGCGCTATTTCAAATAGGCCGTGAAAATAAACAAAATTGAACCAGTTGAAAGTTATTTTTGAATTATACATGTTTATAAGCCGATTTAACGGCACTGACAGTGAATACAAAATTTTGTGATGAGACTTTTGGTGTACTTTGAATTTTTGGCCGCCATGTTGGTGTTCCTAAGTAGGACACCAAGATGGCCACTCCATACATTTCTTACTAAAAGTCTAATACTCGTTCGCATATAACTCTTGAACGAAATGCTCTTGCGCTTTAAAATTTGGCCCACATCAGTAGTTTTAAATTCTCTACAATTCCATAAACATTTTAAAATCGAAAACTGCTTCGGAATTTTGATATGACGTCAGTGAAAACACTCTTCCGATTCGTAGATTTAACTGTTCTTTTCCTCAAATTCTCCATGCGCTTCCAAAACACTTTTAAAGAGTCTGACTTAGTCACCTGTTTTTGCTGCTTTTGGAAAGCACATGCCATGCCATTTCATTTCTAATTTCTAATCGGACTATTGTTGGTTTTACACTACAAGTAAAGTATTTCTCAAGTAAGAGCTTGACTCAAGCGCACTTGAGATTCTCAAGTAACAGATCAAAAAATTAGGGCTCACACTTGATGAGAAAGACAGTGTATCACTTGAAACATAAGCTGTCAATCAGTATTAATTTTTTGCGCCACTGCGCATGTATTTCAGTTAGCTTCTGTTTTCTCATTGGTCACGTGCCTTCACAAGTGTGGTGCAGAACATACCTGGCGGCGTCCTCCTGCTCCCTTGAAATGGACACGTTTCCATGGCCACAAAGTGGGGTTTACCTGTTCACATTCAAAGTAGGTTTCAAGTCCACTACGATGTATGTAGAAGTCCTAGTGTAAAACCACTAATTAAAAATCGGAAGGGATACTCAGAAGCCGCTATAGTGGAAAAAGAAGAGCTTTCAGGGATAAAATCTTCCTTCAAGGAACTTCATACGTTTTTATCAATGTGGGAGCAATGCGGAGAGATGTTTGTCACTTCAGGTTTCAGAACTGAAGAAGCGGAGATTTAAAACCGGAATTTCCAAGCGGTCGAGGAACTTAAAGGTAAAACAAAATGCATTTTTCGATCGGAATTTATGTTGATATCAATCTTTGATTGACTTTATTTTTGTGTTCTCGCTAGATTTGGAGAATTTATAAAACGTGCTCAACAAATTCAGTCGTTTTGATTTCTTTCATGAAAGACAGCCTCCAAGCGCTATAAATGGTTCGCGTTCATACGTTTTTCAATGCGGGGAGATATATTTGTTTTTATTACCTATTTCAGATTCAAAGTAGCGAAGATTTAAAGAATTAACAAGCAAGCATGGGACTCAAAGGTAAAACAGATTACATTTTTCGATGGGAATTTATCTTGATATCAATCTGTGATTGACTTTTTTGTGTGTTCTTGTGTAGTTTTGGAGAATTGTTTTTGAAACGTGCTTAACTTCAGTTGTATCGATTTCTTGAATTTCATCGAAGGCAGCTTGATGCGCTATAAATGGTACGCGTTTTGCTTTTAAACATAAGCTTATGGGGATTTGAATAAAATTTTTCGAAAGAAGATTGTGTTGTCCATTTTTATGTGTTTGTTCATTCATCACATAGGTTGAAAAGCGATTTTATGTAAAAACAAGACTGGATTTTTATAGTTCTTACTTCACTCGCGTGGCATTTTAATATGCAAATATGTTTGTGTATTTTTGGCAATTTTGATTTCCAAATCAGTTTCTCGGGCAATTTTTGATACGCAACAAGTGTATTTTATTCGGAAAGTAGTCGTACTAGTTATTCTAGACTGAGAAAAAGTTGTTTTTGTGAACTTTTGTACGGTCTAAATGTACTGTGCAGACGGTCGCGTAATTCTGTTTTTGAGAATTGCTAAAACTGAAAAATAGCCCGATCGTCAATCGTAATTCTTGTGCTTCCGACCTTTCACCTCAGTTAAGTTTATCATCGGCTTTCTGTTCATAGAGCGACGCTGTTAGGCTCAGCCTATCTATATATATATAACATCGACTAAGGCCTTCAATTCCGAATAGCTTTTCCACCGAAACAAGTCGCTGGGTGATCCTGAAACCACTTTAAGGTTTGCTCCCGTGCTCAGGCATTTTAGTTTACTTGGTAGTAGACTCTGGCCTACTGTATCGACGCCATTCTTGATATCTATAATTGTATCTATACCTATATCAAAAATCAAACTGACGTGGAGATTACAATAGATATATTATTCTTGAATAAGTAAACAGAAATTTTCGTCGGTAAGCCTTTTATTGATTTTAGCTATTGCATTAAGACTGTATAAGCTCAAGTTTTTGCTAATTTCCAGTAGATTTAAATTACTCTACTATCTTCAAGAAACATGTTGTATGGCTTAATTAGACCTTAGGTCTTAAAATGCCTTTATTTAAAATGTGATGGAGACAAGTTGCTTCGACGACATCCGAAACTTAAATAAAAATATTCAATTTTTAAGTGTTTGTTTTTAATAGTTGAGATATCAAAGCTAGTCGTTGTTAGCTTCCAAATCATGAAAGAAGTCACCGTTGATCTCAATCAAGGTTTAATTCTTTAGTATTTAAATGTGTTAACCGTGATACAAAATAATTCGGTTTTAACAGCCAATAGATCTCTATTTGAGGCTTTCTTAGTTAACACTTCCCGATATTGCATACTATAAGATAAATGGTTTCAGGACGTTTCAGACAGGCCTGATATCGCCCTGTCTTATCAAGATCAAGTCATTATTACTTCCTGTCTTCAACATTTAGTATGCACCCAACACTTAGTATTCATGCATCGGTTTATATTAAGCTCTATTTGTAATTTTGACAAATTTCATTGGCTGACGCCAATAATTAATAATTTCATTTGGCATATTTGATCATGTTTTACCCTGTTCTCGCAGTTGCATGAAACTTCAGACGAAGATGACAAAGATTGTACAATGAAGCGCTATCTTGTATTGCTGTTTTATTCGGAAGGTAGGAAGCAATTAATTAATTAATCCATTTTAACTCAAAGTAACATCAAATATTGTCTCTCTGTTCGAGTTCTACTTTCGAATTAAAAGTCTGCTTTTTTCCCCACGCATGTCATTGAACCTGCTTAATTTCAGACTACTCTTCGGTATTTTATCAACAGTAAAAACGTTTATATAACCAAGTGATAAACTTTGCATCAGAAAGAAAATTAAAATCCAGCGATGACTTAAGGTTACAGTGTACCTTCGGGGGTGTCTCCAGTATAACAGCTCTAGCGTCTTAAGATTACACTTACCTAAACCCAGATATCAAATTAAAGCTTATAGAGCTGGCTATCTAAATATGGAAACCATTTGGTAATAAAATGAATTGTCAAATTTTTTACGACGTCTAAATTCGAACGTCCGAATCAGCTTTAAAACGCTATAACTCAAAGCGATTATTGTATTTTGCTAATTTGATTTGTTCTCGGGTTTCCGGACACGAAGCGCTAGAAAAACGTGTCGGCGATTTCCCATATTCAATTGCAGTGAAAAGTTACAGAATATTTTCGAAAAAGGGAGAAAACAAATTGAAGTGATCGCACGGAAATGGCTCTTGACGAAAACGTTTACGGAAATAAAAAATTCGCCGATAAGTTTTTGTTGAATATATGTTAGCTTAGCTTGTGTCTAAATTTGAGGAAAATCGAACAAATTCCCTTTGAGTTGTAACTCTTTAAAGTGTCCCCTACAAGCGAAAAATTAACTTTGAGAAAACAGCGCTTAGAAAAACACATCACTTTATAAACAAACTCCGCCCACAAAAGTTATACCGTCATTTCTCCGTCAATTTTCACTATTTTTCGATAATTTTTTTTGGATGAAAGTTCATTCTGTAAACGTTATTTTGACGCCAAAAAAAATTTCAATAAATTTTCGATCTGAAGGTACACTGTAACCTTAACCGTTGCATTCGAGTGGTGTTTCTACGGTCGCTGTAAGTCACCCATTATAAGTGAAAAAAATATTGTGCGCGTTATACGCCTCTATTGTGCAAAACTGCATTTAGTCAATTCTCTGGGTGTTTTAGTTGTTTATCATATAAGTTCGAAATATACCCAATGTTATAACTACATCCGCTGAAGCGGTTTCCAAGTTCAGCACTGGCTACAATATTTTCACACCCTAAAGTGTGTTAAAACAGTTTTCATTCCAATGCAGTTAACGAGTTTGACTCAATACTTGAGCAGGGAGGTTTAACCCTGAAACAGAAATCAGTTTAGTTAGAACTGCAAATGTTACTTTATAATAATTATGTGCAAGAGATTATTCAAAGCACCCTCTCTTTTGCCGAACGTTAGAAAAGTGTCTGATATTTGATGCGTAAGCAAATTCTTTCGCCATGCGATTTAGATGCACATTTGTATATCTTACACTGCAGGCTTGACCTATAGATCTATTTGTATCCTTCAAGTCTCCTGTTGTTTATCAACTGTCTGCTTTTTAAATAAACACAGTACAGCCATTTTTAATTTTTATTAGCATTGTTTTCAGATATTTATTTGAGTGAAGGTTTGCCATGCGGACCTTATTGTCTTCTTTAACAGTTCAAATACCTAAGCGTACAATAAAGCAACTGAACAGTTTGAAAATACACCTAGTTCTGGCCAAAAATGTTCAGCAACAACTTTTGGTTTACTTTTTCTTGCTAAAAGAGTATTCCACGTCTTTCTATGTTGTACCATGACGATTCTACTATGATCACGTGACCATACCGAGGTAGTGACATAACCACAAGGAAATCGTGAAAAACACTCTCCAAGAAAAAACAAAAAGTTATTAACTGTGAGTTTGTTTCCTTCGAAGGTTCCTTTAAATAAACCGCAACTCTTATCAACTATTATCAATCTGTTGTGTTTATGTTTATTTCATATACCTTTAATATGATGTATTTACAATTTGAGCTTTTGTTTTTTTTTTTCAATTTTGGAGAGCACGTTAATAAACATGTTTTTTAAGAGAAGTACTGGCATTGATACAACTGCTGTTATACTGTTTAAAATGGCCTGGTTTAAGAGATTAAGCGACGTTTCATTTATTTATTGTTGGGCAGGGAATGAGTTGTTAGTTCAAATCATGTGGTTAAATGCAAACTGTTGTCGTTTATTGCGATGTCTACGTACATATTGACAGGCGTAATCTACGCGAATTGTATTGGCCACCACTCAGCTGAAAAAGATCACTGTCTTTTTTATTAATAGAAATTGCTATTCATATCCAAGACCCAGTAACGGATCATGGGTGTTTCTTAGTGTTGCGGAAGCCATTGTTGGTTAGCTATTGTGTTGTGGTGTGGGTATTGCATAACAAGCCAGAGCCCCGATTTCAGGACCAAGCCGACGTTTAACGTCGCATTCTTCAAATATTTGTGGGGGGTTATTAGCGCGCTGGGTGTGAATCCTGCATATCATTCTCTCAACAGGCTCTTCATATCAGCAACATTGCTTTGAAGATGTTGCATTTTTAAATTTTTGGCCGTGCAGCTGAGCGTCCATGTGCGAAACTTTCTAAAACGAGGATGGAAATCAGTGGTCTTTTGAATCTTTGAACTGAACAGAAACAGTAATAAAGAAAATTTAGCTGTATTTCAAGAATTTCTTAATTAATTTCTTATTTGTGGCATTCCCTGCAACATCCTTTCTCTGGGGTTGCTCTCATAGCCAGAAATCAAACTGCTTACGAAAATGAAAACGATCTATAAATAACAAAGTTGCAGTTTATGCTAAGTTGTTTCTCGGCTAGTTGTGGAGTCGACTAAATCGAGGGCTGTTCGCTAGACCATAGCCACAATGAAAAATACCTCTAGAATTTTGCTTTGTTTATCGACTTAAAATATACTTAAATTCCACACCGCAATTAAAAACTAATTTATCAAACCGCGTCTTTCAATGACACTAGTCATTGAAAGACGCGGTTTGATAAATTAGTTTTTAATTGCGGTGTGGGATTTAAGTATATTTTAATGTATGTTGACACTAGTCATTGAAATACACGGTTCCGGAAAGTTCAAAGTGCTTCGTAATGCTACCTGCCTTAAGCAAGAGAATGACGTGAGTTACATTAGATTATTTGTGTATCTCGTTGAGTGAACGTCTCCAATTGGAAAAACCTATTAACTAACTAAGGTGAATTTTATCGACATATAACCTAGTAGACTAAAAGCGACAGAATGATTATACTCGGTCCATTTAAATGTATGTTTCGCTAACGGTAATTACAGAGAAAATTTAGCTGTATTTCAAGAATTTCTTAATTTCTTTTATTTGGCATTCCCTGCAACATCCTTCTCTGGGGTTGTTCTCATAGCCAGAAAACAAACTGCTTACGAAAATGAAAACGATCTACAAATAACAAAGTTGCAGTTTATGATAAGTTATTTCTCGGCTAGTTGTGATTGAACGTGATCCGAATCCGGACGACTAAATTCGAGGTCTATTCGCTAGACCATAGACACAATGAAAAAATTCCTTCTAGAATTCGGCTTTGTTTATCGACTAAAAATAATACCTAGAACCTGACTATAAATATAAACTTAAGTGGCTGATAAATTTATAGTAAGATCATAACTGACCATTGTATTGTATTGTACTACTCTGTGCCAGTCTAACCATGCTGCATATCGCTGGCTTCCGTTAAACACAGAGCGAGCCTATTAACAGTTTTTAAGGCTGTTTTTGCCAACAGGAAACGGTAACTTTAGGCAAATAGGGATAACTGGGTGTGAACAGGAATGTGTAAAAATGTGAATTTCCAAGGCGAATGTGGACCTAATGCGTTCAGTGAAATCAACCTTCTGGCTTGTGATGTCAGTGTCTTTTGAATCTTTTGTTTTACGTCATTTGGTGATCACACCATCCGCAACACCAAGAAACTACCCGGATCATGGATAGATCTCTTAGTTTTTAAGTATTGTTCCACATAAGAACGATAGCAAACTTCATTGTTCTGCGGCATTAGCTCTTTCCCACATAGAATATCTTTGATTTCAAGAATAGAGGAATAGCTGATGGTTAATAAATATATTTCATTATAAAAATAAAGAAAATCCATTTGCGTCAAATAAATTTTAGCAAATGTTTGTGCTTAACCAATCAGAATAGCAGAAGACAATAGCTAATAATTTTGCTTCTTTGATGAAGTTCCCCAAATACAATTTCTTTTAAAAATTGTATGTTGTGCGATTGGGTCTCAAATTACTTGAAACCTTAAAAAAAATTAGACAAAATGCACCTTGAACCTTAACTTTTTAGCGGTTTTTGAGTCTAGGCCAATGAGATCACTAGTTGTAACAATGAAAAATCTTGATATTCCATCGTGTTTGACATTACATTGCCGTTCAGCGCTATCCTTCTTATGCGGATCATTACTTAATATCATCGATGCAGTTTAATAAAACAACAATCTAAACACTGGATTTGGATTAACTAGTATACAAGTCGCCTCGTAGTGGATTCAGTGCAATACAGTGCATGTGTTTCTCTTATGACTTGTCATCTTATACTGTGTTCACGTAATATATCAAACATGAGACTGTTTTATCACAAGATCAAACACGACGCGCGCGCGCGCGCAGCGGAGTATTTTTGACGAACTTCGAGGTATTTGATCTTGTGATGAAATACTCTGTCGAACGTTTACTATTATTTCTCATACAAAATGATTTTAAAAGGAGAAATTAAACACGAAGTTCCAGTATAAAAGGCTTAGCTCCTCCCCCACAAATTAAGGCGTGTTTCAGTCACAAAACGTGGTTAACTTGCGCGTCCTTTAAATATAATTTGCTTCAAAAATAGGATTAAACCAAGATTTTACCTAAGCAAAAAAAGAAATAGAAGTTCATAAAAACTTCTGATATAACTTTCATAAAGTTTTTCCAAAACGTGTTAGCAATGGTCTTAGTAATGACGCATGTTTGTTGTCAGTTGTTAATGCTTCAGTGGTTGATTGACAACTGGAGGTGAGAATGGCCAAGCCAGGCTCCTTTTAACTTCGTGTTTAAGGATGCAAAAATGAGGAGTGTTTCATCTGATTTCCAAACACTCATTAAACATTAATTTCCTTTGTATTTTCTTCATGAATTATTAATGAGTTTGAGAAACTAAAGCCGCGGTCACATTAGGCATTAATTATGATCGAATTATAATCGAATTAAGTTTGGAATACGTTCACATCAACGAATTACAGTCCCGATTATAATCGGATTATAATTACTTCAAACAACCTCAAGGGGGTTGTTTGAAGTAATTACAGTGCGTAATTGAACAAAATAGCGGACACGTGGTGGCATGAGGAAACGAAACTCATGTTTCTGAAGATTTTGAAGTGTCGGAATTTCTCTCCTTCTAGTCTCGGCAGCTTTCCCTTCCTTTTTTCTTGCCTAAAAATCAAGCAAAGTGGTGATAATCATGAATCATTTGCAGATGTGAATCGAAACATAATTGAATAAAATTGAACGAAGTATGATAGCCTGAATTATACTTCAGTTGATCATAATTTGAAACATGTTTAGTCTGATCACGAATGAAACATGTTTCACTATGAAGTGTTCACATCAGGCAGCGCATTGCGCGACTCATGATCGAAACATGTTTATTCTGCATGAGCACGATCAGAGTGAAACTACCTCACAAGGTAGTTTTGAACTGCGCTAGACTAAACACGTTGGTTCAAACATCTCCTTGCCCAACACTGCATTGCTCTTCCTTCGCAAAGGACTTAGCAAGTGAGATTAACCCATATTACGTCAGCATGTTACGTGTGTTCTTTCCGTTGAGCTTTTTAAATTTAAATCGAATGTTGTAACAGTTAATATATACCTCAGATGCTCCTGATGAAGACCGTCACTGGGTCGAAACGTCGAGCGAATAAACCAGCAAAGCTACATTGGAGTTGAACTCTTGACCCTCGCATTTTCGTTTATATATGTTAAGAAGACCGAAAATGAACAACTTTTGGTATAAAAAAAATATAAAAATTTAGTTAAAAACAAAATTTCCAATGTGAAAATATTTTTCCTAGTACGTTTAATTTTTCTTTAAATTAAAGCTCTTCTGGCGGAAACAAACTTCACAAGGTTTCTTATTACGCAAGTACCTATTTATGAATAAGATATGAGACCTGCCGTGGTATGTCTGTTGGTTAAACAAGAGCCGATACCCAACGAGGAAAAAGCGTTGTACTGTTTATTGGGGTTTACACGGTGTAAAAACCTGTGACTTTTTGTTTTTGTTTTGTACCTTTGTTTTCTTGCACTCTATTGTTTTAGAACTTTTTGTTTTCTTTGTTTTACATTAAGTTGGCAAGTTTTTACACCGAGGATGAGCCGTTTATTGCCTTAAAGGAAACTATGTAAAAACTAATACAGTTTGAGCTTTCAGGTTCTTCAGCTGAATATTTCAGCAGCCTTATAAAATTTTAAGGAAAGGAAAGGAATCTTACCTTCCGAATTTACTAGTTACTTTTTCCTTTCATAAAATCCTAGCTGACCTTATTTTGTACCCAAAACGACATTTTTTATCCCTCCGAAAACAATTAAAAAATCCTACAAGTTTTTAGTTTTTACGACTTTTTTCATTGACTAAGGCCTTCAATTCTGAACAGCTTTTCTACCTAAACGATTTTCTGGGTGATCCTGAAACCACTTTAAGGTTTGCTCGCGTGTTCGGGCATTCTATTTTTAGTTTACTTGGTAGTAGACTCTGGCCTACTGTATCGACGGCTGTCTTGATATCTATAATTATATCTATACCTATATCAAAAACCAAACTGACCTGGAGATTACAATATATAATTGTATTTTTATATATATATATAAATGGATAAATTTCGATAAATCCTGTCATACAGTGCTCAATACAATACTGTAGAGCAATAATAATAATATGTAAACGGATAGTTTAGATTCTTTTTTACTATACAGAACTGTTTCGTGAGGGCCGAAGCCCTTACTCATCCGGAGTTACAACGTGAATGAATATTCCTTTAGGAGGTTGCACAGTTTTATGTCAGCTGTCTTTCTTATTGTATTTAACTAATTTTTTAATGCGTATTTATTACCTTAGTCATTTAGTTATTTATTTGTTATTTTAGCATGATAATTAGTTAATAATTAATAATAATTATGTAATTTTGTAACTTGTAGGGAGTTGCAATAAAGTATGTATGTAAATAGCTGTCATAAAATACTTATGCCTTAGAGAAAGTATGTAATAATTTGCCAACCCTCCCGGTGCACGCTCAATAAGCGTAACGAACTTGTATCATCCTGTAGACATAGGAACAAATCTTTGTTAAAATGCCATTTAATAGCGTACACTAATTATTACCAGATGGCTATTTTATGACAGCTATTTGACAGCTGACATAATAATGTGTAGCCTCCTAAAGGAATATTCATTCACGTTGTAACTCCTGATGAGTAAGGGCTTCGGCCCTCACGAAACAGTTCTGTAGAGTAAAACATGAATCAACCAAGAATCTGAAGTATCCATTTACTTATTATGGTTTGTCTTCATTTGTGACAAATTTATATTATTTTTATGAAAGACTGGACAAGTGGATGCTTGTGACAAGTTTATATAATATAAATTTGTCACAAATGAAGACGAACCAATACTTTTTTGTCTGACACCTATATTTCGACCACATTTAGTGGTCTTCTTCAGGGTGACTAACGGGGTGGTTAACGGTGTTTTAGTCACCTTGAAGCACTAAATGTGGTCGAAATATATGTGTCAGACAAAAAAAGTATTGGTTCGTCTTCATTTGTGACAAATTTATATATATATATATATATATATATATATATAATATATTGTTCTTGTATAAATAAGACTGTATACACCTTATTCCAAAATGGCGGTCAATTTATTATTCTTTTATTCTCTTGGCCTCATTTTCGCTTGAAAATTCCTTTGTATTTTGCACATGCTGACGAGGCCATGAGGGCTAATTAAAATGCATATAAAAGAATAATAAATTGGCCGCCATTTTGGAATAAGGTGTATAAGCTCAAGCTTTTGCTAATTTTCAGTAGATTTAAATTACTCTTCTATCTTTAACAAACATGTTGTATGGCTCAATTAAAGTTTAGAGGTCTTAAAATGTCATTATTTAAAATGTGATGGAGACGAGTTGCTTCGACGATATTCGTAACTTAAATAAAAATATTCAATTTTTAAGTGTTTGTTTTTAATAGTTGAGATATCAAAGCTGGTCATTGTTAGCTTCCAAATCACGAAAAAAGGTCACCGTTGATCTCAATCGAGGTTGGATTCTTTAGAATTTAACTGTGTTAACCGTGATACAAAATAATTCGGTTTTAACAGCCAATAGATCTCTGTTTGAGACTTTCTTAGCGATTGGAAAAGGAACGCAGTATATTTCGGTAAACGTTAAATCACTTCCCGATATTGCATGCTATAAGATAAATGGTTTCAGGACGTTTCAGATCGGGCTGATATTGCCCTGTCTTATCAAGACCAAGTCATTACTTCCTCCTTACAACATTTAGTATGCACCCAACACTTAGTATTCATGCATCTTTTTATATTTAGCTCTATCTGTAATTTTGACAAATGTCATTGGCTGACGCCAATAATTGAAATTTAGTTAAGCGTAGCATTTCATTTAGCATATTTGAGCATGTTTTAGCCTGTTCTCGCAGTTGCATGAAACTTCAGACGAAGATGACAAAGATTGTACAATGAAGTGCTATCTTGTATTGCTGTTTTATTCGGAAGGTAGGAAGCAATTAATTAATCCGTTTTAACTCAAAGTAACATGAAATATTGTCTCTCTGTTCGAGTTCTACTTCCGAATTAAAAGTCTGCTTTTTTCCCCACGCATGTCATTGAACCTGCTTAATTTCAGACTACTCTTCGGTATTTCATTAACAGTAAAAACGTTTATATAACCAAGTGATAAACTTTGCATCAGAAAGAAAATTAAAATCCAGCGATGACTTAATCGTTGCAATCGAGTGGCGTTTGTACGGTCGCTGAAAGTCACCCATTATAAGTAAAAAATATATATTGTGCGCGTTATACGCCTCTATTGTGTAAAACTGCATTTTGTGAATTCTCGAGGTGTTTTGGTTGTTTATCATATTAGTTCGAAATATACCCAATGTTATAACTACATCCGCTGAAGCGGTTTCCAAGTTCAGCACTGGCTACAATATTTTCACACCCTAATGTGTGTGTTTAAACAGCTTTTTTTCCGACGCAATTAAAGATTTTGACTCAATGTTTAACCCTGAAACAGAAATCAGTTTAGTTAGAACTGCAAATTGTACTTTATAATAATTATGTGCAATAGATTATTCAAAGCACGCTCTCTTGCCGAAGTTAGAAAAGTGTGATATTTATTGATGCGTAAGCAAATTCTTTCGCCATGTGATTTAAATGCATATTTGTATATCTTACACTGCAAGTTTGACCTATAGATCATCGATATAGATCTATTTGTATTCTTTAAGTCTCCTTTTATTTATCAACTATCTGCCCTTAAATAAACACAGTACAGCCGTTTTTAAATTTTTACTTGCATTGTTTTCAGATATTTATTTGTGTGAATCGTGCCGGTTTGCCATGCGGACCTTATTGTCTTCTTTAACAGGTCAAATACCTAAGCGTAGAATGAAGCGTGCAATGGCTAAAAATGTTCTGCAACAACTTTTAGTCTACTTTTTCTGGCTAGATGAGTATTCCACGTCTTTCTAGGTTTTACTATGACGATTCTACAATGATTACGTGACCATTCTGAGGTATTGACATAACAACAAGGTAGTCCGGAAAACCACTCTCCAAGCAAAAAAAAAAAAAAAAATAGCTATTAACTGTCGGTTTGTTTCCTTCGATGGTTCCTTTAAATAAACCGCAACTCTAATGAACTATTATCAACCTATTGTGTTACTGTTTATTTTATATATCTTTAATATGATGTATTAACAATTTGAGCTTTTGTTATCTTTTTTTTTTTTTTCGATTTTGGAGAGCATGTTAATAAACAAGTTTTTTAAAGAGCAGTACTGGCATTGATACAACTGCTGCTATACTGTTTGAAATGGCCTGGTTTAAGAGGTTAAGCGACGTTTCATTTATTTATTGTTGGGCAGGGAATGAGTTGTTAGTTCAAATCATGTGGTTAAATGCAAACTGTTGTCGTTTATAGCGATGTCTACGTACATATTGACAGGCGTAACTGAATCTACGCGAATTTTATTGGCCACCTTTCGAGTTTCCACCAGCTGAAAAAAAAAGGTCACTGTCTTTTTATTAATAGAAATAGCTATTCATATCCACGACCCAGAAACGGATCATGGATAGATCTCTTTTTAATATCATCGATGCAGTTTAATAGAACAACAATCTAAACACTGGATTTGGATTAGCTAATATACAAGTCGCCTCGTAGTGGACTCAGTGCAGTACACACTGAGTACATGTGTTTCTGTTATGACTTGTTATCTTATGCTGTGTTCACACTAAGATGAAAGATGTTTAGTCTGATCACTAATGAAACATGTTCACTATGAAAAGTGTCAGGCGGCGCATTGCGCGAATCATGAAGTGTGCGGGTTTTTTACATGAAAGAAAGCGGAATATATTTCAATGCCACCTTGAGGCCATTGGCGTGACTGCAGAACCTGTTATTGGTCCGAAGGGTGGTTGGTTCTTAAGTTGCGTGCCGATAGCCGGTGTTTACAAAGACCTTATGACGCATTTGATTTTGCATTTTAAGGACCCCTTTTGCCCGTAAAATCAAACTAACAATTCAGTTAAACTACTAAAGGACCCACGTAACACAGTTATCTTCTTCAATTTTTTTTGTTGTGGTTCACAGCTATATCTCAAATGTCTAAAAAATGAGTCTTATTCTCTTTGAATTAACAGGTATGACCGGCCGTTTCTGAAAAAAAAATTATGTCGGGCATACTGTGTATGAAGTTGTAAGCACCCTTAAACACCATTGATTC
Organism: Dendrophyllia cribrosa; assembly: GCA_024195265.1. NCBI lineage: Eukaryota > Metazoa > Cnidaria > Anthozoa > Scleractinia > Dendrophylliidae > Dendrophyllia > Dendrophyllia cribrosa. Next base: position 32,802,111 of record JAJLRJ010000008.1, on the reverse strand, counting down.
AAATTATTACTCCACTTCATAACTGATGTTCATATTCTTTGAATGGAATTGCGGTGAATAGACATTAATAACCGTTGATGGCATAACCAATATAGTGGCTAGAGTGTATTATCTTGTATTGCATGTTTTGCTGAGAAATACTTTAATGGCTTGGGCGTTAGAGCATCCAACCGGTTTACGAACCGGTCCGACTCCTGTCGGAGACTGCAACGAGTTATTTTCTCAGTTTAAAGTTCTGATATGCTCGAGACGAACTAAATTATACTCTAATCACTCTTACAGTGAAACGCGAACAGATTATCTAGGCAGGCTTAACTCTTTACAATCTTTACAATATGAGTTATTGTGTTTCTATATATTTTTAGGTGATCTGTTTTATATGGGGTCCAGGACTCCTTTACAGTTCATCCTTTGGTTTTTAATCCATAGATTGTAATTAATAAATAAATAAATAAATCTAGGTTACAAGGAATATTCCGCAAATTGTTTAACAAGGTGTACTTTATGTTGGTTCAAACAAGTGGATAAAATTATTTCAAGAAAAGTGATTTAGTAGTTCTTACAGGACACCAAACTTGGAAAAGATATTGGCCTATATGCTTCAAGCAACAAGTGCGTGGTTAAACTATATGTTGCATGTTTCAATTTTTTTCTGTGTGTTATTTGCTTAGTTTTTCTTTCCATTGCTGCTATCCTCCATATGTAGAAATACGTAAAAAATATGTATTACAACAGGCAGCTGGAAATTGATATATAAAAATCGCATTGTGCTTTTCAAGTGAAGGTAGATGGTGACTTAAGGGAATAATGACTAATCGACTGAATGTTGATACAATAAGATTACAATTTTTGTGTGCTAGTGAATACCTGCACGTATAACCTTATGCTATAAGTGCTTCTTACACTTCTCAAGTGTTCTTAAAAATTCCCAAGTGCTTATATAACTCAACAATGCACGAGGAACAAGTTTTTTTATTTCTTTTATAAAATAAAAACGGTTATAATGAACCTTACGTCACGCGCGTGCTTTATCGAGTTATAATGAACTCGGTTTAACCAATCATAGCGCGCGCATTTCCTTGAGCATTTTATAACTTCAGATAAAACGGTGTATATTTTGAAAATGAGAAAGGTATTTGTTGTTGAGATATACGCGTCGACAGATGAGAACGGCTCATTTTACGGATGACTAGTTTAACTTCCGCTCCTCAAGTTGCGTGCCGATAGTCGGTGTTTACAAAAACCTTATGACGCATCTGATTTTGCATTTTAAGGACACCTTTTGTCTGTAAAATCAAACTAACAATTCAGTAAAAATACTGACCCACACATAGTTATTTTCTTTAATTTTTTTTTGTTGTGGATTCAAAGCCATATATAAAATATATAAAAATTGATTATTACTCTCTTTGAATTAACCGGTATGGCCGGCCGCTTTCGGAAAAAAAAAATGATGCCGGGCATACTGTGCATGAAGTTGTAAGCGCCCTAATCACCACTGATGCAAATGATTATTCAGCTTCATAATTACTCATGGGTGTAGCGGCACGAGTTAAGGTTTGGGCTCCGTGTTTCTTTTTCTATTTTTTTTTGGTGCATGCAAATTTGTGCACGCATATTTTAGTTTCATTATTCCCGGGCTTCCGCTTTTCAACACAGTACATATTTCACTTCCAGTTTTCAGGAATGACGTAAACAGTAACGCCACCAAAACAACGTCATGGAAGCGTCACACTGTCACGCCGTCAACCCCCATCCCACCCTACATTAATATTAACATTCAAATTACTTATTTGCGAGGTTCCGACGAATAGCTGCCTTACTTGTGGTAGCCTTCTTCATAAAAGCAATGAAAAAATAAAAAAAAAACGCGCTTTACACAGATAAGTATAAAGTGCAAGAGATAATTCTTAGGAACATGCCGGTCCTTACCGTCTTGTTGCTTTATAAAAAATTGCTTCTTTTCTTATGGTACATTAAAATATATATGACAAATTTTCATAGCATGCGCATGACATACATTTCTGAAATTGAGCCTTTTTGGTCTTCACTTTAGTCCTGTATTTCTCCCATCGAGGTGAACGTTGCTTTTATACACAGCATACAACTTGAGGCCGAATTGTCGCGATTCTGTAGAACTAAGAGCTTTTTTTAATCAGAGTTCTTCCGGGGCAAAAATACCAAACATCGATCTCTCGCGCGGTTGTGCCTAAATCATACCGTCCAGAAGGACGTCGGACACCTTATTGAGACTTATATAACGTAATGTCGACACTTAAAATCCCCACTCAGGATTGAACCTGTGACCTCCGCTAGGCTTAAGCTTACATAGCCTACCGTACCACTGTACCACTTAGCTTTTCGGGTTGCTTAGTCCCAAATTTAACTATATAAACTGCTACCCCATAACCTCAACTGAAGCAAAGGAGGGTATTACCATCTTCCCGGCATGCACTGCAAGCAAACTATATTAACAAACGGCGGCGACCCGCAAGCAGCTCATTTTACACAGACGCCGTTGAGGTTGGAGGTCAGTTGGTCGTAGCGGAAACCTTTTAAGAGAAATCTACGTCAACCTATTTATTCTATTCACTCTATTCACATTTACAGAATATTTTCAATTTCGGGTTATGTTAACAGTTTGTTTTAAGGCCGCTTAACTTCCCAGACGGGCCGAAACCCGCGATACGCGTCGCGTGGTAGACGCTTAAAATCTCTTCACAGATTCATGGAATCAATAAAACGTCTCGCCATCATTTCAAAACAATGCCGGCTTATATTAGAAGAAAAATCCGTACATTTGCTTGCTTTGACGTATTAAATCTAACACTGGTGAACAGAGCCGGTGAAATAATTCTCGCTAATAACCACCACTCGGCAAGTCCTGCTGTGTTTGTTTACGGTATGTTATTTTTAGTTCAAAATCGATCTTCGCTTTTCTCGCTATTTTCTGACTGTTCTATGGTACGAGCACTAATCATTCAGTTTCATTTCATCTTATATTTTGCTGTGATCAAAATAAAACTCGAATCGGTCCACACATGCAAATAGATCTCACAAACGACGCGCCACTTGGAGCTTGCCGGATGTAGTCACTTTCAATTCAACGCCGATAAAAACAAATAGCCGCCAAAAAGATCACTTTAAACTTCAAAATTTGGGATGAAATCGTGGAGTCAATTGGAGTCAATTAGGTTTTCGAGAAAGTTTATACCTTAAATGACTGTAATTGGGTATTATTTAGCTTTTAACTCGCCTTTTTTGAATCGATCCAACCAATTTAAAATCTGCATTACCGATGACTACTAACAGACATGGACGACAACAGTCAAACTATACCACGATAATTTTTTTCAGCGGGTCCACTCCACTTTAAGAAAAACATTTCCTGGCACATTATTAATAAAGGAATAAGTTTCACATTAAACATTAAACACATTAAACTATATAAGTATAGTTTTCAACACTGTAATGGTCACTTTTGAAAATGTATGTAGTAGCATACGAAACGTCAAGTTTTATCAAAAATGAATAAGTTCAATATGTTTATCACCGCGGTTTTTGTTCTATTTCTTATCTTTTCACATTGTTTTCTTTCCATGTATTATTTACATTAAAGCGAGGAAATCCATGTACAACTTTGTCTAAAATACGTGCGTACTTCGGTTCCACCGGAAGTCATTCACCCAAATTTTTACCCAAAGCACGCTGGGAAAAAGGTAATATTCTCCTTTAACTGACACTAACCAGTTACTCCATTATATAAGTCTCAATAAGGTGTCCGACGTCCCTCTGGACGGTATGATTTGGGCTTGACCCTCTTGCGCTGGTAAGCAGTGTTAATTTATTCCCCTTTTCACTGCCGATTCTTAACAATAACAATGCCTGTGTCGGAGCAGTCCTGGTTGCCTGTGGTGAGAAATTTCAAGACTTTTATAAAGAACGAACAATAAAAACTGACACGGGAAAACGGCGTCGTTACTGAAGCTCGTCGGATTTTTTAAAAAAAATTCGACTTCGGGAATGGACTTCTGTGGATTATGGACTGTGAAATGCGTGTCATATAATGTCGATTTTTACTGACCTCATTGCTTTTAAAAGTAGTCTTTTCAAATGTAACAGAAATAATTGACGGTTTGGGAAGTAAAAGACGAGTGTGGATTTTATCAGGAATCAATAAATTAAATATTTAAATGAGTACAGAAAAATCGGGTCTTTCTGCATGTACTGGTACCCATGAACCACTCATTGTCTTCTATTGTTTGTGAGGTATTGTATTTTTGGTCTTGATTTTTATTTGTATTATTGTCGTTCTTTGTTCCTTTTGTTTTCCGTAATATGTGCTTCGGTACATGCAGAAGGAACCGAAAAATCAGTGGCTTCAATCAACGCATCTTAGCGTCTCATGTGCATGAGTATAGTTGTGTTCATATTCTTTGAATGCAATTGCGGTGAATACCAGGGTCGTAACGAGGTATGTTTTTTCTTTATTGATCCCGTTTTTTACCTATTTTTTGTGATCCATGATCCCAAAATGTCAGTGATTTGTGATCCCTGATCCCAAGATTTTTCAGTGATCCCATTGCGAAAACAATGATCCCCCCCAAAAATTGATTCCATGAAGAAAATCGCTCAATTCATACATACTCCAAAAAGGAATATATCGGTATATTTTTTAATCAAAGCTATGGTAATTGTGCACCTGATCATGTCAATCGCAAAGATCAAATCGACGCAGAGAACTAATCCGTATTCGAAGAAAATACCTTATATTCTACACTGAAGAAAACAATGCCAAGTGCAAAGAAAGATGTCACGGGCAGCGCCAACCGTCGGAAAACGTGCATGAGTAAGTCACAATTCAGACAACTGCATAGTCTTGGCTATATTTATATACATGTTTATTGGCTAAGAAAGTGCTGCAAGTTTGGATTGACCAATCAGATACATGTAACGAGGGTTGTTATAAAAGGTGACATAGTCATAGCACAAATCTTGCTCGTCGCTAAAAACATTTTAGCCCAGCTTTAGAATAAGTCTACCCCAGGTACGTGCCTGAGAGATTTTTCCTTTTAGATCAAAATAAAGATATAACAGGCCTGTTGTTCTAAATGTTGTTGTTTCTTTGAAATCTCAAGTTGTGATACTGACAGGAGGAATTTACGCTTTCCAGAGCTGTTTAGAATATTTAGTTTTGCCGTCGTTTGTTTGCTATCTCTTGGCATAACAATGGAGTTTCTTCGGCTCACTTTGAAAGAGTTGCAAGATCAGTAGTAGCCGCTTAAGTAGGATCAATTATTCGCTGCTTAGGATCAGTTCATTTTCCCAGTTCGTGATTTAATGTGAGCGCAAGTCTGTGGTTAGCTTAACTTGTGAGAGTGTTTCTTCATCACGGCTAAAAGATTCTAAGATCCAAGTCTTATGCGATAGTCATAATCTATAATGGAATCGTGGCATCTTGCAATTGTTTTTAGCTCCTCAGTATTTATTCTGCGTTTTCATGGAGCTAAGCAGTACCTTCATTGTCAGGCGTATGGCGTCATTGCATCCGGCATGAAATATTTGAATCTCCAGCATTTTAGCTGTTTTGTAATTCGTACAGATGCAAGTGATTACTTTTGTACACTCTTTAAGCAAGACTCGAGTTTCGGTTCTTTGGTGAACCTCATCAGTTGCTCCCATGTAGAAAGGTCTCGTAGAATGATTTGACGTTGTAGAATGTTTAGCTACTTATGAGCGCTTGGGGAGGATCAAATGTTATATCTTTTCATTGGCTTGTTTAGTTTAGCCAATTACAATGGTGCGTTTTCGATCCGATATTAGTTGTGTTTCTTTGTAGGCTTTTTAGCTGATTTCTTAAGCATGCAAGATATTTTCTGACACAAGGAATGGCTCTTTTATAGTTGTACAGTGGCGTTGTAGGTATATCTCAATAGATGAGAAATTGACTTTGTTTATCTGTTGTACAACAAGCTTGTAACTGTTGTGTAGTACTGTGCTACATGCGTTAGTTAGCATCTTGCGAAACGCAGCAGGAAGGAGCTCTATCAAAAATTCACATAAGTTGTTATAAAAGCCGAGGTTTAAAAAACACGAAAAGAGGACCAAAGCGCATGGAAGCGATTGAACTTATTAGTTGAACATGCGGTTTATACAAAAGTCGTTAATGTTTATCAGATTAGTTATAATTAGAGACATTGACAGATGATCTTTCCAGTTCTTTTTCATGCTCTTATCATGTTTTATAGTTATAGTTGCAACGCGGTCTATTTTAACTTTATTCCCTGATCTTTTTTTTTTTTTTTTATATATATATTATATATTATATATTATTGTTTCACCACAAAGTACAGAGCACTAATCGAAACAATACAAAGGATTTGTTAAAAGTACATTACATTAAAAATATAAGTAACAGAGTAAAGTTAATACAGATGATAACATAATTAAGCGCAGGAGGTATTTAATCATTAAGCAGGGATAGAAAAGTAGTCCATTTAGCTTGAAAGTTATTCAACGATCTATTGGCCGTAGCAAAAGCTCTGTGTACCAATACCTTTTCTTTCAAAAAGGCCAGAAAGGAAGTGAATGTAGGGGGTTTTTCATCTAGTTTTTGTTTATAAATATAGAATTTTCCGACTAAAATATAATAATTCAGGAGATAGGTTTTGCGGTCTCCAGCATTATAGCCGTATAAGATTTTAAAATCATCAAAAAGAATCTCATGAGTTGAGTTAGAATCCCACCAAGAACATACATTAGACCAGAATGTCTCAAGCAATGGACAGCTCACTAGCATTTGTAGAAGTGTTTCTGATGTAGAAGTGTTTCCTGATCTTTTTACATTTATTTGTCTTACCTTTTTCTTTTTCAAAAATTATTTTGATCCCTGATTTTAACTCTGATCCCTGATCCCACCCTTATAATCCCTGATCCCGGGCAGTGATCCCTGATCCCACCCCTCTGATCCCTGATCCCACATATCTCGTTACGACCCTGGAATATACATTAATAACCATTGATTGAATAACCAATATAGTGGCTAGAGTGTATTGTATAATAGTGGTTGCGGTCACATCTACGACGTAACTAAAGTTTAACTTAAGTTAGTCTCAAGTTACGTGACGTCATACCTAACTGTAGTTAGTGCTTTCGGTCGACTCGGTCGACTCGGTCGACACACCACGCAGTTAAAGTGCCTATGAAGTAAAAAATAACTGAAGCTTATTTGAAAGACCTTTTGAAGACAAGAAGAATAGTGCTTTCTGTTTTGAAATGTTGCCTCTCATTGATGACGTCATAAAATGCTTCTAAAGGAAGACAAATTTACAAAATATAGAATATCTTTAGAACTACATCAGACAAGGCATAAAATGACACCCATTGTGCTGTTGCCATGGCAACAGTTTTGATTCCAGATCAAGTTTTTGCAGAACTGACCTTCCCATTTTTTGTCTTAACCAAACATCATTCACTGTAAATGAGTTTATTAGGAGACCTACAGCAACATGGATTCTATGTGTCTTTCGAGCAGGACTGTCTGTCTCGCCTGATTTGACAGAAAATTGAGATATATGGTTTACAACAGAAAGGGACTGGAGCCAAGTGTGTTGCCATGGTTACAGCATGCTCTGCGGCATGTTGTACCTTTCTTGAAGGTCATTATTGGTGCCAAGTTTGAATAATATCACTCTTATATTTTCAGAGATATTCTTGATTTTGTGATCTTTCTTCTCAATGAAAAGATTCATGACGTCATCAATTTGCTAATTTGCATAACACAAAAACTCAAATATCTCTGAAAAGAAAAAAGATATTTCAAATCGGAAAACGCCATTCTTCATTATTTTGAAAAGCCTTTCAAATGAGCATCAATAATTTTTTACTTCATAGACACTTTAACTACAGTTAGTTCTAATTAGCCTATGGATGACGTCAGAATTAAAAGAGGTTCGTGACAGCCCTTATTGTTGATCCGTGTAATGTCAACATGGCTGACCGACGTAGAGTGTGTCTAGTTTTTCTTCTTATTTATTTTTTTCGTGCGGCAAACCGTCGGAGAAAAATGAGAAATAAGCTGAGAATTTTAACGGATGCGCGACGCCGGGTACACATGTTGCTACCTTGTTGTATGTAATTTTTTTGTTTGTTGTTTTTGGTTTCCCCCTCGCTTCACGCTTGGTTTTTATTTTGCATATTTATATATGCTCATCTCGCACGTGCGAAAAGAATTGTCACATTCTGATTGGTTGTTTGTTTGTAAACTTAAGACTAACCCATGAACCCTGCTTGGGTATAACTTTAGTTAGTCTGTATTGTTTTGGATCACCGAGGCGTCAATTTTCCAACTATAGTTAGAGCGAATAGAGAAGCGGTCACATTACCGAAATAGCTAACTATAGTTATCCTCGTCTTAACTATAGTTAGTAGCCCAGATGTGACCGCAGCCAGTATTGTATGTTTTGCTGAGAAATGCTTTAATGCTATGCGTATTTTCTCTAAAATAATGTATCAATAATTCGGTCTATTATTTTGAATTCTAAAGTTACTTCCCTGATGAAAGCCGTATGTAAAAGGATAGTGGGTTTAAAGCACAAGGCCGTTAACTTCGGCATTCACTTTGTATTCTAGCTCCACCATGTGGCTTGGTTGTGAGAGCATCGAACCGGTACGGACCGACTACACGCACAACAGAACATCCTGAATACATTTATATCTAAATCAAGTCAAGAAAGTTACCCTAAGAAAAATCAAGGACAAAATAATAATCCTAAACTCCTAACAACTTCTAGTTTATTACAGTTTTAATCAAATACAATTACAGATCTAAATTGAAATTCTAAAATAGTACTAATATAAATTTGAATGTAACATTATAAGTACATAAATTGAAAAGTCGTCTTAGGAAAATTAACAGAAAATTACTGAACGAGAGATGTCATCGAGTGATTCGAACTGGAACAAACAGCTTTATATACCTATGTCCTATTATCAATACACGCTTCAAACACACAAGTGCCATAAATCCGAATATATTACACCTCCGCTATTAACTATCAAAACAAGCTTGCAGTTCATAACGTGAGAAAATATATCTTTATGCAGTTTACTTGTATAAACTTTCCCGCCAAAACAACAACATTGTGTTTACGCAATTTCTATGTCATGTGGCCAAATGCCACCAAATATGGAACTAAATTGGATAAAAAGTTTCTATAGAGCAAAACAGAAGCAGTAGTTTGGAGAAAAAGTGCAGGATTACAAGGATGGAAGTGATGTATTATTTGATCAATTTTAATTTCCTAGCGGCCTGCGGCTCGTGTTTCCCCCTACTTCTTTCGTGCTCTAGCCGCTTCCTGCGTGCTTTACAACAGAACAGAGCACAGTCGGGGCTTCTTTATTTGTTAAATAATAGATGCTTATAAGCCGATTTAATGGCACTTATAGTGCATACAATACTTTGTGATAGGATTTTCGGTGTAATTAAGACTTTGAATTTTTGGCCGCCATGTTTGTGTCCCTAAGTGGGACACCAAGATAGCCTCACCATACATTTCTTACTAAAATTGTCTAATACTCGTTCGCCTATAAGTCTTGAATAACAAGATCTTGCGCTTCAAAATTTGGCCCAGATGTATAGTTTTAAACGCTCTACAATTTAAGAAACATTTTGGAATCGAAAACTGTTGGTTAATGCTTCTGACGTTTGATATGACGTAGATGAAAACACTCTATTATTACCATAACCATGAAAACACGATATTTCAGCCGGTAAACTGACCCTATAATTAAAATTTACCATATTTCTCCTTACTTTGTAAATTCGGTATCAATAAATTCGGTAAGGCAAAACTATATACCACGTCAGCGAATATTTCATCCCTGGCGAATATATATTCATTTATGCCTTTTCTCATTTCTTCCCTGTATAAACTACCCCAATTGCAGCTTGCATGAGCTTTGTTTGCTGGACAAATAATAAACATGTACACATCCACGTTTGGACCAATATGGCTACGAGCACACGATCATAGCCGCTTTTATTCAAAGTATCAAGATGGTTCAATAGTGATATAAAAATAATCTGGCCGAATGAATGTTAGAGTACAGGAAACAAACAAAAAAAGGTTAAAACAAACTTTCGATGACATCGTGGATAGCAATAGTTCAGTTACAAAATAAAGGAAGGGTGGACTGGACACGGGAACGGGAACGGGAGGGAAAAGCATATGCATGTATTAAGTCGCAGCCGAACTGATATGAATTTAACTAATGAGTGAACTTATTGGTCATATGATCGATGTTGATAATAAGACCGAGTATGCCTCAATTATCGATGATGACAATAAGACCTGGAATGCTTAATTTTAATTACTTCCTCCCCAAAACCAGGGCCACTCTGACCTATTTTAAATATGCTTACAAGAGGCGAAAGAAGGCTTAAAAGTTATATCTTGTTTATTACATAAAAAAATAACAAAGTAACATGCATGTGAGAATATTAAAAATGCAAACAAATGGGTTAAATTATTTTTTCTCTTATTACTTGTATCTTTTCTAGTTTTACTTTTGATCCAGCTGGCCAACGCTCAACATAGTAAGTATTTACAGTGACAAAATGTTTACACTTAATGAACCATTAGTGAATTTAGTTACACACATTATTTTCCTCGGTTTTGTTGTAAAAAGAGTCAATTTAAGTGAAATTGATTATAACTTATGATCTTCATTGGGACGTTAAATGTATAAACTTGATACACCTGCTTAATGAATTCTTGAGAAAGTTAAGGTTTGTGAAAAACAACAACCTATGAAAGCACGAACTTTATCCTCGGACGTACCGGGGGAAAGGGGGGGGGGGGGGGGGGGGGGGGAGGGGGAGGTGTGAGGTTTGGATGTCACCACCCTTAAGGTGGCAAAGGTTGGAAAAAGTCAATTGCTATATGGTAACGAGATATGATATCGTAAGTAGAATGCGATCAAGTCATTTTTGAATAAAACTGCGTGTATTTTTCCTTTGTTGTTAAATAAATGGAATGTTACCAAAAGCAGAAAGATTTTTTACAACTCTGGCAAAAAAATAATTCCAATTTCCGCATTTTGTCAATAAAATGGCCTTCTTAGCTGCCATTTTGGATGAAGTCACATATTTCCAACAGCGCCATAGCCCATGATATTTATCTTATTTTGTAGGGTAAATCACAGGCTATCTATTGTAACACCACAAAAACACAAATGACAAATGAGCTAGCGGATGCAACCAATACCATTTTTCGCCTATTTGATTCTTCCACTTCGCATAGTTGACCAGTAAATCAGGTTTAAGGCCACCTGGAGGGCGGAGAAGAAAGGTTTTCCAATGGCATTTAGGGAACAGCTTTTGATGATTGTTTTTGAGAGGAAATAGCTATAACGTATTAAATTATTAGCCTTGTACCTATATCGTCCACAGAATGAAATAGATACAAGGATTTACATTATTCTTAAGAGACAAGCATTGAACAAATCGCAACTTTTCCTTTGTCAGGTTTGAGACTAGTCGGAGGAACCTGGAATGGAGAGGGAAGAGTTGAGATATTTCACAATAACCGCTGGGGAACTGTTTGTGATGATTACTGGGATTTAAATGACGCGCGAGTCGTGTGCCGTGAACTTGGGTATTCTGGTGCTGCTAGTGCTCCACAGCGTGCCCATTTCGGCTGGGGAAGTGGTACAATTTGGCTGGACGATGTGGAATGCCAAGGAAATGAAACGTCCATTGTGAATTGTCAGCACAGGGGATGGGGTGTAGAAAACTGCGGTCATAGTGAAGATGCATCAGTGATATGTTTAGAAAGTAAGAATGACCATATATAGACATGTGTTGTGGAAGCTTTGCTTGCTATATATCATAGGCCATTATTAGTTACGGGAGGCAGTTACCGCTTTTAATTGAGAAACAAGAAGGTAACAAATCGAGTGGGTGTACGTTTCAACAAAATTCGCCGTATTTTTGATATGTTTATATGAACAAACAATCGAAGAAAGACCGTTATAAGATGTTGCACTTCCAAGTAGTAGTGCACCATTTCATACATACGATTGACAATTATACCATTTTCCATCCAGCTCCTTGTTTTTTCACGGAACTACGCAACAGAAGGATCTTGGGGACCACCGTCTACTATAGCAATACGCAAGAAAGCTATTACTGGTCTTTATATTAAAACGTCAACACTAGTAGTGATAATCTTACGAAATTAACTTCCAAAAATCTAAAACCAGGCCAGCAATATCGAGTTGCAGTGGCCGCTTTTACGTCCAAAGGAGTAGGATCAATACCCTACTGGTATAGAGTACCAAAGTGATGATGTCACAAAAACTAAATTTTTGAAATTATGGGATTTGATGAGATATTAGTCAAAGTCATGACGAAAAATGCCCACTTACCAAAAAACCGCATCCTTTTTGCAACCAAGGTAAAATTAGAAAAGGTTTGTATGGAGTCATCAGAGCCTAAACTGCCAATATCTCACCCCCAAATTGTATTAATAGGATGCTAATTTTTGGGAAGCAGGCACTTTTCGTCATGAAACCCCATAAATTCACAAATTTAGTTTGGTATCATATTACACAACGAGAGGTAGGCTCGGTATTGGAAATACAGGTTTCATATAATCGAGTGACTCTTTTTTACTTGGAGCAACCAGAGGGTTAACTGATCGATGTGTTAAATCTGTCAATGTTAGTATTGACAGAAAAAATGGGACTAATTAGAAAGTTTCCACGAAAATCTAATAATCGATGGTACCAACTAAACTTTGTCTCTGTATTATCCTCCTCAGGCTGCTCGACCACGCTAAATAGCACATTTGGCGAAATAGACTACAATCGTACGAGTAACAGCTATGTGCGATGTCAGTGGAACATACTGAGTGCTGGTATAAGCCAGGCTGTTGCTTTGGTCTCCGTGCAGGAATTAAATTTCGGCAACTATTACTGCAGGTAAATAAACTTAATGTGTTATTAACTCTTCAAATATTACGTAATAGCTGTGTATTTCTTATGAAAAAAAAGAGTCTCATGTAATGAGTGTAAAGGGTTACCGATTTCCACTTGTGAAGCTTAAAGGGAAGGCCTCCAGGTACCAGGTACATTATTTTATAACGGGGCCGTGCCGCCTTAGTTGACCCAATTCATTTGAACCCGCCTTTTTTCATAACCAACTTACCCAAGATGACGCTTCAAAAAGAGGACTATGTTCTCCTTCTATTATCGTTTCACTATAAAATGGTTTATAAAAAAAAACAAGCTAAGAGATTCCTTATCCTTGTTGAAAATATAACGCTTTGCAAGTTCAAATTTGAATCATACACATAAAAGTCGCACGACGAACACGTAATTAACACCGTTTCTACATGTATGTCTCGCCTACAGCAAATTAATCGCGTAAAAGATGCATTTGATAATAAGACCCCCTTGACTATCTTAAACACCCTGGTTTTTAGTAAAGTATACTATTGTTTAAACGTATGGGCAGATACGTCAAAGAATAATATCCAGAAACTACAAGCTGTTCAAAATTTTGCCTGCCGGATTGTAAGCGGAGCCCGAAAATATGATCATATAAAGCCTTTCTTTAAAGAATTAAAATGGTTACCGGTCGCTAGCGAGCTGTATTGTCGTAACGCCATCATGGCGTTTAAATGTATGACGGGCTGTGCTTCAGAATACCTGTCTTCACAATTCATCAAATGCAAGGATATAACAAATCGCAGAACTCTCAACTCCCAAAAACTTAATTTACCGCTTTTTAAAACAGCCACTGGACAAAAAACATTTTATTATAGAACAGTAACTTTATGGAATTCACTTGATGCTTCGCTCAAACTTTCAAGAAATGTCCACATTTTTAAAAGGTCACTTAGATATAGGTTATTAAAAGAATTTAATAAGATGTAATTCCATCTTTGTTTATAATTTTTAATCACTTGTACATATTCTCAATACTGTATATAACTTTCTAAACACTTGTATATTTATATTTTTGAGTTTCACTACATTTATTGTAATATGTGTTTCGTGGTAGTTCTTATTGTTTAATTAATTAACTACTTTCTATCTTTTGTATTATCTTTGAAAAGCCCCTCTGGGAAAGATAATAAATGATGTATGTATGTATGTAGTGGACGTGCGGGGAAAGGGGCCAGGCCGAAAAGGGGAAAGGCTTCTTGTTTTATGTGTCAATCATGTTATAAATATATCCCCATGAAAATTGCAGTGTCATTCTTATATATGCGCATTTTACCGTGTTTCAATGAAAATAACTTTTAATTTTTTTCCATAACTGACCTAAATCACAGCGCTCTTTACAGCTTGTGTTGCTTGTGTTGTGTTGTGCTTGTATTTCTGTTTACGTTTAGTCAACATTCACTGACAATACTGAAAATTTCGTTTACTTCTGCAATATTTTATTTTAAAAACATTTAAAAGTAGTACCCTTTTAGATTGGTTGCATAAACTGCTGTTAAATGTATTGTTATCACATCTACATTTCCGGAAAAGGAGTTGAGGTCCTATATAAAAGTATGTTAAACATGTTCAGCTTATTTTGTGTTTCATTATAATCATGCAGCCAATATGTGAAGATTACAGATGGGGACGGCACTGATGTTCTCTATCACCAGGGCTGTGTCCCATTTGCTACAGAGAATCTATTGGATGTACAATTTGGCTTTTCAGGAAACATCTCTGTTGAAACGTACTTGAGAAATGTACAGAGCAGCGTAAAAATCAAGTTCGCAATTTTAAAGAATGGTATATCATCAGGTATGCTATGATTACTATCATCTAATACACCTGATGTACCCGGAAATGCACTAATGTACCTTGGTATTTGCGAAAATAACCGATTTGAATAATTTCGGCGCAGAGTTTACAACCACTACTACTAATACAACTACTACTACCACTTCCACTTCCACTACTACCACTACCACTACCACTACCACTACCACTTCCAGTACCACTACCACTTCCAGTACCAGTACCACATCCACTACCACTACCACTTCTACCATTACCACTACTACCACTGCCACTTCCATTACCACTACCACTGCCACCTCCACTACTACCACTACTACTACCACCATGACCACCGCTTCCACTGCCACCACCCCTGCCTTTGCCGCTGCCTCTGCCACTACCATTGCTACTGCCGTTTCATTACCATTACCACTACCACTACAACTCTCACTGCCACTGCCAATGACACTACCACTACTACTGCTACTACTACTACTACTACTACTACTACTACTACTACTGCTACTACTACTACTAACACTACTACTAACACTGCTACTTCTACCACTACAACTACTACTGACACTGCTATTACTTCCACTACTACTGTTACTACTACTACTACTACTACTACTACTACTTTTACCTTTGCAGTTATTACTTGTGCTACTACTAGTACTACTACTACTACTACTACTACTACTACTACTACTACTGTAAAACGAACACTTCTTATACTTACACTACTGTCACTTCTTACACTGCTCATCAGTACTACTGTGGTGGCCGCTCCAACTTTATTTTGGTAATTTTATTACCTGTCTTTTCAGCTGTACTGGTTTCGGGATGGAATGTGACAGTTTTGAACTCGGGTTCTACCGGTTTCACCATACAGTGGACCAGGCTCCGCGCAAACATTAACCGTGTTGCTACGTTTTACGTAATCATAATTAAAAGTACAGAAGAGACCATACTGGCTGTTGAAATTGTTCAAGGAACCGCGACAACTGTAAATATCAGGGGACTAAAACCATCTTCAAAATATAGAGTGGATGTTTATGGAGTTGATGATTCTGGACAACCTTACAAGAGTTTGGAAAGTCTTACTTCCACTACGGAGGGTAAGGACACAGTATATTTACATTGTCTAGTTCTCGATGTACCTCTACAACTTACATGAAACATGTTTGATTGGGATACTCATTTTGAATTTATGACCAACTGAAGCTTTTAAAAATATCGTATTTCCTTGATATTTGGTGATTACATTTAAAGCTAAAATGATCAAAATGTAAATAAAACTTTGATGTAAACAAGAACTAGAGGTCTTAAAAGAAACTTTTCAGTCAATAAACTGTAATAAAATATAACCAGAAATTCTAAGATGTCCATGACCTTGAGACTTCTATCTCACTTTTCATATAAACTGTCAACTAGAAAAAGAAACGATAGTGACATCACCGGGATGACGGTATTTTCAATTTTCAATTTATTTAAGATCGATCGCCGTCAATAAATTGTTTTGAATTCCACAGTATATACAAAAGTGATGTTTATTTTCTATTCCAGTACTTTGCGCGGTGGTTCGGTTGCAAAAGTCAATAGTTGGTCGTGGCAAGCGATGCTGACCAACAGTTATGGAAGCCAGTAAACAAGCTTTGATTATTTTTCATCATGTTTTTTCATTTTTTCATTTTCATCATGTTTTTTCATTTTTTTTCATTTGACGTATTTCCTTCCTAAATTCTCGATTCAAAAGCTGAAGTCATCAAAATATTCCTTTTCAGAAACTGAAGTGATGTTTTCTGACCTTGAGACTTTCATCTGACTTTTAATATAAACCATCAACTCGGATAAAGAAACGATAGTGCGACCCACGGGATTACAAAAATGATGCACTTTATATATAAATGTTGCATAGAAAGGCATTGCATACTCTAACATCACAGTATTTCAGCTAGCTAGACCGTCTTATCGATCGATTAATAAGAAAATAAGGTATTTTTAATTTTCAATTCATTTAATCTCGATAGACTTCAGTAAATTGTAATGGATACCGCAGTATATACATAATTAAATGATGTATATTGTCTATTACAGTATTTTGCGGGTTTCGACCAAGCGCGAGTCGAATTGTCGGTGGTTCGGCTGCAAGAGTCAATAGCTGGCCGTGGCAGGCGATGCTCACTTACAGTTCTGGACGTCAGTTCTGTGGTGGATCATTAGTAGATCGTGAATGGGTGGTGACTGCTGCCCATTGTGTCAGTGGAAAATCTCCGTCGTCCATAAAAATAAAGTAAGTAAATCTACATTATGTCACATTATCAATAATTGAAATTCGGTTTCGTAAATGGCATCTACATGTAACTGTCCCTTAACACAATTCGCAACGAGCGACACACGTGATAGTATCGATGCATCTTTGTTCCTCAGCTAGTTTGATAGTTTTATTTAAATTCCGACATTTTGGAAAATAACTTTTATTAGTCAATACCACATTCGTATCGACTAAGAAAATAGTGGGCACTTCAACATTTAAAATCGAGATAATTAAAGTTTAACTCTCGATATATATTACAAAAATTTGTCAGTATTCGAATTTTAAAATAAACATCGTTTATGATACGTTATCACTCTATTTCTTTCTTCTTCGTAGGTTGGGAGCTCACTACAGAACAAGCGGAAGTGTTGGAACGGAACAAGAAATCGGCGTTGCCAAAATAATCATGCATGAACATTACAATAACCCGCTTTCCAAAAGCAACGATATCGCTCTAATAAATCTGATAACACCTGCAAATCTTGGAGTAGGTATCGGGCTTGTCTGTATGCCAGATATCAGCCATGCTCTTCCTTTCGACTACGTCAACAGAAAATGCTGGATAACTGGTTGGGGTACGTTGAGTTCTGGAGGCTACCAACCAAATACACTCATGGAAGCTCAAGTTCCATTGGTTTCCAAGCAACGTTGTCAAAGTGCTTATCCTGGGAAGATCGATGACACGATGCTTTGCGCTGGCCTAGATGCAGGAGGAGTAGATACTTGTCAAGGCGATAGTGGTGGTCCATTGGTGTGTGAATTCAACAGGACATGGTACCTTGAGGGTGTAACAAGCTGGGGCGTCGGTTGTGCGTATGCTAGACGGTATGGGGTGTACGCTTATGTTAGAAACTTAAAGGCCTGGGTATCAAGGCATATTTATCAAGTGGTGCCACCTACCGTCTTCCCACAGAATCAGTCAGTATCGGCATTAGGTGAGTATTACTTTTGAATGGCAACGTTTGCTTCGTCATCTTTAGCCATAGCTTTTTTTCTAGTTTTACTTTTTATCATTATATATACCTGAGCAAATTTAAGCGTAAGCTGCTCCTTTTAGCGACCTCTTTATTCAGTTTGATGATCGCCCACCGAGAGTGAAACGCGAGTTACCATTTTGTAACATCACATCGTGTTAAATAAACATCTGATTAAAGGAATGTTGTTGATACAGGCTTCTTACTGTAAATTGAACAAATCCACAAATGCAAGATGGCGGAACCAATATGACCGCTGTGCAGAACTAGTGACGTAATTCTCACGACGTATGGACCTACCATGAAACCATACATGTTTTATTGTTATAGCTTTAGTGTCTGAAACTTTTTCGTGAAAGTGTCCTTTGCGTGTTTTCAGTGAGAAAAAATACCCTCTTTGCTAGGATTTTTTCCCTTTTTTGCTAAATATTTGGAATAAGGTTTGATGGAAAAAATATGTTTTTCTTCTTCTGTTTTAGCAAATATTGTATTGCCCTTTTTAATTTTGTAGTGTGGTGTTACTTTGACAATGGCATATGTTCCGGCTGGAATCAATCATCTTCCGATGACTTTGATTGGACACTAACATCTGGCTCAACACCGTCTTCTTCTACTGGTCCGACTTCCGGTCAAGGCGGATCAGGTCAGATTCATTTTTTTTCCTTGCTGCCTTTACCTTTTACAACACTGATTTGAGATATCTCACTCAAACACCCAAGTTCAAGTTCAAGTTTATTGTCCTATATTGAAAACAGTTACAGTAAATAAATATAAAATTTAGTAGCAAGGAAGCCCAAAAGAAACCACTGGGCTTATAAATAAATGGGCTCCCTCAGTATATTATTATCAATGAATTATTAAAAGAATATCACGTCAGATCAATGGCAAAGCTACTAACCAAAAAACATATATTATATATTATATATTTGTTTTAAGCATAGTTAGGCTAAAAACACAAAGTGGAAAGAAAAAGCAAAGAAAAAAATGTTTACGATAAGAGGAATGCTTTCAGTTTAGAGGTAAAAGAGGCGATGTAGCATTTTGAATTTCAAAGCTAAGAGAATTAAAGAATTTAGGTCCTTGGAAACAGATCGAAAACTTTCTTATATTTGTTTTGCAATAAGGTAAGTAAAAGAGCCCCGAACCTCTAGTGTCATAAAAATGCACATGGTTTGTCATTAGAAACATACACACCCCAGCTAATATATGACCTGAAACCTTCGACGTGTTAGTTTATGACCCACAACTAAACGTTATGTTATTCTTCTTACTAAGTTTCTTGTCTCAAAAGTCTTAGTGGCTTTATCTCATTTACCTGAATAAAATCTTAAGACCCAAATTTTACCTGTTTTACTCTATCCTAATTTTCGTTTACAGGAAAATATATATACATTGAGACATCTTCCCCGAGGAAACCTGGCGAAAAAGCGAAACTAGTTGTCACTGTTCCGAGCAATGGGAAAAGGTTCTGTCTTTCATTTTATTATCATATGTACGGAGCAACAGTTGGAACTCTCAATGTCTACAGTGGGAGCATCAAAGTATTTAACATATCTGGAAACCAAGGAAACACTTGGATGAGGGTGAAAACAACAGTTTACCCAGATAGATCGGTGAGTATCGCTGCAAGGATACACCTAACTTCTTAAGCTGAGAGTTCATTCATAAAAGAGAATAACTAAAAAAATAAATACAAGCCAGGTACAATAAAATGCAAATAAAAAAGAACAATATAAACGAAAGTGCGAGAAAAACGATTCTGCCATTAACTAAGAAAGTGTTTATATTATTCAACTGCACTCAGTAGAGTACAAATAACACCCAAAACGAGTACAAATATCTCACGGTATTTGTACTCAGAATACCGGTTTGACCGTTTTTTTACAAACGTCACTTCGAGCATTAGTCTTACATAATCGGTGCAAAAAAATGGCTGAATGAATGCTTGCCAAATTTTTAGAGTTTTGACGAAAAAGAGTTCCTAGAGACAAGCGATAACCAGACGACAATGACCTTTTTTTGTTTATTGAAGAAAACTCGTCTTTTGTATTTTGACTCGCCTTACGGGCTCGCCAAAATACAGAGAAGAGAGACTCGTAAAAATATCCCACGATACTACATACTAAACCGTCCAATAATATATATATATATATATATATATATATATATTTATATAATGCTTCAAAAACATCCTATGTCTGGATCTTTCTTCCAAAACGTTGATAAATATGCTACAATATATGAAAATAAAGACAATACATCTCTTGCCGATATTTCGTCTTTATTATAACAGACTTCGTCAGGTTGCCTTGACGAAGTCTTTTATAACAAAGACGAAATATCGGCAAGAGATGTATTGTCTTTATTTCCATATATTGTAGCATATATATATATATATATATATATATATATATAAATATATATATATATATTTAGTATATACTGAAACAGTGGATAGCATTGTTGGCGCGCTCTGATTGGCTACTGAAACTCGGGATAGCAGGTCCCATTTACCTCCCAGCAATTTGCGCGCGAAAATTGTAATCGTTGACAGGAATAAATGAGTTAAAAAGCATCATTTTCGTTATATTATCTCACTGTTTCAGTATATACTAAAACAACTATTCACCTCAGTGTAGGTGGGTAGTGGTGGATATTTACCTCGCCGCTTCGCGGCTCGGTAAATATCCACCACCACCCACCTCCACTTCGGTGAATAGTTGTTAAATATTTATATATATATATATATAAATTCTTCGACAGTTCAATTGAATGGATTTCAAAAAGGGCTCAACTCTAATTCATTAGAGGAGCAAAGACAAAGTCATTGAATGCAGATAAGACTTCAGAAGATATTCATTCATTCTTTTAATGCTATATATATATATATCCCCAAATATTTTATATCTAGCCATAAATAGATAGATATATAAATGAAGAATTAGAGTGATTACAGTTAACCCGTGAAATATTTAGTAGAATAGTACGCACAATTAGACATTGTTTTCTTTTGTTTAATTTGGACTCACACACTAATTGTTGGATAGTGTTTCACGGGTTAACTGTAATCACTCTAAGAAATACAGAAATATAAAAATACAATAATCCAAATTTAAATGGAAACGGTTTCGTTGTTTGCAGGTAATATTTGAAGGAATAACAGGGGATTCATTTGCAGGCGACATCGCTATTGACAGCGTGGAAATAATTAAAGGAAGCTGCCCAGGTGAAATTATACATTGACTAGAAACTATTAAAGCGCAAAATATTGTCATAATGAATGACTGTTTCTAATGCATACAGAAAAGAAAGAAAAATGCCAAAAAATACAATAAAAAAGTTGCAATTTGCAAATGAAATGGACTTCTACTGCTACTACTACTACTACTACTACTACTACTACTACTACTACTACTTACTACCACTACTACTACTACTACTACTACTACTACTACTACTACTACTACTAACACTACTACTACTACTACTACTACTACTACTACTACTACTACTACTTACTACCACTACTACTACTACTACTACTACTACTACTACTACTACTACTACTACTACTACTACTACTACTACTACTACTACCACTTCTACTCCAGACAGGGAGATAGGTTAATGTTTATCATTCCAAAATCGACAATTAACGCTCATGCTTGTAATTTATCTAGACGTGTCCGTTCGTTAACCAACTTCCTCCTATTTTCTATTAATTAACCTCATCAAGAAGAATGAAAACAATTTGGAACTTAGAACTTAGAAGTTTATTGTTATTTAAACACGGTAGCTACATTCGGTGAAAAATATAGTGCTCCAATAATTGTATTAAATGTCAGCCCTATGTGCCCCTGGAGCCGTCAAGCTTACAAAACCTACAGTCCTCCAGGGAGATGCACACAATGGATAGAGAGGAGGAACTGGGCCACCTCTCTGATTGAAGTGATGAGTGGCCGTCCACTAACCTATGTCCAAGTGGTACATACAGTAGGGGGTAATGGGCCTACAAACTATCGAGCTATTGAGACAACAATGTGACGATGGGAATACTTCGTACTTTACTCGTACTTTATTTAACATACTCATAATGATTGATTGACTTCACATTCAGTCAATTTTACAATAACACAATATTATATGGTGAGCAATTGCTTATAGTCTCAATTAATATACCATAATTTATAGAGTGAATTATAGAGTGATTTTCCACTTTTCCAAGGGAATCAACAAAGAGTAGAAACTTGCGTTAATGCCAAGTTTGCTGACTGACAAAGTAAACTTTCCAAGTGTCTCGCGCACCACAAAATTGCGTTCGGTGGGCTTAAAGATATAAAAACATAGCCAATTGAGTACGAAATAGCAATATCTAAAAAAGAGATAATTATGTCCCACGCAAGCCCTACAAAAAAATGCATGCGTTCAGCGGTCCTGGAATGCGAATCAATCAAAAATTGAGAATAAACTTTCATGGTCTACTGACAAAAAAAAAATCGACTAGGTGTTCGCGCTTGATATGAAATAAATTTTCTTCCGGATTAAACGAAAGTTGGCGGCGATTTTTCGTCACCGACACCGAAATTTTGTCTCGCCAAAACTTGAAAAGTATATTTCGAAATTTCGGCGAAATTTTGCTGCTGTTGTCTAATTTAGTGAATCTGCATTTGTTTCCTTTCCAATTAATTTTATACTCAAATTGTTTGAGTGATCCATAATATTTTAAACTTATCAAGTGTATAATTTTTTTGTAAACCTGCTGGTAACACGACCCTCTGATTTTTTACAGTATCCTGTAGCTTTGATAACGGATTATGTTATGGATGGAGCCAATCTAAATCAGATGTCTTTGACTGGACGCTCTACTCCGGATCAACACCTACTTGGTCCACTGGACCATCGTCAGACCATGGTGGATCAGGTTAGTTGACTTCTACCGATTTTTCTGCTGATCGAATAGCGCGCGTAACACAATGGCCTCCAAAATGTGTTTTTGGGATCATTTCTTCTGGAATCAAAATGAACAAAGCAAGAGGAATGTTCACGAGGCTTGGAATAAAAAGCGACGATAAATTGTTCTGTTCGAAATCAAAATGAACACTTCTTTATTTTGATCTCGAGCAGTTTTTTTTTAAATAGCTTAAAAAGTGGATAGTGTTAAATTCCCAGCGTTTACGAACCGTGAAAGTGTGGCCTGCAGAAGAATATACATTCTCTCTTAAACTTCCAATCTTCTGGCAAGTAACAGCCAAAAAATGTTCATCTAAGAAAGGAAGACATTTGGATGGCTAAAGAAAATACAAGGCGTGCAATCCTTTACGAAGGTTCATTACTCATGCGCGTAGCGGCGTAAGGTAAGGTTTGCCCTCCGTTTTTCTTTGTGTCAGCATTGTCATATAACGTCCGGTTACTTGGCTTCCTTGTGGTACAGCCTTTATTTATAAAACATTCAACAGTAACAACGTGGTTTGCAGGAGCGACGACTGAATGAAAGAACTAACTCTCCCCCATGTCAGACATCTTCTTATCTTGTTTGCTTTCAGATATATAGCTTCTTTTTTAAATAAAAGATGAATGTTTGTTCAGCATGCGCATAACATTCGTTTCGCGATATATTGGGCAAACTGCTGCGGCAGTCTTCCTGTGAATGTAAACGTTGGTTCTATTTATAGTATAGAACTTGAGGCCAATCGTTTAGAGTTTTAGAACGTTTTGTGGAAGTTGTAAGTAAGCTCATGGGGAAAAAATGACATAATGCACATCGGCATGCTCCTGACATTGGCTTTTACATTTATCTGGTACAGTCTTTGCGCTAGAAGGAGGTTCTTAGGAATTTCTTTTGTATTTTTACTAAAAATATACCATAAAAGTTTGTTACGCATGCACATGAGTATAAGCTACTTGGAGCCTTTTGTTTTAAATCTAAGTAGTTATTATAGTAGTTTCTTTGTGAAAACTGACATATGCGCGGGTATCTTTAAAACTCTTTGGTGGTTTAGTTTTCTGGTTATAAACTCAACTATTTTCTTTGGATTACCAGTCATACAATATGTGCGCTTCATTTCTTTGCAGGAAAATACCTTTACATCGAGGCTGACTCTTGGTCAACTGGCGATAATGCAAAGCTACAGCTTGCAGTACCAAGAAATAAATCTTCATGTTGCTTGACATTCTACTATCACATGTATGGTGCGAATATGGGAACTCTAAACGTTTTCAGTGAAAATAATAAAATATTTACGAAGTCAGGAAATCAAGGGAACTATTGGAAAAAAGTGACCAGGACGGTTTACTTTAGTGGCATTGTAAGTATAATATATATAGTCTATATTCGGTAGATACACAATAAAATATTATTAACGCAAAAAAAATAAAATAAAATAAATAAATAAACGCGCAGGGATACATCAACATTTTATTGATACATCCCACCAAAACCACTGCAAAAATGACTATTAACCTAAAGAAGATATAAATATATAAATAAGTATAGGTAATCATACAGTTTCGAGTTCAATGCGGGATTAATTTGCACGAGTGAGTTTTTCAAAAAGCTCAAATTGCACGAGCCACTTAGGCGACTGCAATTTGAGCTTTTTGAAAAACTCACAAGTGCAGATTAATCCCAAATTGAACGAGAAAACCGTATGATTACTTGTTAATTATTATACATAAAAAAAATTGCATCCATGTTTTTGTGCAATTTTTTTTTGGCAAATTGTTATTTTGCAAAACATTTTTGCATCATTTTTTTTTCGATTTGTAATTTGCACTGGTGTTACACTTTTTGCACCGGTGTTACACTTTTTGCACTGGTGTTACACTTGAACTGCACTGCTCATGTATACTATTAACAAAATAAATAGATAACTTGCAAGAATAGTTCTAATCGGCTTACAATTAAAATTCTTTCATCGTACTATCTTCTATGTACTTATAACTTTCCTAGATGACATTCGAGGCAATAAGAGGATCTTCATATAGAAGTGACATTGCAATTGATGACGTGTCAATTGCCGACGGAAGCTGTCCAGGTTAGACTCATAATTTGATCATTCAGTTCGGGTGTCAGTAAAACGCGGTCGGGGCCGGGGTCGGGGTGAGATTAGGTCTAGGATTAGGTATGGGATTAGGCATAGTGTTAGGATTAGGTAAAGGGATTATATTTAATCCCATACCTAATCCTAGACCTAATCCCACCCCGACCCCGGCCCCGAACCCGCGTTTTACTGACACCCAGTCAGTTCTTATAATGAAACACAAGTCACTGTCACGCCGAAATAACAAAATTTTGCTTCATTAACTTTTACGTTTTATAATATACTCAACAAAATATACAGTTTCTGATTGGTCAATGACGAATGCATAAATAGATTATAGAGTGCAAATTAGGTTATAAAGTGCAATACGAAAGTTGCGCGAAAGTGAAAGTTAAAGTCGCGCGCAGTGTACCGTGACGGCCTCACCAAAATTTTGTTGAGAATATTATAAACAAGAAATCGTATGAACTACTCGTGCATTTCGTGATTTATGGGCACTCGTAATGTTTTGAAAGTTCTCAAAATTGCACGAGCCGCTTTCAAAACATCACTCGTGCCCATAAATCACGAAATGCACTCGTGTTCATACGATTTCCTATACATATCGCCAAATGCCACCAAATATACAACTGAATTGGATAAAAATAAAATATATATATAGATAGGCTGAGCGTAACAGCGTCGCTCTCTGAACAGAAATTAAAGCCCATGCTAAGCTTAGCTTAACTAAGGTGAAAGGTCGGAAGCACAAGAATTAAGATTGACGACTGAGCTATTTTTCAATTTTAGCAATTCTCAAAAACAGTATTACGCGACCGTCTGCACAGTACATTTACACCGTACAAAAGTTCACAAAACAACTTTTTCTCGGTCTAAAATAACTATATATATATATATATATATATATATATATAGTTTGACTAATTTCCAAATAAAATACACCCGCTGCGTATCAAAAATTGCCCGAGAAACTGATTTGGAAATCAAAATTGCAAAAAATACACAAACATATTTGCATAAGGCGACGCGAGTGAGTTTAGATCGAACTATAAAATCCAAGTCTTGTTTTGTTTACATAAAATCGCTTTTTAACCTATGTAATGAATGAAAAAACACATAAAAATGGACAACAAAATCTTCTTTTGAAAAATTTTATTCAAATATCTATCAGTTTATGTTTAAAAGCAAACACGTACCATTTATAGCGCATCAAGGCAGAGCTGTCCTCGATGAAATTCAAGATAACACGGCTTAATTTGAGCACGTTTCATAATCATGTCTCCAAAACTAAAGAGAACACAAAGGAAAAGTCAATCAAAAATTGATATCAACATAAATTCCCATCGAAAAATGTGTTTTTTTTTTTTACCTTTAAATCACTGGACTGCTTGGAAATTCATTAAAACTCCGCTTCTTCGGTTCTGAAATCCGTAATAAAAACAAACATCTCTCGCATTGCTTCTGCATTGATAAAAACGTATGAAGTTCCTCGAAGCAAGATTTTATCCCTGAAAGCTCTTCTTTTTTCAACTAAAGCGGCTTCTGAGTATCCCTTAATTAGTATCCCTGTCTTGAGTAGCAAACCGCGAAAAAATGCAGGGAAATAACGAATTTACTGCTCCGCTAAACACTACGAAAGATCCAACTTTTAAAGAGTTTACCAAGCTGACAGCTGTGTAGCCGCGCGAAAAACAAAGCCTCGCTTTGCTTTCAAAATTGCTAAGATCCCGGATGTTGTGTGGCGTCATACGCGCATGTTTTGCGACGTCATGCGCGCCCGCGAGCTAACCTTGCGCGACGCTCGGACACTCATGTAACAGACGGCGCCCGCGAAACATTCCGCTAGCCGTGACCATGAAAAGTGACGGGCATAGGTTCTATGAGTATGGGGCTTCGCAGCGGGGCGAGTGCTCCGCTATTGTATAGAGCAAAACAGAAGTAGTAGTTTGAAAAAATGTGCAGGATTACAAGGATGGAAGTGTATTAGGGCCGATTTACACGGTACAACTTTTTTGCATGCGACACGCTTTAGGCATGCTAACGACATGACTTAAGTTGATTTAAACGGAGTAATTCGTGTTGTAAGTATGTAGTAAGCATGTTTTAAGCGTGTCGCATGCGACAATGTTGTACCGTGTAAATCGGGCTTACAGTTCATCAATTTTGATTTCGTGACAGACCGCTCAATAAATCAAAGTTTATATTCTGGTAGGCTGATTATTTCATTTCATCCATTCAATTCCAATGCTTTCTTCTAGTTTCTTCTGATATTGCTATAATATGTTAATAAAACTACCACATTGCAGCGTTTCTTTATTGTTTAGGCTGTGGCGGTTTCTTGAATAAAACGTCTGGAGTGTTGTTGAAGGAAAATCGTGGAGACGAATACGAACTGCATTGCAACTGGACAATCGGCAATGCTGGTATAAAAAATGCAGTTGCCATCGTTACATTGCAACGGATATACTTGCGCTATTGCAGGTAATAAAATACGTGCTCACAATGGTATGGTTGCAAATGCATACATTTCATAGAAAATATACATTTACTCTATGAAAACGCTTTTTAGAAGACGACAGTAAATCTTTATTTGTGAAAAGTTTATTGTAGCAATTGTTCAAATGTTCAGTTGTAGTAGGAAAAATAATGTTAAGAAAATGGTGGAGATTTAATTAGAAACGACTATCTCTGCTATACCTGACTGTTCCTTGATTTTTTTGCAAAATTGTATCTAATGTCTTTTTTATCTATATTTTATTAACCTGTATACATTTCATTTTACCAAGTCGTTTATACTACCTCTTCTAATAAAACATACATTTAGTCGCAGGTATAAAGGAGGGACCCGAGTCCTCGCCCCCTCTCACCTTGCTCCACCCAACCACCCCCCACCCCTTATTCCCTCCGTACCACCCTACCCCCCACCCTCAGAGAATGTGATGTTATTTAAATTATGATATTTTATAAACCATAGAGCTTAGTTAACCATGACAACCCAAGCACTGTGATACTAATGGCATTCCTCTAACAACCCAGATGATACCAGATTATCACAACATTGGATATTTTAAAATTGCCTTAAGTACCGTGGGTCTTCATTGACTATCTTTTTGTCCATAGTGAACATGTCAAGTTACTGAAGGCAGATGGCTCTGAAGTATTTAAACAACAAGGCTGCAATTCATCTTACCCCGCTGGCACCGCACTGGAAGTTCCATATGGAGCCACAGACCACCTTATACTTGACATTTTCCTAGAATATAGGTGGAGCACTGTGAACATTAAGTACAGCATTCTAAATCAAGGACTTGACTCAGGTTTGCAACCAATCGATATTAATATATATATTTTTCAAATAACTGATATGCTAAAATTGCTTGATTCGTTGTAGGGAAGTCTGTATGTTAGTTATTCGGTACGTGGTTGGGTTGGTTTCTTGGAGATCAATCCCGATGTTTAAGGCCCTCAATTGATCCTCAAAATTAACCGTCGGGTGTGAAAGGGAGTAGGAGGGAGGCTGGGAAGGGTCGATTAGGTGCATGCAAATCCCTTCAATGTTATGGGAAATTCACTTTGGGAGTCCAAAGATTTTAATGCCTGTTACACATTTTGACGTCAAAATTGTTTTGGTATGACATGACGTTGCAACCAAGCTATGATGGGGAAGCTTACCAATTAAATTGTTGTGTATTTTCCTTATTAAATTCCGGCCCGTAGCTTTAAATAAAGCGTTTGTTATTCACTCTCAGAAAATTCATGATATTCCTAATAATATATAGTTTATTGCATTTTGTGTAAAGCTCAAGACGTCTCCTCCTGGAATATAAGTGTTTACAGCATAACATCGTCTTCAGCGAGGGTATATTGGTCAAATCTCCCACTTCCACAGTCTGTCAGTTACTACTTGGTGAGGTACAAGGAAGTCTCCAATGGCGTTGGCAGACTCTTCGAAGTTAATCGCTATAGTAACTCGTACTACACCAGCCTCCTTTATGGTTATACGGCTTATGATGTCCAAGTATTTGCTGTTACATCGAGCGGTGGAAACGCCACATATGCAAGCAATAGAGTCTCTATACTAACAGCAGAAGGGGGTAAGTCTAAGCACAGGCGTCGAACAGGCAAATTAAATATAAGTTATTAAACTTAAAAGATTGCACCACTTGTCCACAGAGGTTGCACTAAACATGATTTCTTAACCATGCATCTGCACTCTTCATTAAACAAGTAACGTGTAACATGCAACATATGTATTTAATCAATTAATTTTTCACACAAACATCAATACATGTCTAACCACTGTTTGTATATTTTAGTTCCTAGCCGTGCGCCAACGAATGCCAGAGTTGAAAACTACGGACTGAATGAGTTATTGGTAAAATGGGACCCTATTCCTCCACAGTACGCAAATGGTCGTCTATTGGGATACAAAGTATACTACAAAAAAACCCAGTACTATTACTATTCGGACAGCATTGTTAGGGTCAACAACTCGAATGCCCGAAGTGCTATACTGCCAAATATTCCAATTGGAGAACGTTATCAAATTTCCGTGGCTGCTTTTACTTCTGTAGGATTAGGACCCCGATCGCCACTTATCTACATAACTAAAGGTAATTAATAGAAACCTTTCACTGTACAGTAGAGGTCCACACAACACTTAAATTAAAACGCACTGGTTCTTTTTCGCCGGATCTCTAATATAGCGATGCTGGCATTTCGGCAATGGACTGATTTATTATTTTATTGAATATATCAGCTCATCCCGTAGTGCGGGTCTTACATTTAGTTTAGTTATAAAATATGTCCGTTAAAATGCATTATCTTAAGCTATATCTCAATTTAACCCTGGGACGTACAAGGATTAGCACATGCCGCTTTTCCTTGAGACACATTTTGGTGAAGTTTGGCGACAACCGGTTGCTATGGTAACGAGATATGAAGGCATCAGTAGCATGAGGTCAAGCCATTTTTGAATAAAAATGCGTGTTTTTCACCTTTTTAGGTAAAAAAAAAACAAACAAATAAAATGTTACCAAAAGCATCACAATGATTAATTGTATGCTATTTTGCAACCCTAGCAAAAAGTATTTGCAATCTACGCATTTTTCCGATAAATTTGAATTTTTTTGTAAAATCCAAGTTGGCGGCCATCTTGGAGGCCATTTTGGATGACGTCACGGACCCCCAGCAGCACTACAACCCATAATATTTACCTTATCTTGTAGAGCACATCACAGGCTATCTATTACACGTAAAATATTACAACATCGTAAAAACCCTTGTACCACCGTGGGGTTATAAGTTTGCGTGTACGTCCGAGGGGTTTAAAAGAACCCTAACTTATTCTTTCGTTTTGATACACCCGCATCTTTAGATGGCTCTTCTAATTTTATGGGCACATTTAAACACGTTCGTTTTGAAAATTGGTGCACTTACTTCCTAACTGGAGTAACATTCCCTTTTCTGGCATATTTAACGAAGGGATATTATTATCATTGTTTTAAGGTTGCGAAGGCTATGTGAACCAGTCGTTTGGATGGCTAAACTTCACCCACTCGAATTACAACAATCTGAACTGCACTATGCAAATACATAATGCTGGTGTAAATCAAGGAGTCACCCTGGTCTCGTTTGAGTACATATATTTATCGTATTGCAGGTGAGAAGATAGAAAGCTCTTATACCTTCAGGTCATTTTCTTAATTGTTTTAATATGACTTGCATAAGCAGATGAACGGCCGGTCCTTTTTACGTCCGAGACACACAAAGAAGTCATACAAAGATAATATGCAATTTTAAAGGAGAGAAAAGTCAAAACTCAAGTCGTACAATTTTTGTAAGTGAATCATCGACATGAATTTTTCAATTCTTCTCAATGACAATGTCTAAAATATTTTCACATAATTTATCAAAATCATCATCCCTTACCTTAAAGACTTGACTTGATGATCTATTATCTCTTTTATTGATGTTTGCTACAGCTTAATCGATTGGATATTTAATTAATATATTTTGTGGTGTTCAGCGAGTTCATCAAGATCTGTGATAGTGATGGAAATGAGGTGTTTCGTCGACGAGGATGTGATTCATTCAGTCGCGGGCTTTCCGTGGAAATTCCTTTTGGCGATGGAGACATCATTACAGTAGGGGTCCTTCTGTCATACCGATATAGCTACGCCAGAATTCAATACACGGTGCTAAACAAAACACTCGACTCAGGTAAAGATGAAGAATATTGGTATTGTAAACATAGTTTGTAAAGCTAAGGGAAAATAAAATATAGATTACTTCATGGTTGATGATGAGCGCGTACGATTTTTATGCACGCGTTGTCATCACATATGAACGAGCGAGCTTCGAGCGAGTGAGTTTGTGATGTTTCACAAGACACAACAAGTGAATAAAAATCGGCAAAGTGCCTGGGCTAACTTTCAATATTCATAACGTATTTCATATGGAAGTAAACACCATCAATCTTCGCGACGTTTCTTAAAGGTACTCTAGCAACAGTTTGGTATGACATTTTGTTGTTTACATGACTTGATGTTTCCATGGCAAGAAGATTTTGACCGCCAATGTTTTTCGAAATTTGGTAACTTTTACAATATATTATTTCGCTATTTTAACGTTTCTTTGTTGGTTTTGATTACGTTTGAGTCAATTTGGACGATTTTGTGGAGTTTTGGAGAAATTCAGTATTTCAAGATGGCAAATTTGAGGAGGCGATTGTGCATAACTAATGCTGTAATTACTATTCCATATCTCGTCATCGTTCCATTTTGCGGACAGCAACAAAATGTTTTGGACGTATAAACTTTACATGTTTGATTGCCATAGCGTTAAAGCTCTTGCACAATGTTCCCCTCTCCAGGCTCAGGAACTCAAAAACAAAAACATAATGACAACAACAAAAATAACACGAACAAGAACATAATTTATACATCAGGCAATGCATCAAGGGTGAAAACTTATCTTTTTAAGTCGTACTTCCTTTTTTGTGGAACACCTTTCGACTTATGAAAATAACATCTTGTTTACCAAGCTATTGCTGGCATACTTTTGTAGGTTGGCTTACTGCATGAACCTTCATTGCAAGTAATTTCGTCTAATGTTATTAGTCTAGTGAGTTACTGAGCACACAGATCCTTCTTTTCTTAATCCACAGCCGATGTGGTACCTTCTTGGAATACTACGATCACAAGCAGAACGTCATCGTCATTAACAGTGAGATGGTCGACCTTTCCTTTGAGTGTTCCAATACTGCGATTCTTGGTGAAATATACAGAACTGAACTCAAACTTCACCATGCTTTATCAAGTCGTGAGTTCGTATAATGCACATTACTCTGGAAGTGTGTTAAAAGGCTACCGATTTTATGAAGTGAAGGTTATTGCTGTTGCTGTAAATGGGACATACTCCAGTTCAGCAGCATTAGTAAGGACCAAAGAAGGAGGTTAGTTCAAAATAAATCTAAGGCGCCTGCATTTCCTGTTAAAAATAATTTATAGTGATGCTATGAAATTT
Source organism: Dendrophyllia cribrosa (assembly GCA_024195265.1). Lineage (NCBI taxonomy): Eukaryota > Metazoa > Cnidaria > Anthozoa > Scleractinia > Dendrophylliidae > Dendrophyllia > Dendrophyllia cribrosa. The sequence continues at coordinate 32,769,463 of JAJLRJ010000008.1, read as the reverse complement.
TACCCAGGGTGCCAGTAAACTAAATGATCGAAACGAATGATGTGAAAACTCAATCGTTTGCTTGTCTTTTTCTTTTTATGTGACCCGCTATTCCCCCCAACTCAAGAAAAAGAAAAGACGACATATTCATTTCTGTATTTCATATAAAAACGATTATTGCAATGACCACCACTGCTTAACTACCATTCTCCACTCGGCAATTTCTTGAGTGGTATATTGCTCATGCTCCGTATCCCGTCACTCCATTGCCGTTCGCCGCTCAAATCAGTCATCGGAGAAACGCTTAGTTGCAACCTTTATATAACTTGGTTGAGAAATCTGTATTTTGTGTGACTAATTCAAACCATGATCTGTTCATATTTTGACTGTTCTAGTGCCCAACCTTGCACCAACGAATGTACGAGTGTCTAAAGTGCAATTTAGTAAAGTGAAGGTACAATGGGATCCAATTCCTGACCACAGTGCAAATGGCCGACTCCTGGGGTATAGAATCTACTACCAAGAGTATTCGTATTGGTATGGGTATGGGATAAACGCTGTCAATACTACTGGCCCAGATGTTCACATGGTAGTGTTAAGAGATCTGAAGGTTGCACAACGCTACAGAATATGGGTGTTAGCTTTCACGTCAGCGGGAGCTGGACCACAGTCGTCTTCATATTATATTACAATAGGTACCTAAATATGTCATTCGTGAAATTTTTCATAACTGCTATAGAAACAAGAGGAAGGTAATGATAATAGGAGGGATAGAAATGAGTAATGCGCAAATCACATTTAACCATATAAATTAAATAACACCTCCTCTCGAAAGTGTCACAATGTCACTTTTTCGAACTACCATCTTTATCCCAGTATGTCATAAGTGAGCACCAACGTTTTGTTTTCTTGAGACCAACCGATAGTGTTAAGACTATATTTAATGATGAATAAGTATGTTCACAACTGGTTCATACGAAATAGCTTTCTTGTATTTATTTCGCAAATTAAGTAAAAAATGTCAAGCACAGCTAGCAGGGCTAACCGTTTCGAGTCTTTACAATGTTAACTGAAAGGAAATGCTAAGCAAATTGTCTATGCCTCTAAAAAGCAAAATCAGAGCGTACATAGTCTGTGATTAAAACCATAAAAGCTACCTTAAAATTTTCACCCCGTTTTGGACAGTACATAATATTTTTTTAAATATAATATTGGACAACAATTTCTAGCAAATTTAACCCTCGAACACACAAGGGGATGGATGCCAACACTCCCCCCCCCCCCCCCCCCCCCCCCCCACATGAGGTTTTCCTACGATTTCTTAAGAACTTTTCTTGTTAGTTCATGCCGTCTTCAGTAGCTGTTCGTCTATCCTTTAGTGGCATTTTGGATATGTTTGGCGACAATCGGTTGCTATGGCAACGTGGTAACGAAATATGGCGTAATAAGTAGCATGAGATCAGCATAAAAATGCGTACTTTTCACCTTTTTTCGGTGAGAAAAATATAAAATGGTACCAGAAGAAACAAAATGATTAATTACATCATATTTTACAACTTAAGCATTTTCCCAATAAATTTGAATTTTTAGTTAAATCCAAGTTGGCGACTATCTTGGCGGCCATTTTGGATTACGTCACGGACCCCCAAAGGCGCCATAACCCATAATATTTACCTTATCTTGTACGTTATCTTGTACCACGATGGGGGTATAAGTTTGCGTGTACGTGCGAAGGTTAAGTAATATTATTTGTAATTTTCTCCTCGCCAAACAGATTGCGGAGGATACGCTAATCGCTCTTTTGGACAACTACAGATTGGTTCTAATAGGGCCTCTAGCTACGTATCCTGTACCTTTGTAATTGGTAGAGTGGGCATAAGTCAGGCAGTTGCAGGTGTCTGGATACAAGATTTCTATTTGTCATATTACAAGTAAGTAGTATCTGATAGTTTGGATTGTATGATCATGTCCATTTGCTGTAAATCGTTTGTTATATTTCATTTATTTCTCAAACGAATTTCAAGTGCGACCTTACTTTCGCTAGCTTACTCAACACACAAAATCAGTTAATTAAGTATTTATCTTTCGCTATGAGACAAGTGATATGTGCGCTATATATCATTCATTCATTCATACATTCAAGAGACCGTTTTATTGCAGTGAATATATCAAGATAACTGACGGCAATGGATTACTGGTTTGGTATAAGTACGGATACTCTTCATCTGCTCGGATATCCTACCATGAAATTGGTTTCGGAAATGCTGATAACATAACGGTTCAGATCAACTTAAGAAGCAGCTCCAGTCGCTTCAAGCTTCAATACGGCATTCTGAGGCAGGGCATCCATTCAGGTTAGATCATTAATCACTTTTGAACACTCGGACTCGTATGGTTTTTCTCCGATTGTTAGCACATTCGCCTTAAGTAGCTGTGCGTTTATCTTTTGGACACATTTTGATTAAGTTTAGAAGCAATCGGTTGCTATGGTAACGAGATATGATGTTTTGAATAAATATGCGTTTTTATCAACTTGAAGAAACATAAAACGCTACCAAAGGCAGCAAAATGTTTAATTATATCATACATGTATTTTTGAAATGTTAGTCAAATCTAAGATGGTGGCCATCTTGGCTGCCATTTTGGATAACATCACGGATCCACAGCAGCGTCATAACCCATAATATTTACCCTATCTCGTATAGCACATCACAGGCTATCTATTAGAGGTAAAAAAAATGCCGAAATATTATAACACAGCAAAAACCATGTCATATTTTTTTCCTTTTTAGCTCTCTCTAGGGCAGACTGGAAGGTGACAGTTGGCAATGCGTCGACGACAACAATGGTAGTCCATTGGCAAAATTTGGCACCACTTATTAATGATCGCGTTCTGTATTACATCGCTTTAATCAGTAGTATCAATGGTAGCCTATTAAATACAGTGTTTGTATCTGGGAATGGGAGCTTTGCAAACGTTCTTGGACTTTCGATATACACAGAGTACCAAGTAAGCGTTATCGCGGTGAAAAGTGATGGTCAGCCTTACAGGAGCTCAAACGTCACGGCCAGGACAGACGAAGGGGGTATGTAAATCCTTCATTAATTGCACGTTTGAATGAAATCAGTGGGGTTCGGAAAGGCCGCAGATCGTCATGTGCATTTAAAATTATCGGGTCCTAAATGATCTCTGATGGTTTCACATGCAGGTCCACAAATGTTATGAACAGCATAACATGTAGTTTATGCAAATAAATTTAGTAAAAGAAGGGAGAGATTAGGCGACCTTGTTGGAGTACATTTACATAACAACCATTAGCAAGAGGAATTACAAACATGTCTGGTTTTCGTATCGTACAATTCCCTTGGCAAATAAATGGTTCGTCGTTGCGAAGGTTTTGACTGGGACTTTATTTATAAACATCGATTTCCTCAGCTCTCGATCTCAACTGAAATTGACTTGGAACTGATAATAAAAGGTGATAAAGGCCACTTTCTTGAAAAATAAGTCATCCCTCCGCAAACAGTATCGGGACGAGGCATTGTCATATTTGATCATCAAAAGAATCGGCTGCTCTTGCAAATTGGCGAGGAAAAATTATCATGAACGGGTCTTCCTTATAACTCAACTTTCAGATTTGCATAAATTGTGGCCCGCTATTTTGAAAGCAAAATCCGCCAGGCTCTTCATTTTTTGCCTCCTTCCCACAATGCCTCGCACACGAAATTTCTTCGCGTTAGACCGGCGCCTGGGGACGAGAAGTAATCTTTGATTTTGCTTAAGCAGGAAGCTTTTCCAAATATCCCTTTTTTTGAAAAATGCCTAAAATATTTAAATTTTGAATTAAATAAAAAAAATAGGTTAAATAAATGGATAGCTTTCTCTTACTTAATCATGTTCGAAAGTTACGAAAGTTTCGAAAAGATTTGCTTTATTAAATTCACGATTTTTACAAGAAAATATATGGCAGGTGGGCACAGGCAGGCTCTCCTCCTTCTTTTTGACTTGAAATATTTCCTGAAGTTTGAAGCAGATCTCTAAAAAATTTCACTATGGGGAATCTATTTAAACACCCTGTTTTTTTTCTAGTTCATTCAATACTTTTGAGATATATTTACGTCAGCAAAACGTGTTTTGGAGTTTTTCCTTTGCTTCTTCCATATGTTCCTAACTTCAGTGCGCGTATGTCTAAACATCGTTGTATTTAATGACTTGGGTTTTATGTGCTATTTTGCAGTTCCCAGCAGTGCACCATATGGCATACGAGTGACAAGTGTACCATTTTCCTCCGATATTTTTGTGTATTGGTATCCTCTTTCTCAGAACTATGCCAACGGAAAGATCTTGGGATACACCGTCTACTATAGCCATAAACAAGGAAGCTACTACTGGTCTTTATATAAGAGCGTCAACACCGATAGTGCTAATACTACGCAATTTACTTTAACACAACTAAAACCAGGTCAGCAATATCGAGTTGCAGTGGCAGCGTTTACGTCTAAAGGAGTAGGGCGAATGTCGTATTGGTATTACGCAACGACAGGTGAGCTCGGTGGGGGAAAATAGAACATTAATTTCATTTACACGGGAGCAGCCAAAGGCTTAATCCAGATGTTGTATATGTGAATATTAGCATTAACATAGAAACAATGTGACTAATTTGTTCAATCAGAAAGTTTACATTATAATATATTAATAAATGTTTCGTTTTAGTTGGTATCAACTAAACGTTGTCTCTGTATCACCCTTCTCAGGCTGCTCAATCACGCTAAATAGTACGTTTGGCGACATAGACTACAATCTTACGAGCAGCTACTATGTACGATGTCAGTGGAGCATACTGAGTGCTGGTATAAGACAGGCTGTTGCTTTGGTGTCCGTGCAGGAATTAAATTTTGCCTACTCTTACTGCAGGTAAATAAACCGATGTCATTAACTCATCAAATACTATGTAATTGTTGTGTATTTCTTTTAAAAAATGGAACGTCGTGTCAGAGGTAACCCATTTCCAGTTTAATGATGCGTAAAGAAACGAACTTCCGCGGGATGCCTGTATTTACCAGCTACATTATTTTGTAACGGGGCCTTGCCGCACGAGGCGAGCCCATTTCATGTGTTATCCACCCGTTGTTATAAGCAACATATCCCGGATTTCGCTTCTACGTTCGCCAAAACTAACTCACAATTGAATCAATTAAATGCGTCACAACGTTGACACGGGTTGAGCTTTTCGAAAAGAGGGCTTTGTTCTCCTTTTTATTTTCGTTTCTCTGAAAAATTCTTGTCTATCGGGAAGAAACAATTGAATTACATATTATGAAACCACTTGAGATATATCCTAAGACGACCTTATTGAAAACATAATGACTTGCAAGTTAAAATGTTGAATCACACACCTAAAAGTGTCTGTGCGAGGAAAGGGGCCCAGTTGTAAAGCGTAAAGGATTATTCTTGTTTTATAATTGTTAGTCATGTTATAAAAAAATATCCTCATGGACATTGCAGTGCCCTTCTTGCATCTACGCACTGTACCGTCTTTCAATTATAATAGCTGTTTCCATAACTGATCAGAGGGCTCTTTACAGCTTGTTGTTGTTGTTTGTTTACGTATAGTTAACATTCACTAAATCCACTTCTGCAATATTCTTTGATATAAAATAACTTTTAATAGTATTAAGTACTAATAGTCATAATTACCACATCTACATTTACAGGATATATATATACGGTTTTATATATATATATATATATTCTTGTTGCTTGAGTAGAATGGATATCGTAGAGCGCTCAACTAGGAGGGGCATTGACTATAACTTCACGAGAGTTTAGGCTTCAGGAGTAATCATCGTTTTATTGCGACAGTTCTGTTTCGTATGGCCCAAAATTAAAAGGACCACACTCATCAGGCAACTTAAACGAATGACCAGTAAAATTTGAATGCTGGCAGTAATGGTTGCTAGGTAGCAAATGCGTATCGACAAAATAAGATGTAAAAGTGCATCCGGTTTTGCTTTTTACAAACCGGCTACTGCAACGATAAAATTATGGTAAAAACATTAAAGAAATTCTTGCATGCCCCCGTCGCAGTAATCACAATAATACAGATGTACAAGGTTGTTTCAAATGCAAAGGGAATGTGATCTCTGTCGTACCTTCTTAGTGGAATCTAATCACTTAACTAGCACTAGAACAAATATAATTTATCCCATCACAAAACATTTCAATTGCAAATCTAAGAATGTCATCTACCTAGTTACATTCAATATATAGGATCCACAAGCAACAAATTTAAAGTCAGATTTCGGAACCACAAATCAGCTATGATCACAAAGAAGAACACTTGTGAGGTAGCGATACACTTTAATAAAAAAACTCATGTTTTGTCTCATTTTGATTTTGTTATCATTGAACAAATTTGCAATTTTAGTGACAATAATAGCCTCGATGATCGTCTGTTAACAAGAGAAGCTTATTGGGGTGCACAACTTGGCACCCGTCAACCTTACGGTTTCAATAAAATATATGAGTTCAACTCTAGGAATAGAACTCGATATAATTAAACATTTTTGTATGTTATTATTTGCAAGTGTTCTTCTTATGTATTTCTGTAATCGCTCAAGGGCTCAATCAAGGACTTTGTTACAAAGCCGAAGTACAGCTTACAATACCATAGTTCAGGGGCTTAATTTTTGTATTTTGTTATTAATCATTCAAAGGACTTTTATTTTGATCCGGTTACCTGAAGAAATATTGTGCACTAAGAAAACGTTTTTGTTCAAGAACTTTGAGTTTGGAATTTGTTACGATCCTTATTTTCTAATCTATTTGTAATTATGTAATACCCTAGTGGCTTGGCAGCTTTTAATTGGCATTTCCATTCTTTTTTATCTACCCGTAATTAGGATCTTTAAGGATCTTTATTGTTTGTATAAAAAAAGAAATTTTTTTGTTTTAATTGTAATTGTAATTCCACTATATAAGACCTTATTTTTAGGAAATCTTTTATTCCAAGTATTTTTAATTTTTACATTGTATTGAAGAAACCCGAACATATATATACTGCGTGAAACTTGAGTTACAACTTTCCGTCCTTACATTTGTATTTTGCTCTGCATATCTACGCATAGAGCACTCATATATATATATATATATATATATATATATATATATATATATATATACATAAGTATATATGTATAGATATATACTTATTTTATTTTGTGTTTCATTATAATCATGCAGCCAATATGTGAAGATTACAGATGGGAACGGCACTGATGTTCTCTATCACCGGGGCTGTGTCCCATTTGCTACAGAGAATCTTTTGGATGTACAATTTGGCTTTTCAAGAAACATCTCTGTTGAAACGTACTTGGGAGGTGCACAGAGCAGCATAAAAATTAAGTTCGCCATTTTAAAGAATGGTATATCGTCAGGTAAGAATGACCACTATCATTTAATGTACCAATTGTACCCCGAAATATAGTTATGTATCCGGACATCTTAGACAAAAGCGACTTCCAACAAGTTCAACTTTGAGTTAGTTATTCAACATGTTACCTAGATGTGTATGGCGTTTCACAACCAGACATATTCAGTGCATTTTACAGTATCATTCTCGAACTTAAATAATTTTGGTGCAACAATATCTATTAAATAACCATCTGCTACAAAACATACCATACATACCACTACCACTGCCAGCTGGTGACAATGGAGGATATATAGCCTAAGTTTTCTCTGAATACATGTATATGACTCACTATACAGAAGACAAAACTGAACAACTGTTTGTTTGCACAGCTGCAATAATAAGCAAGAAGGATACAAGATGCATTGCACTGATCATTTAAGCTTCAAATTACCGGCAGCGACATCACAAACAACTACTACTATTACCACTTCCACTGCCACTGCCACTACCACTGCACTACCACTGCCACTGCGACTGTAACTGCTTCTGTCACTACCACTTTCAACTACCACCATCACTGCCAAAATGCCACTAAAACTACATATGCCGCTGCCACTCCCACTGCCACTACAACTGCCATTGTCATGCCACTACCACTAGCACTACCACTGTCACTACCACTGCCACAACTACTGCCACTGCCACTGCCCCTTCAACTACCACTACCACTGCCACTGCTACTACCATTGCCATAACTACTGCCACTGCCACTGCCACTGCCACTGCCCCTACAACTACCACTACCACTACTACTGCCACAACTACTGCCACTGCCACTGCCCCTACAACTACCACTGCCCCTACAACTACCACTGCCACTACCACAACCACAACCACAACTACCACTGACACTGCCACTGTCAATGCTACTGCCACTGCTACTACAAGTACCACTGCCACTTCCGTTACAACTGCCACTGCCATTTTCAGTACCACTGCCACTACCACTACCACTGAAACCACTGACACAACTACAACCACAATCACTAGCACTACCACTATAATAACCACTACCATAACCACTACTACTAACATTACTACTACTACCACTACCACTGCCACTGCCACTGCTCCACTACTGCTACCCTTTTCACTGCTATTGCCACTGCCTCTGTCACTGCCAGTGCCATTGCTACTGCCACTATCAGTTCCACTGCACTATCGCTACTATACCACTGTCACTGTCACTACCACTACTACTGCCACTGCCACTGCCACTTCTCACTACCACTACCACTGCCACTGCCACTGCTACTACTACTACCACTTGTTCTACTTACAGTGTTAAGAAACGAATTATTGGATAAGTCAGTGAATATTTTTTAACCCGTTGCCACGGTGAATCTACCGCTGATTGTATTGCGGGAGCATTTTTTGTAATTGGAGACTCGTGTTCAAAAAGGCAGACATTTTTGAAGTTGTGAAACCTCGTGGTCCTGATTTTCACCGTCTTTTGAGAAAATAAACCGTGGAATTTGCGACTCTCTGTGTGGACATTTTACCGTTCTATCCTTTGAGAACATACAATACTGACACTTAAACGAGTACTACAATCATAGTTGCTCCAACGTTTTTTGGTCTTTTTATCTATTTAGCTGTACTGGTTTCTGGATGGAATGTGACAGTTGTGAAGTCAGATTCTACTGGTTTCACGCTTCAATGGACCAAGCTTCTCGCAAATATTAACCGTGTTGCCGCGATTTACGTTATTATAATTAAAAGTTCAGAAGAGACGATACTGGCTGTGGAAATTGTGCGAGGGACCACGACAACTGTAGATATCAGGGGACTAAAACCATCATCAAAATATCGAGTGGTTGTTTATGGAGTTGATGATACTGGACAACCCTACAAGAGCTTAGAGAGTCTGACTTCCACTACGGAGGGTAAGAATACAGTATACCCCTTCTGTATTTTATCTCGTATCTTTACAACACACATTAAACATATTGAAATGCGATTTTCATAAGCACTTGAAGCTTACTTTATGTCACGATAAACGGGGCGTTTTTATTTAAACTCGCCCTCACGAACACGGCCTTTGTTTTAACCCGGCATTTATTCGAGGCCCTGCTTAAGTAAACAAGCTTTGATTATTTTTCATCATGTTTTTAAGAACACATTTGACGTATTTCCTTCCTAAATTCTCGATTCAAAAGCTGAAGTCATCAAAATATTCCTTTTCAGAAACTGAAGTGATGTTTTCTGACCTTGAGACTTTCATCTGACTTTTAATATAAACCATCAACTCGGATAAAGAAACGATAGTGCGACCCACGGGATTATAAAAATGATGCACTTTATATATATAAATGTTGCATAGAAAGGCATTGCATACTCTAACATCACAGTATTTCAGCTAGCTAGACCGTCTTATCGATTAATAAGAAAATAAGGTATTTTTAATTTTCAATTCATTTAATCTCGATAGACTTCAGTAAATTGTTATGGATACCGCAATATATACATAATTTTAATCATTTCAAAATGATGTATATTGTCTATTACAGTATTTTGCGGGATTCGACCAAGCGCGAGTCGAATTGTCGGTGGTTCGGCTGCAAGAGTCAATAGCTGGCCGTGGCAGGCGATGCTCACTTACAGTTCTGGAAGTCAGTTCTGCGGTGGATCATTAGTAGATCGTGAATGGGTGGTGACTGCTGCCCATTGTGTCAGTGGAAAATCTCCGTCGTCCATAAAAATAAAGTAAGTAAATCTACGTTATGTCACATTATCAATAATTGAAATTCGGTTTCGTAAATGGCATCTAACAGTCCGTCAACACAATTCGCAACGAGCGAGACACGTGATAGTATCGATGCATCTTTGTTCCTCAGCTAGTTTGATAGTTTTATTTAAATTCCGACATTTTGGAAAATAACTTTTGTTAGTCAATACCGCCATTCGTATCGACTAAGAAAATAGTGGGCACTTCGACATTTGAAATCGAGATTATTAAAGTTAACTCTCGATATATATTGGAAAAATTTGTCAGTATTCGAATTTTAAAATAAACATCGTTTATGATACGTTATCACTCTATTTCTTTCTTCTTTGTAGGTTGGGAGCTCACTACAGAACAAGCGGAAGTGTTGGAACGGAACAAGAAATCGGCGTTGCCAAAATAATCATGCATGAACATTACAATAACCCGCTTTCCAAAAGCAACGATATCGCTCTAATAAATTTGATAACACCTGCAAATCTTGGAGTAGGTATCGGGCTTGTCTGTATGCCAGATATCCGCCATGCTCTTCCTTTCGACAACGTCTACAGGAAATGCAGGATAACTGGTTGGGGTACGTTGAGTTCTGGAGGCTACCAACCAAATGAACTCATGGAAGCTCAAGTTCCTTTGGTTTCCAAGCAACGTTGTCAAAGTGCTTATCCGGGGAAAATCGATGACACGATGCTTTGCGCTGGCCTGGATGCAGGAGGAGTTGATACTTGTCAAGGCGATAGTGGTGGTCCATTGGTGTGTGAATTCAACGGGACATGGTACCTTGAGGGTGTAACAAGCTGGGGCTATGGTTGTGCGTATGCTAGAAAGTATGGGGTGTACGCCTATGTTAGAAACCTAAAAGCCTGGGTATCAAGGCATATTTATCAAGTGGTGCCACCTACCGTCTTCCCACAGAATCAGTCAGTATCGGCATTAGGTAAGTATAACTTTTGTATAGAGAACATAAAAACTTTTTCCAATCCCCTGTAAACCATTCGGTCATATCGTTCATGCTTTATATACACCAAATTGAAGAAACGTTGTCGGGTGAAAAGCATAAACCAGAAACGATGCGACCCAAAGGTTTACTGGGAAGTTGGGTAAATTAATCTTCGTCTGTGACAGAATATACATTATATTAACACAGGATGCAAAAATCATGCTCTTAAATGTCTTAAGCAAAGAAAACATCTTGATTATCAAGAAATGGAATATTACTAGCTTGCCAATGCTGCCTACCCAGAATCCCATTCTGTCTCATCGTTCATGGTTTATGCTTTTCACGAGTCAACGTTTCTTCAATTTGGTGTATATGACGGCAAATAGTTCTAAAGGCAGGTACAGTGGAGCTTTTGCACCAACCTTGAAAGCTATTTACATCGCGTATGTAATATAAGTTGTAATAATCATAATCATTTATCAGTTTTATAAAAACGTCACGTGACGTAGCCAAACCTGAACTGATGTTAACTTACCCAGTTAAACGTTTGTAGTTCAGTTTTATTCGGAATTTATTGCTAAAATGGATAGAACTGATTGTTTTGAACAGCCTTAAAATATTTTTGAACGCCAACATAATTATTTTCAAGTTTTTACCCAACTTCCCCTTACAGAAAGGCCTTGAGAAAAAATATTTGAAGGGTAATAAGCACAAAGCTTCAATTTGGCTTCAAAAATATTTATCGATATTTTTCCTTGGATAATGTCTGTTCATCGAAGTACTTTATTAATTTATATTGTATTTGATGTAATTAAAATATGGATTTGGTGGGGTAAAGGTTATTACGCACTTTAAATAAGATCATAATACGTTACTGAAAGCTAACCGAAAGTGTCATTATCGTGTTATTAGCGTCAAAGAGCCTCTTTGGCGTTTTCTTTTGTTTTCATTTGTTTTTGTTTTATATTTAATCACTTTTCCGCTAAAGATTTGGAGTATATTTTATATAACAAAGAGTTGCTTTTCTTCTGTGTGGTAGTAAATATTGAACTGCCGTTTTTAATTTTGTAGTGTGGTGTTACTTTGACAATGGCATATGTTCTGGCTGGAATCAATCATCTTCCGATGACTTTGATTGGACGCTAGCATCTGGCTCAACACCGTCCTCTTCTACTGGTCCGACTTCCGGTCAAGGTGGATCAGGTCAGATTCAGTTTATTTGAACTTGTTGCTTTCGCCATTTTATACAAACAACAATGTCTCACTCATATATCTCACTTAGACTGCAAAGGAAATAACATGACCTGGCACCTTCGGCGTGTTATTTTAGGACCCACAACTAAACTGATTGTATATCTTACCAATTGACGTGTCTTAGGAGTTTTAGTGTATTTCTCTGTTAACATTAAGTTATTTTTTTACAGGAAACTTCTTGTACATTGAGACATCTTCCCCGAGGAAACCTGGCGAAAAAGCAAAACTTGTTGTTACTGTTCCGAGCAATGAGATGAAAGCATGCCTTAAATTTTATTATCATATGTACGGAGCTACTGCTGGAACTCTTAATGTCTACACTGGAAACATCAAAGTATTTAACATATCAGGGAACCAAGGAAACAATTGGATGAGAGTGGAAAAAAGTATTTACCTGAATAGATCTGTGAGTATCACTGCAAGTTAAAAAGCAAGGATACACCTAGCTACTTAAGCTGTGTTCCTTCACAAAATAGAACAATTTAGAAACATACACAAGTCAGATGCAATTTATCTAACAGTTAAGAATATCAGCTACAGCAGTAGGGAAAGTGCGAGAAAAGAAAAAATATTTGGTCTTGTAATCCGTATACCATAAGATTGTGCCATTCATCCATAAACAGATAGTAAATAAAGAAAAATATAATTATAGAAGTGTCGAATCACAAACATCCAAATTTAAATGGCACTGGTTTATTGTTTGCAGGTAACATTTGAAGGAATAACAGGGGATTCGTTTACAGGCGACATCGCCATTGACAGCGTAGAAATAACGAAAGGAAGCTGCCCAGGTAAAAGAACATAATATATATAGATAGGCTGAGCCTAACAGCGTCGCTCTTTGAACAGAAAGCCGATGATAAACTTAACTGAGGTGAAAGGTCGGAAGCACAAGAACAAAATTGACGAAACGCGAACCATTTATAGCTCATCGAGGCCGAGATGTCTCCGATGAAAGAAATCAAAACAACTGAATTTAATTGAGCGCGTTTTATAAACAATTCTCCAAAACTAGCGAGAACACAAAGAAAAAGTCAATCACAGATTGATATCAACATAAATTCCCATCGAAAAATGTATTTTGTTTTACCTTTAAGTCCCTCCACTGCTTGGAAATTCTTTAAATCTCCGCTTCTTCAGTTCTGAAACCCGAAGTGACAAACATCTCCCGCATTGCTCCCATCCTCGAAGCAAGATTTTATCCATGAAAGCTCTTCTTTTTCCACTATAGCGGCTTCTGAGTATCCCTTAATTAGTATCCGTCTTGAGTAGCAAACCGCGAAAAAATGCAGGAGAATAACGACTTTAATTTAAACGGTTTTCTCCCCTAAACACAGCAGTGTTTTCCCAGGTGACGTGAAATTGCAAAGATCCCGGATGTTGTGTGGCGTCATACGCGCATGTTTTTCGACGGTATACGCGCCCACGAGTTAGCCCTGCGCGACGGCGGGCATATAACGCGCCCGCGAAACATTTTTGCGATCTTACAATATTTCGATATGCTGTGATGTGCTTTACAAGATAAGCTAAATATTATGGGCTGCAGCGCTGCTGGGGTTCGTGACGTATCCAAAATGGCCGGAAATATGGCCGCCATCTTGTGTTTTAGTAAAAATTCAACTTTATCGGAAAAATGCGGAAATTGCAAATATGTTTTGCTAGAGTTGCAAAATATGATACAATTAAACATTTTGCTGCTTTTAGTAGCATTTTATGTTTTTTCACCAAAAAAGGTGAAAGCACGCATTTTTAATCAAGAATGGCTTGACCTCGTGCTACTTATGACGTCATATCTTGTTACCATAGCAACCAGTTGTTGTAAACTTTACCAAAATGTGTCTAAAGGATAAACGAACAGCTACTGAAGAGGGCACGTGCCAACAATTAATGCTTTTGAAAAAATCCGCGAAAAACTTTAAGAGGGGTGGCATCCATCCCCTCCCCTTGTACGTCCGAGGGTTAACTGATTTACAAAGCATTGTCACAATAAATAATTGTTCCCACTACATACGAAAAGAAAAAAAAAGCAAACCGGAAATAAAAATAACAAAAAGAGGGATCAACTTGCAAATTGAAACTAACTTCTATCCATGCTAAGCTTTTATTTTCGATACCACTGCTAACGAAAAGTTTAATTCTAAGAGATAATGTGAACACTGAACAAAGCTTGTAGCTCGATAAAGGAGTTGTTGATTAACTAATCAATAGTTTATTTGTTATATTCCATCATTCTAGACTTTGTCACCTTCAAGTCTTAGAACAGTTTTTAACCATCAATAGGCCATTTGCACGATGGCGTCATTTGACTACAACTACCAGAATTCATTTTGTTTTTCCTTTCTTATTTAAATTTTGTAATCCCAGTGCGGTTTAAATAACAATAGCCCTAATTTGCACTACAAAACAAAAAACTGAAGGATTTTGGTAGTTGTAGTCATATGACGTCATCGTGCAAATGGCCTATTTAATAGTTACTGCTCCTGACAAGTTGAGCGCTCTCCGAAATCCGTTCTTCCAAGTTGAATTTATATATAATTAAATTCAAAAACATCCTTAGTCGAGATGTTGCTTCCAGACGAATATATATATATATATATATATATATATATACTTTACAAATTAGTGTGGGAAGGGATATATGGACAACTAATTGCCTCATAATCTTTGGATCACCAACCTATTCTCGTTAGGAAGGCGATTCACAGCGATTTCTGAAATATATACATAGACAGTTAAAGTGAGAACAGAAATTTTCACAACAAAGATTATGAGTGAAAAAGTGCCTCAGCCGGGAGTTGAACCCGGGTCTCCTGATGACCTGACAGATGCCTTAACCACTAGGCCACTGAGACAACCACACTTACACAAACACAAACAACACATTTGTGGCTTCATAGTGGAAAGCTCTTGGGAGACATTTACACAAATTCTGCAATTAGGATCGCGTCACTTTACCCAGTCGTTCAGCGATTCACAGTCCACTCCCCAAAGAAATTAAATTACGAATTAGTGTGGGAAGGGAGATAGCCGATTTTCATCTGAATTAATTAACGCGTCTTTGTGCGTCTTCAACCGTGCAATCAAAGCACAAAGTCTCAATCGCGATTTAGGTGAACTTTATTATTTTATTTGACCATGTTGCAATGTTTCAATCAAGATGAAATTTCGAGACAATGTTGTTCATATTATAAAGAAACGACCATAAAAGTTTAACAATAATCTATTTCGCGGTTTTTGAAATATGTAGAAAAGCGCTAAAACTACAATATCAAGGACTCAGTCAAAAAACTATGGTTTCCTAAAGAAAATCAATTCTCCAAAACTAAAACGAGAAACGCTTTCAAACTTTCATAGTTTCATCTCATACACTAAAGACACATTTTGGCGTAAATTTGAGATTGAGAAATTAAACTTTTATAAGATTAATTGTGGAATTTATGGATGTGCTCATACACATGCAAAATCACAAGTTCAAAATGTTTTTCTGATTTACTTAAAATCGGCTTGACAAAAGTGTCTAATTTTTAGTTATTTTGTTTGCCATATGTCATAGTTTATCGTAATAGTTTTGATTTTTCTAGATGCCATCGCAATCGCTCGGAATTTAGACTCAAGTAATTTCAATGTTTCTCGTTTATCTCCGATTTACAAAATTGTTACACTGGTATAAACTTCAAACTATGTACAATATTTCATGTAAGTTTCATAGTAATTCAATAAAGGAAAGTTGGTTAAACGGCCGTTCAAAAATGGTCGGTGCGGCTGCATGGAAACTGGAGGGAAACACCTTAAACATTTTGATGATTTGGGTAGCATTTTATATGTTGTTTCAATGAAAAAAGGTGAAAAATACGCATTTTAACTCAAACATGGCTTGACCACATGTTACTTATGACGTCATATATCGTTACCATAGCAACCGGTTGTCGCCAAACTTTATCGAAATGTGTCTTAAAGATAAATGAACAGCTACTGAAAATGGCATGTGCTAATCGTAAATTGTCTTGAAAATATCGGAGAAAAACCTTATGCCCCCCCTCCCCCCCCCCCCCCCCCCCCCCCGTACGTCCGACCGTTAAGATTCCTTAAAAACGACCATTGGAAACTCCTTGATCGCATCTCTGCATCTGTTTGATGAATGCAACACAGGCTGTAACTTCCTTCAGTAAACCTCCGATATTAAGAAGGCCTGGATGGTATGTAACTGTAAAAGGGATCCTGTTGTTATCTTCTTTTGATTTTTCCCTTAAAGTTTCATTCCCGGGTATTCGTCTTGCCCTATCAACTTGTTGCTCAACAAAATTCCTTCTATATCCCCTTTCTACCAAAAAGATACACACATCTTGATTCCTTTTCTTAAAGAACATATCCTTAGAACAGATCCGGCTCAACCGTAATGCTTGAGCATAAGGAATCCCTTTCTTGCAAGAACTCGGGTGACAAGACGCTTACTGTTGACGCCTGGTGAAGATATTGATGACTATCAGTTGGCTTGATGTAAACATCGGTCTCCAATTTTCCTAAATCTGATTAATCACTTTAACATCCAGAAATTCTACCTCCTTGTAAAACCATTTCCATGTAAATTTGATCGTTCTGTGTGCACTATTAAGGTAATCAATGAAGTCTCTGAGGCTATTTTCTCCTTCTGTCCAAATAATAAAAACACCATCAATATACCGCCACCACGAATGAGGTTTTATTTCAGCCTGCGCAATTAACTGTCGTTCAAGTTTGTCCATAAAAACTATTGGTATATGACGGTGCCATTCGAGTTCCACCCTGAAGAAGACCACTAAATGCGGTCGAAATATAGGTGTCAGACAAAAAAGTATTGGTTCGTCTTCATTTGTGTTAAATTAATATTACTGACTGAACGAGTGGATGCTTGTGACAAGTTTATATAATGCGTCAAAAACAAAAACATTTTGATTGCATTACTTTCCTTTCTAATTAATGTTGTACTCACACTATTTGAGATTTCAAACTTATCAAATGTATAATTGTTTGTGAACATGCTGATAACACGACCCTCGATTTATCTGATTATTTACAGTTTTCTGTAGCTTCGATAACGGATTATGTTATGGATGGAGCCAATCTAAATCGGATGTCTTTGATTGGACGCTCTACTCCGGATCTACACCTTCCTGGAACACTGGACCATCTTCAGACCATAGTGGATCAGGTGAGTTGACTTTTACCGATTTTTTCATGATCGAACAGTATATGTAACAATACAATATAGCCTCCAAAATGGGCTCATCGTCGGTGTAAAAACCTGCCAAACTCACGAGTGACGTAAAACAACGAAAACAAAAGGTACTGAAACAATAGAGTGCAAGACAACAAAGGTAGAAGACAAAGAAAAAAGTCATAGGTTTTTACACCGAGACAAAGACCCAAAATGTGGTGCTTTTTTGTTTCGTCAGGAATAAGAATTAACAAAACAAGAATAATTTTCACGATGCTTGGAATAAAAAGTGATGCAAAAAGTTTCATTCGAAATTGGAATGAACGCTTGTATTAGTTTGACCTGGGATAGTGTTTGTTTAAATTACTCTTGTAAGTAGACAGTGGTAAATTCCCAGCGTCAACGAAATTGCACCGTGAAAGTGTAGCTTGCAGAATGGTTTACATTCTAACGAACTGCTAATTTATGGGCAAGTTTCAGCCAAAATGTGTTCATCTAAGAAAATAAGACAATCGGATGCTAAAGAGAATACAATAACTCCAATTTTCATTACGGTTTCATTTTAAATCTAAGTATGGTAGATATTAATGTAGTTTCTCGTTCGAAACTGAAATTATATGTGCGGTTATCTATAAATATAACTGATGGTTCAGTTGTCTTGTTATAAACTTAACTATTTTCTTCGGATTACCTAGTGTGAATGCATCATGCGCATTTCATTTCTTTCCAGGGAAGTACCTTTACATTGAGGCTTCCTCCTGGTCAAATGGCGATAATGCAGAGCTTCAGCTTGCAGTTTCTGGAAATAAATCGCCATGTTGCTTAACATTCTACTATCACATGTACGGGGTGAATATGGGAACTCTGAACGTTTTCACTGGAAATAATAAAATATTTACTAAGTCAGGAAATCAAGGAAACTATTGGAAAAAAGTGACCAGGACGGTCCACCTTAGTGGCATTGTAAGTATAATGTGTAGAGTTCTTAATCGGTGGATAAACAATAAAATACGGTTAACGCAAAACAAACAAACAAACAAGCAATTAAACAAACAAACCAAATGCAACAAAACGCAGGGATACATCACCGTCTTATTGATACGAAAACCAGTACAGTAAAAGTTAATTTTATCCCAATGAAAAAAAAATTACTCTGCCGTATGAATTTTTCTAATCGGCTATATAATTGAAATTATTTAATAACTTTCCTAGGTGACATTTGAGGGGATAAGAGGGTCTTCATATGAAAGCGACATAGCAATTGATGATGTGTCAATTGCCGACGGAAGCTGTCCAGGTTAGACTCGTAATTTGATCAGTCAGTTTTTATAATGAAACACAAGTGGTGATAGTAGTTAACATCACAAGTTAACGAAATGATGTGCGAAGGGGGCAATGGGAAGTTGACAGAAATATTCCCGTCAAATGCACATCTTTTACCTTGATGTTTCTTAAAATAATTTTGTATCCAAATTATATTGTCTATCTTATAACCTGTCTTATAGATGGCTGATTATTTCATTTCCTCCATTTTTTCTTATACTACTATAAACTGTAAATAGAATTACCACAATACATCATGCCTTTATTTTTTTTAGGTTGTGGCGGTTTCTTGAACAAAACGTCTGGAGTGTTGTTAAAGCAAAATAGCGAAAACGAAGACGAAATACGTTGCAAGTGGACAATCGGCAATGCTGGTATAAGCCATGCAGTTGCCACCATTACATTGCAAAGAATATACTTACGCTATTGCAGGTAATACAAGAAGTGGTCATGATAGTATGTGTCCAAATGTTTTTTGTAAAATTGCATTTGTAATGTCCTTTTTATCTATTATTTATAAATATGGAATCAGCTTTCCATTTTATCACTTGTGCTTGCTTTTAGACGTTTACCAGCAGGTGAGTTTGTTGTTACATTGGAACCCCATCTAACGGACACTCCGGTATAACGGACAGTTTTATAAGTCCCGGCAGAAGGGTGATACATTTTCTGTTAGAAAGACCCAGTTATAATGGAAACCCGTTATAACGGACAACAGACACTTTTTTGCAGCCCGAACAGAAAAATTTAAAACAAAATCAACCCCGTTATAACTAACAGTCTAAGTACAATCTTTCGTCACACCATTGCGCTAATGGCTGCACTAATACTGTACGATTAAGAATATCCGTCTAGATATCTTATGTGACAAGAGTTCGCCTCAGTGGCGAGATAGAAACGTAAGCTAAGACTACAGTATGTTCAGTGTACAGTCTTCTTTTTATTTTTCTCTACATTGTCATTTTTGTTTTTCGCAGCGTCCTTGTCGCTCTTTCTGCCGTTTCCGCCTCTTGCGGTCAGTTGTTGTTCTTTCTGTTTCACGGCGGTCTCTCTACGTATAGCAGGTTTGAAGGGACATTGAGAAGTTCTTCTAGTAATGCAACGTGTGTTTGCGGTCCTTCAAATACATATAAACATGGCATTTCCATGCCTAACCTTTCTCCGCGATTAACAGAGGATCTAGTCAGCTTTCCCAAACACTTTTACTGAACCTTTGTTTTGCGATTTCGAAATAAAATGAGTGACGTTTCCAGTACCCTTTTCACTGTTGGCAAGACGGTAGGAAATATGACCGATGACGCGTCCGTCTTTCAAAACAGCCACTGCATTCTTATCCCGGGCATTTTCGAGCTTTGGTTGACGGGATAACACGTCGCCAGTAACAGGGGTTCGCCAGTCTTTGTACACATGAAATCCTCTAATCCACGAGACCAATAGCTTCAAAGCTTGGCAAGTGCAAACGAAAATGGCTTACTGATAGGGAAAGAGTGGAAGGAATCGAATATAAGAGAAACCCAAATGATGGCATTCGAACTATAGCTGAAAAATTCAACAGTGGAAAATCACAGGTTAATTCAACGGATTTTACCTTAGAAAGAAACAATTTCCGAAAGCTACAGTGAAGTAAGAGATCTGGGACTCAGACATCGATGAAACCATACATTCATGGTATCAGAAAGCAAGAAGCAAGAACATACCGGTAACAGGACCAATGCTTCAAGAAAAAGCACTGCGAATCAGTAAAGATTTAAACTTGCCGCAATTCAAAGTGTCAAATGGTTGGCTCGATAGGTTCAAGAAATGCTGAATGAAGAAGGGAATGGTAATTAGTGGAGAGGCCGGAGACGTGAGCGACGATACAGTCGAGTCATGGAAGGAACGTCTGCCCACTATATTAGATGGTTACAGTCCTGAAAATATTCTAAACATGGACGAAACCGGGCAGTTTTTCAGAGCTCTACCAAACAGGTCGCTAGCCAACGCTGCAATTTTCCCTTCCGTAAACAAGCGATTCCATTTTAGCGACACTATTTTTTTCACCAATTTTCGAATAATTTTTTCTATCAGGAAAAGAAAAATGCAATTAATTACCTAGAATCGAACCCGGAACCTCTGCATGCTAACCTCTCTCTTTCACCACTAGACCACTGGGTTGATCCGGCAAACCCAACATTTATAACCCTAACCCTATCCCTACATCTAACCTAATAGCGAATCTATCTTAGATCTAATAATAGCTTTACCTAAACCCAGTTTTATCTAATAATGATAGCCAATCATCCCAATCCAGGCATAAACTATAGAGAAATGGCATCGACCATTACAAAAGGCTTGGTTACTAATGAATGTTAATGATGGCCTCGACCGTTAAAAATGGCATCGCTTGTTTACGAAAGGGAAATCGGCGCCGACGCCTTCAAAAAGTACACCGGAGGAAAAACATCGAAAGAAAAAGTGACCTGCGCAATTTTTGTGAATGCTGCAGGTGCAAAAGAAAAGCCTATAATAATAGGCAAAGCAGCAAATCCACGCTGTTTTAAAGGAATCAAGGACACGTCACTCCTTCCCTGCACTTACTATAGCCAGCCAAAATCCTGGATGGATTTCGTCATCCTCGACAAAATCTTGTGCAAGTTAAATAACAAGTTACGACGGCAGGAAAGGAAGGTTATTTATTCTTCGAAAACGACCCGTGCTACCCACATGATATGAAGGGGAACTTGACGGAAATAACAAAATAGTGTTCTTCCCAGCAAATTGCATGTCTGTCCTTCAGCCTCTTGATCTGGGCATAATTCAAGCCTTTAAAGTGTCACTATAATCAAAAATAAACATTTTCTGTTCTCTTCGTATTTTGAAAATATAAGTACTTGTTACTTACCTTGCGAAGTTTCAACTCAAAACTCGTACAGGAAGTGCCATTATTTTAACTTTACATTTCGAATTCGGCTTGCCGCCATTACTCAATTCAAAAATAACCGGGACCGAACCCTGAGAGTTGGATCGAGTTGGCCTAAAGATTTTGTGACGTCAGTGACTCAACACGTGCCTTTTGGCTTTGTTTTCTGTGACCCGGAGGGAACCGCATTGAGTCATTGACGTCACAAATCAAGTCACGTGTACCAGATCGCAAACGTAGAACCTGGGTTCGGATTTATGAACGGAGTAATGGCGGACGGTTTTTACGTGATTTTCGTGGGTTTTCGGCCAGCTATTTCTGGGCTGTGTAAAAATCTATCAATGTAATTTGTAGCAATTCGCATTTGTCTAAACTTATTAGATACATTTGCGTTACAAAAGCGGAAAAGAAATACAAAAAGTTTCGTCGTAGTGGCACTTGAAGCTAAAGTATGTTAAGCTGATGCTTACTCACATCTTGAGCCTGATTGACGAGTGTTCTTCTGCGAGTGATGTTTGCAAGACAGTTGATATCTTACAAGCCATATGGTGGATTGGGCAAGCATGGGAAGAAGTATCCGAGTCTACGATCAAAAAATGTTTTGCCAAGGCTGGTAATCTTTCCCAAGACGGTGACGTCATTGCCCTGACTGGGAATGAACAGAATGATATCGATCCATTTGCTGCCCTGGAATCTGACTTGTAGACGGTGGATGGCTTAGTGGATAAAGCGGCAAATAGGACAGCAGAAGCTGTCTCAGCCCGGGAGGTCGTACGAGCAGATGCTTCCCTTCCTACTTGCATACAACTAAACGAGAACTGGGAAGAACAGTTCTTTTTAAACCTCTCAGCTGCAGAAAAAAGAAGATGACGAGCCTGAAAATAGCGATGATGACGATATAGTATTGGAGGAAATTGTCAGTGCACCAGCATCTACTGTGAAGTCTCTGGGTCAGGCATGATCTCGATGTTTAATGATCTCACTACGTATGTATCTGACAACTCACATAGAATAACTAGGGTCACCCAACACACTTTCACGAGTTGTATCTGAAGTGCAGTCCGTTTGGCTAAAAGTCAAAGCAAACTTTTTCACTAGGAAATAACAGTTTTGTTTGCGACAGAACAACTGTATCGCTATGAAATTGTCCGTGAAGACTTAATCCTGATTAGAGACGAATGGTAATGAATACATTTTCAAGAGGATAAACATTTTGTTAGAAAAAAAAACAAAGTTTCACTTGATTATCAAGGTTTTATGTTTTGCTTTCATTTGGGACGTTTCAATGTTGCGTTGTTGATGTGTACGTTATATTAGAGGTTTATATTAATAAATTCAATAAAGTGACATAATCTGTAAGAAATCCCGTTATAACGGACACCCCGTTAGAACGTTACAACGGGGTTCCACTGTACTGAAATACTAAAACATTTGTATTTTCGTTTTGAAATTTTCCATGCAAAATTAGCAAAAATGAGCTGCGTTCGACGGAGCTCTTCGAAACCTGTCTTACTCTATTGAAATCGTGCTCAATCTTACATTTCTAATGCATTGGGTTTTGAGACCAATTCTTACGTTTGTGACACAAGAAAACTACATTCCGGTGGTAAAAGATCATTTTTGAGATGTCGGCGGTTTGTCAATTCGGAATAACTGTACATATATGTAACGGTATTATGAACGGCACGATAACGAGCATGTGGTTTCAAGAGAAGACTTTTGTAATGCCATTACAATATTATACCATACAGTTTCGTTAACCAAGTGAAGCCTTAAGCTCTCTGATACTAATGGAAATTCTCTAACAATAGAGATCAAAACAGCGAATATTCCTAAATTATATAGACCGTGGGTCTTTAGTAATAATAATGGCTATCTTTTTGTCCATAGTGAACATGTCAAGTTACTTAAGGCAGATGGCTCTGAAGTATTTAAACAACAAGGTTGCAATTCTTCATACCCCGCTGGCACCGCACTGGAAGTTCCATATGGAGCCACAGACCACCTTATACTTGACATTTTCCTAGAATATAGGTGGAGCGCTGTCAACATTAAGTACAGCATTCTAAATCAGGGACTTGACTCAGGTTTGCAACCAACCTCATGTCATTTTAATAAAATAATTATATGCTGAAATTGCTCGATTCGTGAAATACTGTAGTTAATTATTACTGCGAAATAGTTACATCACCCAATACACTTTTTTACAGCTAATTCCTTATAACTGTTTTCGTAACTACGGATACCTGTGAAGCAATAAAATGAATAAAATTTTCGAATTTTGTAACTAACTTTTCAGGCCTGTGATAAGCACGAAGCGACAAGATTAAATTTTATCCTGATCAACTTTACGAGGCCAGGTTAGCCGGGATCCCGACTAGTCGGGATGATATTTTTCCATGTAATCGCTTTTTCAACCGCTCTAAATTGATAGCACATTGCAAGGATCACAAATATTTACTTATGTTTCATCCGCAACTCCCATAGATGTGATTTTTATATATTCATATTCACACCCAATAATTGTTTTATTGCATTTTGTCTGAAGCTCAAGCCGTCTCCTCCTGGAATATAAGTGTTTACAGCATAACATCGTCCTCAGCGAAAGTATATTGGCCAAATCTCCCACTTCCACAGTCTGTCAGTTACTACTTGGTGAGGTACAAGGAAGTCTCTAATGGCGTCGGTAGACTCTTCGAAGTTAATCGCTACAGTAACTCGTACTACACCAGCCTCCTTTATGGTTATACGGCTTATGATGTCCAAGTATTCGCTGTGACATCAAGCGGTGGAAACGCTACATATGCAAGCAATACAGTTTCTATACTAACAGCAGAGGGGGGTAAGTCCTGGCAAAGGCGAATTAAATGTCATTTTGTAAATAAATTTATACCGCTAATCTACCGAACGCGCAATCAAGATTTTTTTTATAGATTCCACTACACTACATGCAAGCAATAAATAATGCCATTAATAATTACAAATTACATACAATGTTTATAGAGCTGCAGGTTAATTGAGATCTTATTTTATACAATTTGCCTCTTCTGAAACCACAAATCATCCATGATGACAAACAAAGTGAAGTTGCAATGCACTTTTTTAATACACCTTTTCATTGTTTCGAACAGGTCATTATTTGTAATAATCCGCATAAATGCTCATTGAAATGGAACAACAGGTCATTATTGTGGTCATTGAGGTGGAACAAAAGGTTATTATTTTTAATAACCTCCTTTTCCACCTCAATGACCACAATAATGACCTACTGTTCCACCTCAGTGATTTTCTAGAATCTTCTCAATTTGAAAAATCAGCATAATTTATTAAAAATTCCAACATGGATAGGACTCACAACACCCCTGACAAACACTGTTTCATGTACGTGTCAACAAAATGAACAACACATCCCTCTGGACCAACAACATACGCCCTGTATCTCCAAGGGACTTCTTTGTTTAGGTTTTAAACTACCTTGGTTAATAGTCTTAAATAAACCTTCACTATAGACACTATAAGGCAAATACTCAATATTTTCTATTACATTGAAAGTGGAATGAAAAATTATCGACAGTCAATTTCCTTTTTTATCAAAAGCCCCTATCCCCAAATTCCTAATTAGTATTGCTACTGACTGTCAAGGAACGTTTTACTTTTGTCATGTAAGAATTGTTTCAAAAGTGTACTAAATTTCACTTCGCTTGCTCACATTTTTTCCAAGATTGCATCCTCCTGATTCCTTTTTTTTTTTATTTTGCGGTAACTTGAGAACTTTATCCGCATCTTGTTGTAAAAAGTATCCTTCTTGGCCAGTTTGCAACTCTAGCAAACAATATTTGCAATTTCCGCATTTTCCCAAAAATTTTGAATTTTTAGTAAAATCCAAGATGGCGGCCATCTTCGCGGCCATTTTGGATGACGTCACGGATTCCCAGCAGCGGCACAACCCATAATATTTACCTTATATTGTAGAGCACATCGCGGGCTATCGATTAGATGTAAAATATTTCCGAAATATTGCAACATCGCAAAAATCCAAGGGGGGTGCAACAATCCCCCCCCGTCAGTGTTATGTTCATTGTTGAACCATAGCGTACTTTCACGGTAAAAAAATTGTTGGCAATCAAGATAAATTTGTGCCATGCACGAAAGAGACAATGTGTAACATAAATCGTATGCATTTAATCAATCAATCTGCACGCATACATTAATAAATATCTAACCCGGTCCGTTGTTTTATATCTTAGTTCCGAACCGAGCGCCAGCGAATACCAGAGTTGAAAACTACGGACTGAATGAGTTATTGGTAAAATGGGACCCTATTCCTCCACAGTACGCAAATGGTCGTCTATTGGGATACAACGTATACTACAAAAAAACCCAGTACTATTACTATTCGGACAGCATTGTTAGCGTCAACAACACGAATGCCCGAAGTGCTATACTGCCAAATATTCAAACTGGAGAACGTTATCAAATTTCTGTAGCTGCTTTTACTTCTGCAGGATTAGGACCGCGATCGCCACTTATCTACATAACTAAAGGTAAACAACCGAAATCTTTGAATGTAGAGGTTCACACAACACGTTAATGAAACGCACTGGTTCGGTTTTGCCCAATCCCTAATCTAGAGTCATGCTCCAGCAAACGAAACAAGAAGCGAGATAAAACGAAACTGATGCAAGGCTGGAACATGACAACCGCTTCAGCCAGGTAAGCGGCGATCCCGACTAATCAAGCTGATATTTTTCCATGTAATCGCGTTTACCAGACTAGTCCGGCTAACCGGGACAGCAAAGCAAATTGCCTCAGAACAAACCTGCTCACATGTAATTTGTCATTTTCTTTCTTAATGACAAAGCGGTACTTAAGACTGCGTAGTTCTAAAAGCACGAAGGAATGAGCTAAAACGCTGCAAAAATCCTTAATTAAAACATTTGATATTCTACAGTTGTACAGTTTGCCGCCATTTTCAAAACAACTTTTAGTCAAAAATGTCATAATATCGGCTTATATTATCAGGCCCTCAGTTTCGTTTTAAATGTATATGTCCTTTAAAATGCATTTTCTTTAAGGTACATCTCAGTTTAAGAACCCTTAATCTTTAGTTTTGAATTATTCTTCTGATTTTACTGGCACTTTTAAACACATTCGTTTCGAAAATTGGTGCACGTACATGTAAGGCCTTGATAAACTCTAGTCACATTCCCGTTACTGGCTTAGTTAAAGAAGAAATATTACTATCATTGTTTCAAGGTTGCGAAGGCTCTGTTAACCAGTCATTTGGATGGTTGAACTTTACACACTCAAATTACAACAATCTAAACTGCAGCATTCAAATAAATAATGATGGTTTCAATCAAGGAGTCACCCTGATCTCGTTTAAGTACATAAATTTACGATCTTGCAGGTAAGAAGGTCATGTTTTTTTATTCATATTGATTTTAGATGCAAAGGTAAATGAAATGTCTTTTTTACACACATACTGTAGGTACACACACACAAACAAAAATAAGTGAATCAAAAGAAAACTACTCATAATTTTTTTAGGAAATTATCGACATGGATTTTTCCCTTTTCTTCAACGATGATGTCTAAAACATTTTCACTTTCGTTTTTTACAAATCATTGTCTCGCACGTTTAAGACTGAACTTGATGATATGTTATCTCTTTTACTGGTTATTGTTACAGCTTAATCGATTTAATATTTAATTAGTATATTTTGTGGTATTCAGCGAGTTTATCAAGATTTATAATAGCAATGGCGATGAAGTGTTCCGTCGACGAGGATGTGATTCATTCAGCAGCGGGCTGTCCGTGGAAATTCCTTTTGGTGATGGAAACAGCATTACACTAGAGGTCCTTCTGTCATACCCATATAGCTACGCCAGAATTCAATACACGATGCTAGACAAAGCACTCGACTCAGGTAACGATAACGAATATTAGTATTGTAAAAAATATAGTTTTTAAAGCTAAGAGAAAAGAATACCAAATTTATTGCTCCATGCACTGATTCAATAGGATCACGATAAAAGAAGCCTCAGGACCTCTGAGGACAACCAGGGAATGCCCACTCTAAATACAAAGACTAGCCACTTTAACATGACAAATGTCCGGCAGGTCACTTTACTATCATGAAAAATAATAACAACAACATATTAATTTATATCAGCGAAACGATGCATCAAAGGTGTAAACTCACTGCTCTAGATCATACTTCATTTTGCCTAGAACACCGTTCGACGTATCAAAAGAACATCGTGTTTACCAGGCTAGCTTAACACAATTTTGTAGGTTTGCTTACTGCGTCGATCCACTTCATTACATGTTATTTCGTCTAATTTTACTAGTCTGGCCAGTTACTAAGTACACAGATCTCTTTATTCTTACGTCCCTCAGCACAAGTCGTGCCTTCTTGGAATACTACGATAACAAACAGAACGTCATCGTCATTAACAGTGAGATGGTCGACCTTTCCTTTGAGTGTTCCAGTACTGCGATTCTTGGTGAAATATACAGAACAGAACTCAAATGTCAGCATGATTTATCAAGTATCGAATTGGTATAATACACATTACTCTGGAAGTGTATTAAAAGCCTACCAATTTTATGAAGTGAAGGTTATTGCTGTTGCGACAAGTTCTGAAAATGGCACATACTCAAGTACAGGGACATTAGTAAGGACCAAAGAAGGAGGTAAATTCAAAAGAAATCTAAGGCGCCTGCATTTTCCGTTAAAAAAATAACTCATAGTGATGCCTGGAAACTTTACCCCCGGTACCAGTAAACTTAATGATAGAAACGAATTACTTGAAAACTCAATCGTTGACCTGTCATTTCCTTTTTATTTGAGCCGCAATGCCCGCCAACTCGAGATAAAAAAGGCGACATATTCGTTTCTGTATTTGGTATATTTAGTTTTATATTCATATTGTATCTTTAAATAATGATAATAGGACTGAGTGGATTCAAATTTGACCTGTAATCGCGCGAGTGATTAACAAAATCTGTTGATCATGAGAATGATTACAGACATAATTAGCCGAGACAAAGTCCTGTTTGCAATTAATCATAACGATTATAATTTCCGAGAACAAATTAACAAAAAAAACAAAGAGAAGAAATTCAAGAGAATAACTTAAAGAAAGCCTTTTTTATCAATCGGAATCGTTCATACAATCTTATCACTGCAAAATTGGCATTTCCCCAATTAAAACTTTGCTGTTGCCATAGTGATTGTATTAAATGATGTGATTGACTCATGAATCTGTCCGATTACAACAAACTGTCCGATCACATTACATTAAAGGAAAATACAGAGGTTTATGAACCAGTCACATTTGAGGAAATTGCAATAGTTATGATTAACACGATTAATGCCATGGCCACCATTGCCAAACTATTCTTCTGAACCTAACAATTATTTGAGTGGCACTGCACATGCTCCGTATCCCATCACTCCACAACCTCGTTCCCAGGGCTTGTCCCTTCGAGAGAAAGGGCCTTTCTCGAAGGGAAAAGCCCTGGGAACGAGGCTGATCACTCCATTGTCTTCTGTCTCCCAAATCAGTCATCTGACAAACGCTTAGTTGCCACCGATATATAATTTGATGCGCCTTTCTGTATTCTGTGAATAATTTCAACATCTGTTCAATTCTTGACTGTCTTAGTGCCCAGCATTGCACCGACGAATGTACGAGTGTCCAAATCACAGTTCAGTGAATTGAAGGTACAATGGGATCCAATTCCTGACCACAGTGCGAATGGCCGACTCCTGGGGTATAGAATCTACTACCAAGAGAATTGGTATTGGTATGGGTATGGGATAAACACTGTCAATACTACTGGCCCAGATGTTCACATGGTAGTGTTAAGAGGTCTGAAAGTTGCACAACGCTACAAAATATGGGTGTTAGCTTTCACATCAGCGGGTGTTGGACCACAGTCGTCTTCACATTACATTACAACAGGTACCTAAATAACGTGTGACATGAAATTTACCAAATTTTTGGCGTTTTGCGGTTTTTCACGTACAGTACTTGTATATAACAACAAGGAAAACATAACGTTGTCTTGTTTATTTTACTTTTAATTTTCTATAAAATTATTGTCACTATATACACAACAATCCTAGGTGGCGGAAATGTGGCATTACAGATGCCCTCGAGAAAGGTGTCTCTGACGACCCATTTTAATAAACCGAACAGTTCATATGTACCTCCTTGTCTATAGTTTTTATCGAATTTACCCAGAGACCACAGAGACTCTTCGTTGTTTTGCAGTTGAAAATAAGAAGGTCGTAATATAGATTGAAGTCAATTTAATTGAAATTTTTAATAAATGGAGTAAATTTTCGCTGATATTTTTTGTCGCTGGAGTCTATTTTCCTGGAATCTTATTTTCGCGGGTCGTTGGAAAAGCCGAGAAATTTACGAAAAAGTCATGCTTACGGTATGCCATTTGAAGGCGTTTTAAAAGTGTTTCAAAACTGCTATAGAAAGAAAAAAAAGGTAATGATAATATAAGGGATAGGAATGGGTAATGCCGGCGCAAAACAAAGTGTAACCCAGCAAAAAATTAAATTACACCCATCCTAAATGTCTGGCTTCGAGCTGTGTGATCTTTTTCATGGAGTTAGCTATTAGTTACTTGAACATACCGGCATGTTTTTGACGACCGCGGTTGGTTATTTGGCTACATTGAAACCTCGGCAGTTTAATGTTATGTTAGTTAGCAAACCATTCCTATAAGTGACCACCTAGGCTTGCCATATTGTACACGTCGCATTATACACGTCACACGGCCCGTTACACGCACGTTCCTTTTTCGTTCCATATAATTTACCTCTTCATTTCAAGCCACAGCTAGCGCGCTTGGATATTCACGAAAGGGTGTCAGTAAAACGCGGGGCCGGGGTCGGGGTGGGATTAGGTCTGGGATTAGGTATGGGATTAAATATAATCCCTTTACCTAATCCTAACACTATGCCTAATCCCATACCTAATCCTAGACCCAATCCCACCCTGACTCCGCGTTTTACCGACACCCTTTACGAAACGTATTTTAGTATTTTGGATTCACCAGCTGGATTAGCTAAAATCGTACTTAGAATACCGTAAACAAATTTTATATGTTAATCACATCAAGCTCATTTGCTTTTAGAGGTATTTATTTATTGATTTGTTATTTTACCAATTTATTTGCCAACACGATGAAACTCATCTAATTAATAGAAATGTATTTTGCTAATACTCATTGTGTTAACATAAGATATGACATAGAAACACAAGTGCAGAGTTAGCCGTTTCGAGTTCTTACAACATAAACTGGATGGAAAAAAACTAAAAACAAATGTCTCCATGATTAATTATAGCTACATCAAAATATTCAGCCCGTTCCAGACACTACATACTAGTGTGTATTTAGATAATAGCAGATCACAATTTCTAGCCGATTTAAGGGTTATTTATTTTTTCGCAATTTTCTCCTTACCTTACAGGTTGCGGAGGATACGCAAATCGCTCTTTTGGACAACTACAGATTGGTTCTAATAGAGGATCTAGCTACTTATCCTGTACCTTTGAGATTGGTAGGTTGGGCATAAGTCAGGCAGTTGCAGGTGTCTGGATGCAAGATCTCTATTTGTCATATTACAGGTTAGTAGTTACTACTTGTTTATATTATATGAATATGGGCGGTAGGCAACAGCAGTATACTATTTTTTTATTGTATAGTTGTCCAGCGCGATCACAATAATTATTGCTGTTGGGTATGAATTTCGATCCAGAGTAAAGCAAGGATAATTGTTAAACTTGGCAGTTTGTTGCAAATCATTTGTTATATTTTATTTATTCCTCCAAAGGCTTTCAAATACGACCACACTTTCGCTCGCTTATTCAGAACAAAAATTCACCCCCTCCCCCACTAGTCCCCTCTCCCCACCATCTTATTTATAAGAAAATAAACAAGCAAAAACTATTTCATATCCAAATGCAATTTGATTATCCAATGCTTTACGAAAAGTCATTGATCGATCATGCACTTAATGGCTTTGTCCGTCTTATTGCAGTGAATACATCAAGATAACTGACGGTAATGGATCACTGGTTTGGTATAAGTACGGAAACTCTTCATCTGCTCGGATGCCCTTCCTTGAAATTGGTTTCGGAAATGCTGATAACATAACGGTTCATATCTACATAAGCAGCAGCTCCAGTCGCTTCAACCTTCAATATGGAATTCTAAAGCAGGGTATTCAGTCTGGTGAGATGATTAATGATTATTAAGTTGATTTTAATACATGTATAATTGCTCAAATGTAGTATAAGTAATAGTAATTGCACTGAGTGGAGTACAATCCAGGGAGTAATCGGGCAAGTAATTTCAAATCGGCCGAGCGCGTAAGGTGAGGACGATTTGAAATTACGAGCACGTCTAGTACCCCAAAATTGTACGACATTAATTAATCGCATCAATAACAAAATTCGAGATTAAAAAGTCTACGTGGAACTTTTTGTACTCAAAACGTCAAGGATATTTTCTACTATTTTAAAAGCAGGAAGAAAACAGCAAAAAACATTTAAGTACACCTGATTGGCGCACGCGTAGCGTCCAATTACAGCTATCCAATTAGAAAAAGTTGCAATTGATAGTTGTTATGGAACGCTGACCCATACAACAGATCGACTGTCTCTTTTTATCCACTTTAAAGCCCCTTGTCGCGTATCAAACAAAGATATGTTTTTTTTTTTATTTCTAGCTCTTCCTGTAGCAGACTGGAATGTGACATTTGGCAATACGTCGACGACAACAATGGCAGTCTACTGGCAAAATTTAGATCACGTACTGTATTACATCGTTTTAATCAGTAACACCAATGGAAGCCTGTCAAATACAGTGTTTGTATCTGGAAATGGAAGCTTTGCCAACGTTCTTGGACTCTCGCCTTACACAGAGTACCAAGTAAGCGTTTTTGCGGTGAAGAGTGATGGTCAGCCTTACAAGAGCTCAAACGTTACAGCCAGGACAGACGAAGGGGGTATGTAAAACCTTTCATTAATTCCATTAAAGTATACTGCGTAATCACTTTTAAAATATGTATCGAGATACTGAACCCCGTTTATAAGCATTTTATTAACGATGAAAATTAAACAAAATTAAACCCAGCGGGGTGGGAATGGGGTTAAGATACGAAGATGTTCTCACGACTTGGAAAACGGTCCACCTTCATCGTTTCAATTGCAACTCTGCAAGTGTTATCTACTGCATAACATGTACTTTATGCAAAAAAAAGATATTCAATGGCGAAACAAGGAAGGGACTGGGCGACCGTGAACATCTACCAGATCTTAAACGGCGTTAAAAGAAATCACAAACACATATCTATAAACCAGTCGCTCGACACAATCTCCCTACTCTGCGGCCTCTCGCTATACCAAGGCATCACAGAAAGCCTTAAAAATTAAAAGCAAAAAAAAAAACATCTTCCAAAATCGGCACTCTTAATCCCCACGAAGTCAACGAACGCTTTTTATTCAACTAAGTTGTTCTTGTTTTTCACGGTGGCAAATGTTTCCTATCTGACTCAGTGGATAAAAGCAAATTTTCGTCTGCTACTTCCCAACCGACGCAGCACCACAGTTTCATCAGAAACAAGTCACTTTATTATCTTGGTAAACTCTCATAACTAATTTCATGCCTTTATTTTTAGTTCCCAGTAGAGCACCTTCAAATATAACACTGTCAAACACACAGTTTGATGAAGTAAAAGTCCAATGGGATCCTCTTCCTCAGCAATACGCTAATGGACGACTCCTTGGGTACACAGTCTACTATTACGAGTATTATAATTCCTATGTGAGAAAAGCTGTTAACACCAGTAGCCCTTATTTCAACATGGTAACATTAAGAGGTCTCAAGGTCGCAACGCGTTATAGTGTAGCGGTGGCAGCATTTACGTCAAAAGGCGTGGGAACACAGTCGTATTCGCGGTACATAACAACAGGTAATTGTGTGTAGTGTAAACGAGGATTTTAGAAAACGATTGGTTCGCTGAGTGACACAAACAAAATGGCCGACAAAAAAAGAATAATTCAAGCAGTATAAATAAATTTTAATTGAAAGTTTTCGAAGCATTGCAATCTACAAACATACCACAAAAAGTGCGAACATTTAATAACACAAGGAAGCACCGAGATGACCAGGACAAATTTAAACTACAAAACGATGGCATTGAAAGCAATTATCCTGCAGAATTTGGCCAGGCCAGAGATCGTGAACGAAAGGAAAACAGGGGAATATGTACCGGTTTTTATATCAAAGTAATTGTTACAGTTGCAAAAAAGAGACGCTCGATTCCTAATAAGACCAAAAGGCAAAGATAACAGCTAAACAAACGTCCCAAGCGTACCCGTAAAAAAACACGGTGTGCTGATACAGTCAAGCATTTGGTGATTTTAATCTCTAGCTTAACATCGCAGCTTTTCAAGGCACCAAAAGAGAACTGCGCGACAATTATGAAGGTCGAAGTCTTTTTCAATCTGCTCAAGTGTTCGGCTTTGTTCTTTGTGGCTTCTAGCATTGAGCAAAGGTGGCTCGCCTTGATTTTCCAGCGCGAAAGCATCCCAACTTTGAACGGCTAATTCTACATTGTCTGAACTTGGTCGGGTTTACGCAAACTCGGAACAACTATTTTTATACATTGTTACCTTTTAAAGACTTTCAAATCTGTTGATATTGTGATTTTGCGGCCATTTAAAAAAAACATATTCGAAGAGCGCCTAAAATGGCGGCAAAATATACGTCATGTTTAACAGCATAAAAATGTTCCTGGAACCTAATTTTTCGACAATTTTACTTCATGGTCCTAATATATCAGTATTAAACATTTACCATGCCAAGTTTCAAGGTCGAACTCGCAACGGTTCCCCTTGAGGAAATCGAAAATCTATGTCATCTGTTCGGCCCAAATGCCACTTGACAAGATTTATAGACGAAATGGAGATTAATTAGTTTAATTGGGCCAATAAAATTATAAAATTGATTTCAATCTTTACGATTTGTATCTACAATTGAAAATATCCGTTAGCGTTTAAAATCTCCTTCACTTCGACCAAAGCGCGACGGTTTATAAACAGTGTACTTCTGACTTGTCGACAACCACTTCTGACAGCGCAAGAATGTAATTCCCCAATCAATTCGCACACATACGCACACACAAAAACATTTGAATTCGTTAAAATAATATGTAAGATTCAGTTAAGCAGTTTACAGGACTGTTTGACTGAGGTGAAAATACTTACGACAATGAACTAAGATCAACTACCCCTGCTATGAAATGTGTCGTGTTGTCGATTTTAACTCAGTAAACCCGCCAACTTCTTAGAGGTGAAGCGGTCAAGAGTTTTGGCAATGTATTACTGGGGAAAATAGCAGAATTATTAAAATGTCAGTGAAGTGGTAATTTCAAACTAAATTCCTCCTAACTTGAATTTGAAAATCAAAAGCGAATCTATCCGACTCCATAAACAAATGCACGTAAATGCCTTACAAATGTACAACTATTAGCGTTTTAAAAAATATTGTCCTAAGTTGTTGCAAGAAACATACCCAAAAGCAATACATCAACTTCAATGCTATACCGTAGCTTCCGCAATTCCAAGTTTTCGTTCATAGCATCAGGATCATTTTAATATTTTTTTTTGGCTGAATATTCAATACCAACTGCTCCGTGTTTACAGGAAAAAGTGCCGTGACGTTGACATACCTGTCACTCAACACCACGCGCACTTTATTTATCTTGAGCAAGTGAAAACGAATCTACAATTTACAGGACTGATAAGATGGTGCGTTCCCAGATGTGTTGTATTTCGCGGTGATAATTTCTCGTTTTTTAATGGCTGTTTGTAATCACCCGATTTTCAGAAGAACGGAGGGGTGGATTAGGTGTAACTGACAAGCATTAATGGGGACCACACAAAATCATTAGAATTTCAGATGTGGAGATCGAAAGTATTTTTGTAAATAGTTTTGTAAATTTCTCCTCCTTAAAATTTTCACAAAGATATACTGTTTTCCTCTTATTAGGCCGTACGATCTATAAACAAGATCAGTGGTTGTGCATATGGTAAGGCAATCGCTAAAACGTCGAGCTTTCTATAACTGCACATATACACCTTAAAAGCTTATGAAATTAAAAAAAAGTTTTGCTTTTTTTTGCAGCTTATTATGCCCTTATTCCGAAATGGCAAAAAAAAATTACTCAAAGAAATTTTAAAATCGTTTTTTAGCGGTTGAAAGTGGCCAAAATTGATCAAAACAGTGTCCCGGATACTGGGGACGAATTTAGCTGTGATGACCTTCCAAATCGTCGCCGACATTTGTTTACATTACACTTCGCTCTGTTGTCATACAGAATTAGTCGAGAGCTAGAGAAAAATACCGTCAGTCTTTACCGATTTATTCCTCAAAATTGTCGGACAGCGATGAAGTAATGTCGTCAACAGATTCTGTTTCTACTTCACATTCAAAGGAAGAAAGCGAAATGTGCAGAGCACAACGACGACGATTTTTTAGGAACGAAATCTTTCCTGTGAATTCGCACAAACCGAGTCCATTTCTACCGTAAAGTTTCGTCCTTTGAGAAATAATGCATTGTTATTCCCGGAGTGCCTGTCGTGTTCTCACAGTTATTAGGGCCACCAAGCCACACAATACCTCTTTCCGCTCCGAGTTTGTCTCTTGTCCGCTATGACACTTGCCTTTTCTGCGCGATTTGTGACGTCAAAGCCCTGTAATACGATCGTTTTGGCCGAGCGCAAAATAAAGACACAATTCGACTGCCAAATTCGAACTTTGCGGGTCGAAAAATATTGGACGAAAAAGGTTCTGACAGGTAAAACCCACATATTTGGATCATATTAAGAAGAGAATGTTTTCACTTCAGACACTTTAAGCTGATATTCTTAAAACGGTTTCATATCGAGTCTGTCTGGCTTGTTTACCTAAACTGTTCTATGTTTTAAAGGTGAAAATTATTATGTTACAACAAAAAATCCTCAGTGAGTTTTGCTCCCCGAGAGCTTTAATGTTCCCCGAGGAGAAGCCGAGGGTAACATTGGTGTCGAGAACATTGGTGTTGAGACTCACTGTTTCTCGTGAGGCCAGTCATTAACCCTATTTTGCCTGGCGGGGGGGGGGGGGGGGGGGGGGATTTTTTAATATGTATGCAAACGCCATCAAACTTTGTGACTTTTCCTAAAATTTATCTGGCAACAATTTCATATGACATTTTATTGATCACGTGACTTGATGTTTCCATGGCAACAAGATTTTAACAGCCATGCTTTTTGAAATTTGCATATTTTTATCTTTGAATGAAGAAAAACAATGTATATTGGTATAACTTTTACATTTTTACGTCATTTTGCGTTTATTTATTGGTTTTGATTAATTTTGCGTCAATTTGGACGGTTTTTAAGAGGTTTTGAAAAATTTCAGAATTCCAAGATGGAGGATCCAAGATGGCGGACGTATAACTAATTCCCTAATAACTACGTCGTATGACGTCATCGTTCCATTGCGCGGACCGCAAAGGAGACAATTTTTTGACGTACTATGTATATGTACCCTCTAGGTTTCATTGTCATAGCCTTAATGTTCTTGAAGTTACTAAGGGGGGCACAATGTGCTCCCCCAGGCTCAGGAACTAAAAATAAAAGCCCAGACAAAATAGGGTTAAGTGTTTTGTTATTCCGTCCAAATTAAAAAGAAAAAAAAAATAATATGGCTGAATTGAGAAAACATGTGTGCTTGACGCGGCTGGCACACAAATTTTCCGCGGTTTCAAGGCACACGATCTGATCACGTGCGAGTTGAAAGTTCAAGTTGTTGTAACCCTAGCTAGTTAGTGAGTTTTGTTCACTCTAGGGAGTTAGACTATTTTGACCCATGGCACGTGACACGTTCTTGTCCAATCAAAAAAGGTGTTTGAGTTTGGAGGTATAACAATAAATATTGTTTTAAACTGGCGTCGACGAATTAACAGAAATTAGCTGCGGAACTTCAAATTTTAGCTGAATGATATTTAACCCCATTTTTAAAAAAAATGCTCCCACATCGCTAAAATCGTTTATTTCTTTTTTATTCTGCAGGTTGCGGAGGCAACATAAATCGGTTGTTTGGTAATTTGCAAGTTGCTCGTAGATACTACTATAGTTATTATAGTAGCTTGACATGCACATGGACAGTTGGAGATGTAGGAGTAAGTCAAGCAGTCGCGCTTGTGTCATTACCGGAGCTGTACCTGTCATATTACAAGTTAGTATCTAATTATATCATCTACAAAAGCAGACAAGTTATACGAGCTCTATCATGGGGAGTTCTTAGGGACTGTGCAATAATTATCAGGAGGGGGGGGGGGGGGGGGGGGGGGGGGGGGGGGGCAGAAAATGGGCTTCAAGTAGGAAAATATTAGGTAATACCCCCCCTTCAAAAGAACTGAATTTAGTTATTGTCCCCCTCCCCCCCCCTCTGATCAGTCAGAAATTTTGTATGACCCTCCCCCCCCCCCCCCCCCCTTCACACACCTTTTATATACAAATACCCAGCATTTTCTTAATATACACCCACCTGTTATTGCTACGCGGTAATGTTTGTTCCAGACGTGGATATACAGCAATACTACATGTTTACTTGTTGGACATACATATCCGGGAACAAACATGACCTCGAAGCAGTGTTCGACAAAGCCATCCGATTCCACTTCTGAATCACTTCATTGCAAATCCGAGTTGCTTGCACTGGAACTCATTTCCTCGTTAACGTGCTCTTGGGTTTCTCGTGGGATGCAAGAATAATCACCACGAGCGTACTGGAGAACTCTCAGGGACATGTTGCAGCGACACGTACCCTCGTGTGAACTTATACTATCATAATTGTGCAACACCAATCTTGGGGACATTTTGTCCCCGCGACATGTCTCACGGTGTTCAACTTCATGGGACACGTCGCGGGGGACAAAATGTCCCCAAAATTGGTGTTGCACAATTATGATAGCATCAGTTCACACGAGGGGACGTGTCGCTGCAACATGTCCCCGCGACATTTTCATGTGGTGTGCAAGCGCTATGAATTTTTCCCTGTTGCATGTCTCCGCTACACTCCCTGCTACATGTCCGTCAATGTGTACTACACAAATTTTTGTCGCTGCTACATGGCACTGCGACATGTCCCTGCTACATGACCCTTCATGTCTGACCACCTTAAGACCATGCTGGTTGAGGTACATCTTCAATCTGTTGCAATACAATTATCTATGTTGTAGTGAAATTATGATTTTGGTACAATTTTGTCTGCACTGGAGCAAAATATTTTCACCAGGGCAAAATATTTGCACTGGTATATAACTATATTCGACTGTTCAAATGTTGTTGACAATAGCACAATTTCGATGTATTAAAATTCAACTTGAAACAAAAGACAACACTACGAGGCTTAGGGAAATAAACCATATAAATCCTTACTATCATTCCCCTAAGCCTCGCAGTGGTCTTGTTTCAAGTTGAATTTTAATATATCGAAATTGGGCTATTCAAATTTAAAAAGCCAGAAACGCTTTATCACAATATTCGTCTCTATATTATAGAGATAGAGAAGAATAGATAATCGTATTGCAACAGATTGAAATTGCAGTTCAGCCACAGAACAGATCATCATGTCTTTCAGTGAGAACTATAAACACTTGAAATAAAATGTTAAGCCCCCCCCCCCCTCCTCTTGAGTGACTTATTTTACTTTGAGCCCCCCCCCCCCCCCCCCTATCCTTGCTTTGATT
This sequence comes from Dendrophyllia cribrosa, assembly GCA_024195265.1. Lineage (NCBI taxonomy): Eukaryota > Metazoa > Cnidaria > Anthozoa > Scleractinia > Dendrophylliidae > Dendrophyllia > Dendrophyllia cribrosa. The sequence goes on along the minus strand of JAJLRJ010000008.1, from coordinate 32,729,840 downwards.
TTACTTCATGCCCCCCCTCTGGTTTTCCAACCCCCCCTCCCCGATAATTATTGCACAGTCCCTTATATTTGTGGGAAAATGTGGTTTCATTTCCCAAAAAAATATCAACTTTTAGTCTTCCCAATTTGCGCAAAATAATGCAAGAACGCTTAGAGGAACATAACACGTACATTTACGAGGGTAGAACAAACTGAGCTCCTAATTTATGATATCCACACATGACGCAATTCAAGCAGTATGCAGAATTTATGTCACATATGAACTCAGAAAATGACCGAGCTCAAGATGGGACTAATTGTACCTTTTTGGTTAGAGTATTTTATCGGTTAGCGGGAGAGTCATGAGGTCAACTTCAGTCGGGTGTTTCGTTGTACTTCGATGTGGTGTGGTTCAAATTCTTTTTTGGTTACTTGGAAATTTGTCAAACCAGTTTGATTTTTGTTTTCCTTTAGCTCATGCTGTGTTCACATCAGTACCGAAACATGTTTGTAGTAAAAATGTTTCAACAAACACGTTTCCATAAATATGTTTGCAGTTTGATTGTTCGCATAACTTGTTAAGTAATGCTCCACATAAGAACTACCGTAAACTTCATTGTTCTGCGGCATTGGCTCTTTCCCACATAGAATACCTTTGATTTCAAGGATAGAGGAGGGGCTGATGGTTCATAATTATATTTCAGTATAAAAATAAAGAAAATCCATTTGCGTCAAATAAATTTTAGGAAATGTTCGTGCTTAACCAATCAGAATAGCAGAAGACAATAGCTAATAATTTTGCTTATTTGATGAAGTTCCCCAAATACAATATCTTTTAAAAATTGCATGTTGTGCGATTGGGTCTCAAATTACTTGAAACCTTAAAAACATTAGACAAAATGCACCTTGAACCTTAACATTTCAGCAGTTTTTGAGTCTAGGCCAATGAGATCACTAGTTGTAACAATGAAAAAAGTTGGCATTCCATCGTGCACTGCCGTTCAGCGCTTTCCTTATTATGCGGATCATTACTTAATTTCAAAAAACCGTTTTACGCCTGGTTCCATAATACATGTATATGTTGTTTTACGAAACATGCATAAGGTCGCAAAAATCTTCCTAATTATACATGAACAGAAAAAAAGGAAAGCTCGAACTTTCCGTTGCATGATTTGTGGCTGAATTTTACTTGTCAAGGCTTCGGGAACGAAGGATAATGCAGAGTTTAAAAAGGAGATGACATCTGCGCTGACGTATTACGTCTGGTTTATATATTTCGATCATGATTCGCGCAATGCACAGCCTGATGTGACTTTTGTTATTGAATCGTGTTTAATTCGTAATCAAACATGTTTCGCCCTAATGTGAACACAGCATGATTTAGGGCCTGGTCGCACTACAGCCAAAAACAAAAAAAATAGCCCGTGTAAAAATCGAGGAAAACAAAAGAAACCGCTCCGGTGGTACACGCTTTTTGTGGAATGTTTTTGTTTTTATGTCATTTTGCACGGGATAATTTTTGTTTTTGACTGTAGTGCGACCAGGCCCTTAGTTATGCATTTGTTATTTCAATATCAATACCTGACCAAACGTTGTGAATTTTTTCTGGAAATTACCATTTTGATGTTGTGTAAATTTTTTTGTAATACATCAAACACGCGAGTGTCTCATTAGGATTTCCAAACATCGAGAAGTGGGTTGAAAAAACGAGACGCAACCGAGGTGTTTGTACACCTGGTGCAAAACTTTTTCGAGTGTTTGATATAGCTTGCTTCTCGAACTGATCTTCAAATGCAAAGAACAAAAGAATAAATTCGCCAAACTCTATGCTAAGGTCTCTGGTCTGGTCGCACTACAGTCAAAAACAAAAATTAGCCCGTGCAAAATGACAAAAACAAAAACATTCCACAAAAAGAGTGTCCTACCGGAGCGGTTTCTTTTGTTTTCCTCGATTTTTGCACGGACTTGTTTTTGTTTTTGACTGTAGTGCGACCAGGCCCTAATTAAGATCGGGTTTCCACATTACCGTCACGCTTATGATATTCTTTGTTAAAACTTGATGAATTGTTATGAGTTTGAGAAGTATATTTGACCATTCACTTTAAGCATGTTTCTATTTAGAGCAGTTTTCAATTGAGTGTCGTAAAACCAAAACCAAAGTAATTACTCTGACCAATCACAGCAGTCGTAAAAAATCCAATGAACCAATCAGAGCTCGAAGCAATTACATGTCGGCGGCGCCAAGCGCGGGAAAACGCGTGCGAGCAAGTCACGATTGGTTTCGGTTTTACTTCTGATTGGTCGAGAAAGTGGCGCGAGATTTTTTAGCCAATCACAAAGCGTAGCAATGCAAAACCAAAGCAATTGTGTAATTACTTTCGACACTCAATTGAAAACTGCTCTATAGCTATGTATTGCAATTACTTATGATGTTTATGAAGTAATTTGCACACAAAATAATGTGTAGATTTTCTCACGTACAAGGTATACAAGACTAAATTTAATGATCGTATATTTCATGCCATTGAAGTTAAATGGATGAGGACGAGTTATTCCCCACCCTCGGTAGTCCAGAAGTCTGTTAAAATAACTGATTTTTCTAAGGGCACAAGGGGAACAAGTAAAAAGGTGCCTTATTCTATTATGTTCTTGTTGCGATCATTTTTCATCCTGGCCATCTGCAGCCAAACACACTTATTGATAGTTTCCGTTCACCAATGGAGTATTTTAAACAAATATGTTTAATACATCCTTCAAATAGTAGCTTTGAAACATTCCACTTGTGAAATGTGAAACACACTAGAAATAGATGTATCAAAGGAAAGATCGGAGGGTTTGAAAAATGGAAGTAAAATGATGGAACTGATTGTTATCAAACAATAAGTAATGGATTTGTTAACTAATTGTTACAAACGTAATACCGGTGGGGTTTTTTTTTTCATTTCACAGTGAATACATAAAAGTCATCGATGGCAATGGTTTTATAGTTCTCAGCCGTTATGGATATTCATCCACTCCTCAGAAAACCTTTAAGGAAGTTTCTTTTGGAAACTCTGGAAACATCACTGTTCAGATGTACCTTTACCGATTCTATAGTACCTTCAAGCTTCAGTTTGGCATTTTAATGGGAGGATTCCAGTCAGGTCAGGCCTTTTTGTCAGAACTGGACGTTTTTGTTGTTTGTGCCTAAGAAATTTTCCATGCCTTATGCCAATGCTATATCGTCAAATGTAACCAAATATAGTGTATACCACTTAATTGAAAAAAAATAATAAATGAAATGATTCTTTTGAGCAAAATAGAAGAAGGTCATGTAGTTTGGAGGTAAGGTATAGGATTTTAAGGATGGAAGTGGATTAAAGTTAATCAAATTTGTTTTCGTGACAGGCGGTCAAGAAATAAAGTTCTAGACGTTGATATTCTACTTGATCTATCGTGCGTATATTTAGAGCTTAACAATAGATACATTATAGCTCAAACCGTGTTTTTTGTTATTGTTTTTTGTTGTTTTCTAGCACTTCCAGTGGCTAATTGGAGTACGTTTATTGAAAACACCACAACAACAAGCATCCAATTCACTTGGCAAAACTTGTCACCATTGCTGGGGCAACAAATGAGTCACTACTTTGTGGTTCTCGAAAACGGCAATGGTAGTAGTTTAAACGGCAACATCAAATCGGGAACTGCTACATCCCATGTATTCTCTGGACTATCAAGCTATACGGAATATCGGTTAAACGTTGTTGGCGTAGATGAAAATGGGACAGCCTACAAAAGTACCGAGGTTACTGTCCGAACAGACGAAGGGGGTACGTACTGAATTAATTAAGACGTAGTTTATCTTACGAGATTTGTAGTTTATTGTCAGCAAATAATAATAATGATTTCATAATAGTTCAAACATAGACATCTTTGTTTCCTTATACACCATCTTCAACAACCATGTAATTGACGTCTCAGAAAACAAGTACATACAATATGCGAGGGTTACTTTAATTATTTCAGTAGCACATGCGTTGCTATAAAAGCAGACCCTCACTAAACTATGACAAGTTGCCATAGTTCCCGGTGGAGGGATACTTCCTTTGTTGGTCTATACGTGGACGCTCCGCCCGAAAAGGGTACCTATTTGAGGCTGGAGGTATGTAAAATGGTAGGGATTTCACGAGTTGAAGTATAAAACAGGGTGCCACAAGTAGCATTGCTCGTAGTAACGCTTTATGTTTTTTTTTTTGTGTGTGGATATCGTTCCATAGGTTTAATTCAAGGGTATAGTAAAGAGATGAATTGTTTCGTCTGTGTGTATATGAAAGAGATACGATTTTCTATGTAAGGTTTATAAAAGGGTTACTTTTTCTGTCGGGAAAAAGTACAGAACTTTGTTGACTCCCCCCCCTCCCCCCCCCCCCCCCCCCCCCCCCCCCCCCACCCCCTGGCCATAGTTGTAAACAGCATGGTAAAAGATATCTATCGTGTTCAGACTCTGCTATAATAAATTTTTGACTTTCGGTTTTAGTTCCCAGCAGAGCACCTTCAAATATCCGACTGTCAAACTTACAGTCCACTGAGGTGAAAGTGCAATGGGATCATCTTCAACAACAATACGCTAATGGACGTCTCCTTGGATACAGAGTCTATTATTACGAGTATAATTATTACTATTATTATTCGTATTTGAGTACATATGTTAACACCAGCAGCCCTAACGCCACCATGGTTATATTAAGGGGTCTAAAGCAGGCTCAGCGTTACCAAATATCGGTGGCAGCTTTTACTTCCAAAGGCGTGGGATCACAATCGTCCTGGCAGTACATAACAACAGGTAATTTTCATTGTTGTGAAAACAAGTGTTGACTGGGCTTTTTGTATTCACGTAAGTGACAAAACTACCTGGAATTTGAACATTCCGAAATCGCAACACAGATCATATTATTTCTTTAATAATAATTCGTTGTCCGGAGCAATTCTCTGTATGAATTGAGCAAAGGGGTCGTCAGTTGTTGTTTAAACTTTACACATGGTGGGTCTTTCAGGGGGATCTTAAAAATCTTCTTTATGGAGATCGCAAGCTTTATATTTCCATGGTAATTCTAAATGTTTGATGTCCCAAATTGAAATTTCAACGCAATTACTCGCGAGGAAAGTGCAGAACCTAAGAGTTCTCTTGTTATGTTCGATAAAATGCGTCAAACATTAGAAAATTAAAAAAAAAAAGTAAAAAGGCGCAGAGGTGCCATCAGCTGACTTTTTTTATGGACTCACAATGCTTTCTTGAAATATCGTCCTAGATACTGACAGCCTACTGGTCAGTACGTTAATCGATATTTTTACAATGAATCCATACCTTTACGCCAGGAAAGAAAGAATTATATCTATATATACATGTCGTGTCCATAATTGGAGTGTACTATTTTCCTTTATACATGTATATGAAAGTGTCGTGAATTCTAATTTACTATATTTCGCATTTCCCTAAATGTACTTTTTTGTTTATTTTTGTTGTTGTTGTTCTATAGGCTGCGGAGGCAGTTTAAATCAACTGTTTGGACAGTTGCAAGTTGGTCGTAGATATAGCAGTTATGCGCGATGCACCTGGACAATAGGAAATGCAGGAGTGAGCCAAGCAGTAGCACTTGTGTCATTACAGGAACTGTACCTGTCAGATTACTAGTGAGTTGCATGGATTTGTGCTTATGCTAGAAACAAACACGATTCAAACTTTGCGTTCTAACATTGAACCTCATAACGAAGCAACGTGCTCAATGCAAATTTGGCAAAAGTGTGCCGTGAACCTAATGCGGCCTTGCGGAATCATGCTTTTTTTGCATTTCAATTGAACGGAATGTTACTCTCCGAAAAAATTAATAGTTTCTTTGTTTTAAAAAAACTCACAAGGTGGAAAATAACCATGTTATTGACCTGTCCCTCAGGGATATGTGATATATTCCACTCGTGGCGTTCCCTCGGACTACGCCCTCGGGTACGCCACGAGGGGAATATATCACATGTCCCCTCGCTCCAGGTCAATAACCCTTACATAACGTACCAGTGTACCTGCTGGAAACGACCGCGAAATGAAGCTGCTTGGCTTTGCGTGTAATTTTCATTAATAGAAATATTAATATAACTGATTAAAAAAATTTTGATTGCTTGATCGAAATATTTTTTGGGGGGCGAAAAAAAAACAAGAAACAACAACGGCAACGATCAATTGGTTGACTGACGTTATGATAAACTAAATGTGGAGTAAGTGAATTGACGGTCTGCCGATTAGTAGTGGATATGTAAACCGATTATCACAAACACAATAAATGTGTTCTTTTTATTTCCACAGTGAATACCTAAAGATTATCGATGGTAATGGTGTCATTGTTCTCAGCCGCTATGGATACTCATCCGCTCCTCAGAAAACCTTCCTGGAAGTTTCTTTTGCAAGCTCTGGCAACATCACTGTTCAAATCTACCTTACACGAAGCTATAGTACCTTTAAGCTCCAATTTGGGATTTTACAGCAAGGATTCCAGTCAGGTTAGCTACATTATTCAAGTTGCTTTTATCGCTAGGCGTATTATTCATTCGCTTGTTTATATTAACAAAAATAATTTTAAACAAAACATTCCAGTTAAGAACACATTTTGGTTACCATTCCAAAGTAGTGGCTGCGCTATTGACTGTTTATCATGCTATTCTTCTCTGGGAATATTTGTTTCTTTACATTTTGTACTTGTTGTGTCTACTGCGCATGTGGGCGTATACACTACATGTATGCCATCCACGGTGGCGCAGGAATTTTGTTAACCTGAAATTTGCCAACAGGAAGTTGTTAACAATACAACTGCCAACACCAGAATGGCAGCTGTGACAATGATGCAATCCATTTATCAACAGATCAGAAAGAGATGGCGCAGGAATTTTGTTATCTGAAATTTGCCAACAGGAAGTTGTTAACAATACAACTGCCAACACCAGAATGGCAGCTGTGACAATGATGCAATCCATTTATCAACAGATCAGAAAGAGATAACACATCAAATTCGTTGAAGGTTAATGACACGAGAGCTGAATCGCGTAATGGACTTTCAACACTTTCTACAGACTAAATTATGCAAACGCCGATACTTCGAACATTGAAAGACAATAATAAAAGCCGCGCGTGTCAGCCGCGTGTGTTAAGAATATCATTGCTTCCCACCACGCGACCTACGGGATTTGGCCTTCAACGAGTAGACCCCAAATTTTCACAAGAAGAAAGGGTGCAGTTAACTGTACATCCACAAATGTAGCAGCGTGTAGTAGACACATGCTCTCCAAAATGACCCTATTTTGTTTAAGTAAGGGCTGGTTCCCACTAGCAACGTAATCGGAAGCGGAGTCGGAAGTGTAAATTACAAAACGGAGTCGCAATCGGAATCGGAAACTCGACGGAATCGGAATCGGAAGGATCAGAAGGTTTCCTTTTTCTTCCGATTCCGCTTCTGCTTCCGTTGCTTACCATCCGCTTCCGTCGTTTTGATTTCCACTAGATCGTAAGGTTGTTACGATTCCGATTCCGCTTGCAATGCCGCTTACGTCGCTTACGTCGCTAGTGGGAACCAAGCTTAATGCTTCACATAAGAACGTTAAGTAAACTTCATTGTTCTGCTCTTTCCCGCATAGAATATCTTTGATTTCAAGAATAGAGAAGGGGTTGATGGTTCATAATTATATTTCATTATAAAAATACAGAAAATCCATTTGCGTCAAATATATTTTAGGAAATGTTTGTGTTTAACCAATCAGAAGAGCAGAAGACAATAGCTACTAATTTTGCTTCTTTGATGAAGTTCCCCAAATACAATATCTTTTAAAAATTGCATGTTGTGCGATTGGGTCTCAAAATACTTGAAACCTTAAAAACATTAGACTTAATGCACCTTGAACCTTAACTTTTTGGCGGTTTTTAAGTCTAGGCCATTGAGATCACTAGTTGTGACAATGAAAAAAGTTGACATTCCATCGTGCATTGCCGTTCAGCACTATCCTTCTTATGCGGATCATTACTTAAATTACATGTGATCTATTTTTAGCACTGCCAGTGGCTAATTGGAGTGCGTCTAGTGACAACGAAACCACCACAAGCATCCGAGTCTCTTGGCAAAACTTGACATCGTTGTTGGATCAACGAATCCTTCACTACATTGCGGTTATTAAAAGCACTAATGGTAGCATTGTGAACGGTAACATCTTGCCAGAAAATACTACTTACGATGTATTCTATGGACTAACGCCGTATACGGAATATCGACTAATCGTTGTTGGCATAAATGATATAAGGAAGACTTATTACAAGAGTACTGAAGCCACAGCATGGACGGAGGAAGCGGGTACGTTCTTAATAGTCCCTTATTTTATTGCTTAGTCGCATTATCGTTTAATTTGTCGGTAATTAACCTTTTCCCGCGGACAAAAGGTGAGATATGCTTGACGGTTTGAATATTTGACAATTGGGAGGTTCAGAAGAAAAGTAATCATCCCATTCATCCAAATACATTTTTGTATTATAGATTCCTTCCCATCAGCTATTAGCATAAGGATTGAAAAAGCATAAAGCAATAAGCTTAAGGTGGCTCGATAGGGTTATTGCTGATAACATAGCGCGCGAACGTTACTTGTCGAAAGCCGATTTTTCTCTGACTTCTGACTTCCAGTTCACTCAAAGCTAACAAACTGTAATGAGCAATGACCAAAATGTGCTCAACAACCATGGCTGTTAAGATAATGACTTGAACTATGAAATTACAGCTGCCCAAACACGGACGCTTTTAATTCAGTGTTTGTGTGGCTTTGAGTTTGCCTGTTTTCTTCAATTTCAATCGATAAAATCCTCCTAAAATTTCGCATCATGTAGAGCCTGTCCAGATGAAACTTTTCCTGACGAAAAAAGTAGGGGTTACGGTTTCTTCGCTACTTGCCAATTTGTGTATTTTGTCCCTTTTTAAAAATTGGCCTTATAAAATTTTGCAATAAACGGGCGCTAAAGAAAACTTACAATATGTTATCTCTATGCCAAATTTTACGGAATTTCGCCGAACGAATTTCTATTTTTGTCTCCCACAACAATTACGTCATCAGAATAGGAATTCGCCAAGATCGCTATTAAAGCATGCGTGAACTTTCGAAAGCACGCTCGAGGTTTGATCGATGCAGTGAATCCTTTCCGCTTTCCGGAAGCGACCGGACGCACCGCGGTCTTTATGTTAAGTCGTTTCGGGTGTTGAAGCAAGCGCAAATTTCATTTTCTTCAAGGGATGTATATTTTACTCTATCTTTCCTCGATTTATTGTTCCCAAATCGCAAACTCGCATTAAGCCGCCATGTTTGTTTTGACTTGTTGACATTTAAAGCTCGCGCCATTCGTACCCAGTTCTCGCACGGCCAAAATACCCTATGGAGCCACCTTAAGTATGGAGAGAGATAATGTATGGAAATCCAAATGTCTATTTTAATCTTGCCGCTGTGGTTGTTTCTTTTCGAAATGTGGCTTAGCGGGTAAATTCTCAACAACTTGTACATGTATTTCTTGTTTGTCTTTTCAGTTCCTAGCCGTGCTCCGAGTAATATAACCTTCAAAGATATAAGGGCAACGCGAGTCACAGTTTCCTGGAATGCTCTTCACCGGCAGTTTCACAATGGACGCTTATTGGGCTACAAAGTGTACTTAAAAAAAAACGCGTATTATTCTGTACAATCTAACACAAGCAGTGTAAACATTACCAATCCTAACACTACACGGATAACTTTGACGGGGCTAGAACCGGCACAACGTTATGATGTTTCTGTGTCGGCGTTCACTTCTAAAGGAGAAGGGCCACGTTCTTATCGTTACTATGTTACCACAGGTAAACCTTTAAAAATACAAGTACAATACCGTTTTCTTGTTAATATGCAATTATAAAATTGCTAGAAAATAGGAAATGCTATAAAACCACAAACAGACGATGATTGTTTCCCAAACCGTTTCGAGTTTTCCATAAATTAGTAAATTAGTTATTTTTTACCGTTTCTATATTTTAAACTTGTATTTCTTATTTCTTGTATTTCTTACAGATATATATATATATATATATATATATATAGATTTATATCTATTCTATATTGTTTTATATTTTCATATATTTTTTTTTAATTATTATTATAATATAATATTTACGCTACTTACAATGCAATGCTTAGGAATACATTACTTGCAATATGATACTCTATTTACAACACGTACAATACAATCCTCACACTACTTACAATGAAATGCTCTACTTATATACAATACGCTCAATACAATACTCACACTACTTATAATGCAGTACTTACACTTTTTACAATACGACACTGGTTACATTACTTGTATATCGTCAGCTTAAATAATTTATTTTAAAGGACCAGTTGTAGTGTTCCACTCGTCTTTTCTTTTAAAGCTCATAAAAACCTTGCTTTTACAATGAAGGATTTAAGGATTTGAAGAGGTTTGTTTATTTGTTTATTTTTTTCAAAAACCGCTGAACGATGTCAGAAAACTTGGAAACCCTTCTATGTTTGGGATTTTCTCTTGCATTTTACAAGTCCAGATAAAATATCTGGCAACAAGAAAGTAGAAATATTGTTGTGTGTGGGAAAGAATATCTGTTCTCAGACCTAGTATTATAGCCAAGGATAAATTATCAATTTTTGTCGTTGAACACTTTTCATAGAACCATTTTCCAAAACCCTGCCAGAAAAGTGACGTTTCGTTACAGTACCAGAATAAATGAATTAGTGTTTCTTTCTCTCCACTACAGAAAGTGCAAATATCATTATTCCTGATTCCAATTTTATTTAAAAAGTCATTTGTTGCTAGTCTTCGATGAAGCAGTTTAAACTGGAAAATAATTAATTTGGATATTTTTGTACAGCGAAAAGGTAGTTTGTAAACAGCCTGCCAGTTAATAAGATCAGTGCATTGTAAATTGCAGTCAATAATCCACTTATTTTGGCTTTTACTGGGGCAACTCTGTTTTAAGCTGACAAGTTTCTCGTAAGCTATTCTGTTAGATTTGTTAGCTTTTATAAAATTATCGGCAAAACTAACATAGTTTATGTTATTTACAAATTGGTCTTCTTTGTCTCTTCTAAGGGCTTTTATAGCAAATACAACACCTTGAAAGACAAGAAAGTTTGTTTTGATGTCAAAGCGGTCTTTGAAGTTAGAGAAAGATAAAAAACTGTTCTCATCTTTCATAAGATGTCCAACTGGTTTTATTCTATTAGCGGACCATGATTTATAGTATATTGGCTTATTCCCCACCCTTATAAAAGAATTGTGCCAGGGGTTCAGCGAAAAAAATGTTTTACAGATTTTACGCTATCGTCAAAACTAATTTCTGACCATATTTGCAAAATTTCAGACGTAAAGGCGTCAGATACTTTAATATATCGAGACAGATCACTTTTATTAAGGTTTCCTTTGAAAATGTCAGGTCCTCCATACTCTTGTAATTCAAAGTCAAAAAAAAGTTTCCATTTACCATAATTGTCTCTGTCTAAGTATTTTTTAACCCAGGTTGATTTGAGCGCTTTATTAAAAGACTTAAGGTCGATCATCTTTAATCCTCCGTTTTCATAATCACTAATCATAACGTTTCGCTTGATTTTGTCCCCCTTTCCATCCCAAAGGAAATTATAGAAAATCTTGTTAATCTCATCTATTGCTCGGTGGTTTGTTTGTAGGGGAGAAAGAATATAAACGAGTTGTGAGGCAATTAAACTCTTTAAAACAACAATTTTCCCCAGAAGGCTTAAGCGGCGATATTCCCAGCAGCTTAAGCAATTTTTAACTTTTTCTAACTTTTCACTGTAAGTTTCGTTCATAGTTACAGTAGGATCTGTTGATATCCAATCGCCAAGAGCCTTTACTTTGTGTTTGACCCATTTTAGATTCTTTTCAGGACAGAAAATTTCTTGGCGTCCTGTGCAAGATCCGATCCAAAGTATTTCAGTTTTTTTGTTGTTAAGCCGCAGGCCAGATATAGCACTAAAACGTTCTAGGTCATGCAAAGCGGACACGAAGGGACGTCTGGGAACCATCAAGAATGATTGTAGTGTCATCGGCATATTGACTAATTTTGATTTCTTTACCATGCACTAAAATTCCTTTATAGCGTTGTTTCTTCTGATTTTTTCAGCTAATATTTCCACACCAAGAATAAAGATGTAAGGGGAAAGAGGGCAGCCTTGCCTAACTCCTCTTTCAGGTGTAAAAAAACTACTTGCCCACCCATTGTTTAAGATACAGCTTTCTATACTTTGATAACACAATTTAATCCAGTTTATAATTGATGGTCCAAAATTAAAAGACTCTAATGTTTTCCATATAAATGACCATTCCACTGTATCGAAGGCCTTTTCGAAATCCAAAAATAGTAGTAATCCAGGAATATCATAAGCAGCTGTGTGGTTTATTATGCCATCAATTAACCTAATATTTTCACCAATAAATCTACCTTTCAAAAAGCCAGTCTGGTCGTTATTAACTAGTTTTGAAATTACGTTTTTAATACGATTGGCTATGGCCTTTGCTGCTATTTTATAATCACAATTCAATAGTGTTATTGGGCGCCAATTTTTAACATAGTAAGGTTCTGCGTCTTCTTTTGGTATTAGTTTAATTATCCCACGTCTTTGGCTTATTGAAAGTTGTCCCTTTTGATAAGCATAGTTGAAAGAGTTTAAAAAGTTGTCTGAGAGATCATTCCAAAAAATCTTGTAAAATTCTACAGGCAACCCATCGGTGCCTGGCGTTTTTTCATTATTCATACATTTTAGAGCTTGTAGACATTCTTCCTTAGTTAACAGGCCATCACAATTTTCTTTATCCTCAGAGTTCAAAACTTTCTGATCAGTTATTTCAAAAAAAAGGTTGCTAGTTTCGCTATCGTCTTTGTCACTTTTTGAGCTATAAATATTTTGGTAGAAGGTTTCACATTCTTTCAAAATTTCTTTGTCTGAAGTGACAAATTCATTATTTTCATATTTTAGCGGAGCTCTGTGGGCCGAAGGCCCGCGCGGAGCCCCATACTCATAGAACAAAACCTATGCCCGTCATTTTTCATGGTCATAGCTAGCGGAATGTTTCATGTTTCGCGGGCGCGTGCGTGTGCCGCTCGCCCGTGTCACAACATCCGGGATCTTAGCAATTTTGAAAGCAAACCGAGGCGTACCGAGGCTTTGTTTTTCGCGCGGCCACACAGCCGTGAGCTCGGTAGACACTTTAGTTGGATTGTTGTGTTTAGCGGAGAATTAAAGTCGTTATTTCCCTGCAGTTGTTCGCGGTTTGCTACTCAAGACAGGGATACTAATTAAGGGATACTCAGAAGCCGCTTTAGTGATAAAAGAAGAGCTTTCAGGGTTTCAGGGATAAAATCTTGCTTCGAGAAACTTCATACGTTTTTATCAATGCAGGGGAGATGTTTGTTTTGCGGATTAGCGGAGATTTAAAGAATTTTCAAGGATTTCCAAGGTAAAAAAATTACATTTTTCGATGGGAATTTATGTTGATATCAATCTCTGATTGACTTTTTCTTTGTGCTCTCGTTAGTTTGGAGAATTGTTTATAAAACGTGCCTTAATTCAGTTGTATCGTTTTCTTGAATTTCATCGAAGACAGCGCTATAATTGGTACGCGTTTTGCTTTTAAACATAAGCTTATTGAGATTTGAATATCATTTTTCGAAAGAAGATTGTGTTGTGCTATTTTATGTGTTTGTTCATTCATTACATAGGATGAAAAGCGATTTTATTTAAACAAAACAAGACTTGGATTTCATAGTAACTGTTCTAACTTCACTCGCGTCGCCTTAGGCAAATCTGCTTGTGTATTTTTTGCAATTTTTATTTCCAAATCAGTTTACGGAACAGGTGTATTTTATTCGGAAATTAGTCATACTAGTTATTTTGGACCCAGAAAAAGTTTTTTTCGTGAACTTTTGTACTGTGCAGACGGGCGCGTAATTCTATTTTTGAGAATTGCTAAAATTAAAAAATAGCCCAGTCGTCAATCTTAATTCTTGTGCTTCCGACCTTTCACCTTAGTTAAGCTTATCATCGGCTTTCTGTTCAAAGAGCGACGCTGTTAGGCTCAGCCTATCTATATATATTAAATTTTTATAAAGTGTATAGTATGTTTCAGTTAGCTTTTAATATTGTAGCTGAAAAGCCTTTATAAGGAGCGCAATAAAGTATGTATGTATGAATGTTATATGTGAGTGTGTGTATGTAAATATTAGTTAGTTCAAGGACCATTTCACATTACCTAGAGTAAAAAAACAAGTTACGGAAAGCACTCTTTAAGGTTTTATAGTCCGTTCCTCTGGGCGAAATTTCCATCAGATTTTCGAAAATGTTAGTCATTAGTATCATTCAAGAGTAAGATACGTTATGGCACATACATTCTTTATTAGTAGTAGTATTTTAAATCATTATTTTCGAAATTAGAAGTATCTCACTTATAATATAGTACAGAGTATGATACAGAAGGCTTTTTATTATTATCATTAGTGTATTTTAACTTAGGTGTCCCGATCAGTGTGCCACTTGTGGCACGTTAGAAGCTTGACACTATAATAAAGTATTGATTGATTGATTGATTGATTGATTGATTGATTGATTGATTGACCAGGAAAAAAAACTTACCTTTGCCGTAAATTTTAGTGTTGAAATAAATTCAATTGACATGAATTCCCTTCTGGGTGTTACCCTAGAAGATAGATGAGGGCCACGCATAAGGCAAAAGTAAATTGTTTTAACCTCGGTTTGCTCCAATAGAGCCTGCGCGCATTACAGATGATAACAAGACATGTTTTGTTTTTCATTATTTTACTCAAATTACACTGCGTTGATAACGTCAAGCGGCCCAATAGTTAGTTGGGGTGGACACTCAGAAATGTAGGGCCAAACGAGTAGTAAAAATCGAGGAAAATTGCTGTGGCAAAATAATGAACGTGACAAACGAAAACGTTGTTTGCTGAAGAAGAAGGCTGACGAATCGAGGAGCTTCGACAAGTGGAAATTGTATTGAGCTGTTTTAAATGTGGGAGCTCTGGTCAGTTCGGTTTACTGCGAATAAATACTCTTGTATGAAATTAAGCTAATTAAACGCCTGTTTAACACACGCAAAAGATCGTTGTTTTTATTATTAAACATTTTTAACGCACGTCTAAAATTGTTCTTCTGCTAATTAAACTTTTTTACGCAAGTTCCTCGTCAAATTTATGGCTACGTTTGACTTCATTACAGCTTGCAGTATGGTTGTTAACCAATCAGCTGGCCTCATAGATGTTACACATGCTGGTTACGGTTCCATATACTGCTACTGGACAATAGGGAATACTGGTATAACGCAAGCGATTGGCTTGTTTCTAATCCAGGAGATAAACTTTGGCTATTGCAGGTACTTACATTACCACTTTAGTGTATTTAATTCCCTTCCCCACGTGTAACGTATAAATGGTAGTCATGTGCATTGGGCATTTAGAGGGCATGTGGTTGATCTTTTAATCAAGGTCAAATCTTAGCCAACGGCTAAGATTCCATAGACCAGACAAGACTCTATAGAGTGTTTGCACATAACGCCAAAAAAAATTTAAAAATCTAAAGTATACATCCTACAAAGCTGTTTCTAACATGGTATCGTGGACACCAGTGTTATAATCTTTCACAAAAAGTTTCAGGTTTTAACAATGTTTTGCTTCCGATTTCTAAAGGTATTAAATGTGTCACGCAATTCGTCACGCTATTTCAGATCAGCCGTGAAACTGAATAAACAAAATTGAACCAGTTGAAAGTTATTTTTGCATTATAGATTCTTATAAGCCAATTTAATGGCACTTATAGTAAATACAGATTTTGAATTTTTGGCCGCCATGTTGGTGCCCCTTAGTGGGGCACCAAGATGGCCGCTCCATACATTTCTCACTAAAAATGTCTAACACTCGTTCGCCTATAACTCTCGAACGAAATGCTCTTGCGCATAGAATTTGGTCCAGATGAGTAGTTTAAACTCTCTACAATTCCATAAACATTTTGGAATCAAAAACTGTTGTTTAATATTTCTGAATTGACCAAATTTAAAAAAAAAACACGTTTAGCCCTTTTAAGTCGATGATCTGTATATATTTAACTACTTGAGGATAAATCGAAGTCTTCATCTGCTATTAAAGCGCTCAATGGATAAACCAGAGCTGTAAATAGATAGATAGACTTGTGGAGTCGGACTAGTTCAAACGCATTTATTTGCTACTTCGAGTTTCATGCTTCTCGCGAAGCAATCATCAGGCAACTGCCAAAAATAACGGATACAATCTAAGATGTACAAATTTCAAAACAGAGAACAATACCCTTTAGTGATATGTCAAGATGTAATTGGTTAAACAGTTGTGCTAAACGGATATGGATTAAGTAATCACGGCATTCAACAGGAATTTCTTAGAATGTCTCCAGCTCGATGTCAGAAATGTCAACACTTAAAATGTCAACACGTAACAACAGAAACAAACTGACATCGAACTGTAATAACGCATATTCTGCAATTAGGATCGCGTCACTTTACCCAGTCGTTTAGCGGTTCACAGTCCACTCCCCAGGGAAATTAAATTAATTGCAAAGTAGTATAGTAGTATTCGTATATATGATATGGTTATTTCTTATTGTCATAGTGAATATTTCAAGATTTTCGACGGCAATGAGGTTTTGAAATATTACCATAACGGCTGTTCGTCCTCGGTTCGTGGATCATTGGTAGAGGTGCAGTTCCTGAGTTCAAGCAACATTACAGCAAGTATCTATTTGAGTCAATTGAAAAGCAACGTCAGGGTTCGATACTTGATTTTGACGAAGAGTTTCAATACAGGTACATGTACATAATGCGCACCCTTTTTTATTGAATTCGACATTTTCATGGTCTGTAGTAATGTGTACTTATGAAAGACAGAGAAAAAAGGCAGCGCTGCCACCAGCAGTCTGCAGAAAATGCAACAAGGAATGCCGCTCAAAGATCAAGATGTAAAGCCACATCAGGTGTCGCTGTTCTGCGAATAACTGACTGTCGTTAAGACAGCAAAACGCCGAAATGAAGTGAATATGACGGTTTTTCTTTTATTTACTTCAACGAATCTAC